>LQNS02277217.1:5991422-6024920 GCA_001587735.2 Parhyale hawaiensis | reverse complement strand
AGTGTTTTCAGAGTATGCATCAGAGTGCAACACCATCACTGAGCATCACCCTTCGCCCCTCCCACTGTGGCCTGTGACCTGCCACGCCATTGGCTGCCTTGAGACTGTAGTTGCTGAAAGGTTCAGGAAAAAAAAATTCGCGTCCCGCCAAGCCAAGCTTCGCAATAATCATTCACTAGTCTGGCGAGGAGACGGACTCGGGAGCTGTGGCATGGGAACGCAGCACTCTGCATGTAGCATCGCGCCACTGCGGGATGTAAAGATATATGTAGTTTTGAAAAAAACACTGTTTGTATTTCCTCCTGTCAAACTTTTTCATGAGACCAGCAATGCACGTACGTTAGAAGCAGTCGCTAACTGGATGAAGTGCGATTTTGACAGCGTGTCTGATACTGTGAGGCCAATTTTGATTTATATACAGTGGCGCCCTGTGGCTGCTAAAGTATATATATGTAGGCGTGTCGTGCTTTTTCACACGAAGATATTTGTTATCGCGTGAACTGCACAGAAGATGATAACTGACGTTACTATGCTGTTATTGCCGAACTTTTGCGCTTGTTCATGAGAGAAGCAAAAACATCCGGGCGTGAACTATTGCTTTTCGGTGTAAGATAATTACGTTACCATGCTGATTAATTATTAACTTTGCACAAGGGTACCTTTTATTATTGAGTCCCCAGGCAGTGAATCGTTGCATGGTTAACATAACAGCTCATTTATTATCAGGAGGTCAGACGTTCGAACCCCGAACCAGAGAAGATAAATTTTGATGCCCGGGAATACATCATTAATTAACATTTGTATCATTTTAGTGTCAGGGAGGCATTGGCCTTAGGGATTAGGGAGCGCAGCTGTCGATTAAGCCTCCCGTCTATATAACGCCATAGTTCGGACAATCTTGAGTCGACTGCAGCCGGACATTTTCCTGCGCCCTAGCGGGCATTCATCTGCAGCACGAACCAGTGTGTGTGGGTTTCCAAGGCGACTTTACCTCTACCGAAACTGCACCTTGTAATAATGGCTAGGTGAGTTTGCGCACAAGAGGCGTGTTGCAACTACAGCCTAGTTAGGCTACCACAACCCGAAAAATGTTACCGCCGCCCAAACTAAGGTCGCTGAAAGCAGTTCCTGATCGTCGGTACCTTAACAGTATTTTCAGCAGTCCCAGATGCTTAAACGGTAAGTCAACTTCTGGGTAGGCCAAGAATTTTGCCAGGGCAGCGGTTTTTCGGGTTGTGATTGAGATGGTATATACGTTGCGGTGTAACACGCGTGATTTTGTGGTTATGAATGCTACGTACGCTTTTCAGTTTTCTGTCAGTACTACAGCGTGGAACTGGAACAGATTAAACCTCCTTAACAGTGCGAACGACATCGCAACGAGGAGTATGTGCATATGAATAAAAGTTCAGTGATTTGAAAACTCGCCCTAAGAGTTTGGGTGTCTTTTCATTTATTGAATGGATTTAGCAGGATTCATTAGCGCTTGTTTTCGACAGACCAATTGAAATCGTGAGCGTAGTAAAAAATGCTACTTTTTTATCCTTTCTGGGGCCTTTTAGTCTTTTCATCAAACGTATCCATTGTTTTCTGATGAATGCGGAACATATATATTGCCTGTTTTGATTCCGGGCGGTCGGTCTTTGTGGGTGTCGTAGTAATCAGAAGGCCCCGTTCTATTGCCTTAAAAACGGAATCCTATATCGCCAAAGAGTCCATATCTCAATTTTCTAACGTAGGCTGTGCTGGTTTGCATAAAAACTTTACATAATATACGTATAAATATTGAGGCGGAGATTATTGGTTTGAAGGTCATTTTACTTTAAAGTTGAACGTTTTGGCCACCCTCAATAGCTAAAAACGTGCATGAAATTATACTGAATACTGAACGGGAATGATTGGAAAGCAAATGACTTGGTTGTTTCCTTTCATTTCATCAGCGTAGAGCCTTATACATATACTTAAAGAAAATTTTAATAGTCTTTTTGTATTTTTCCAGCAGTTGATGATGGATGAATAGCCGAAACGATCAGTTTTTAAGTAAAATGCCTATTAGAATCATTGTCTTCATCATAATATGCATACTAGGGTCATTATTACTGCGGTTTGAATTTTCGAAAAAAATTAGTTTTTGCTTTTTTGTACCTGCAGAAGAAGCGAACCCACGATGATTTTCAAACCAAGTTCTTCTGTTTTGCAGTCTTTTAGCTTCGTAATCTTTTATCCCATTTTATCATTATTTTTCTTGTTGTCACTGGACGTATATATGACTTTTTGTTGATGCAGTGCTTTCTTTGTAGATTGCGTAGTTGGTTAGCTAGGTATCGCTCCAGTGCTTTCGCAGATTCAATTTTATTTGCACAGAGAAAGTCTCAGGGGGGCTTAAGACTACATGATTTTCTAGTCATGAAGTTAGTTTAGCGATATGAATATATGTCATTTTAGCAATTACTTCACATCTCTTCACTTTTCTAACGGTATGTTCGTCGCAGATACCTATACATAAATTATATGTTCTGCAGAAGTTGAAATGTTGTCGGGCTTATTCACTAAATTGCAAATTCTCTCACCCACTTGACTAAATCATATCCATTCCATCTTATCGGGCTCATCTATTGTACTTTTTCTCCATCTGTCGCAAACTTATACTGTATCTTCTTTAAGTAACTCAGCTAATATGCAAATTCTCTTGAAACGTTCGAAGATTCTGTGATTATTTTGACTCGTAGATTCTCGGCTTTAGCCTGTCTACAAGGTTCTTGACTTACCGACCACGCTTGCGGATTCTATTTCTCTTCTTATTTGGGATCCCAGATTCAACTCGCTAACTACTCCTCCGACTCTTCAAACTAGCAGATTCCCTTGACTCACAAAACGTGCACATTACTCTGACTGAACAAACCTGCAGATTGGCCTGACTCACCAACCTTACAAATTACCCTGGCTCATCAAACATATAACTTACCGTGACTCAACAAACTAGCAGATTCCATTGACTCACCGAGCTTGTAAATTCTCCTGACTCATCAAGCCTGCAGGTTGCCCTAACTCCCCAAACTTGCAGATTACTCTAACTCCCCAAACCTGCAGATTCCCCTGACTCATCGAGCTAACCTAGCCACAACCATTCGCTCTTACTCGGACTAACATTTTGCCAGACTCGCCCCATCTGTCACAGGCTGCGCCAGGCTCCAGTATCACTGATACAGCCAAGCCCCTCCTCGCTCTTTACGCCGTATGACAGCGCTCGCTGTTCCTCGATATTTGACACTGCGGCGGCCAATTTATTCGGTGGCCGATATTTTCCAGAGGAGAGAAAAGACGCTGGTCTGGCGAGAGCAGTTCCGCAGCCCGTGATGGTTTATGAGGCGATGCATAAATTGTGCGCGATTGCTTGCACTTGTTTGTACAGAGCTGTAGTAAAGATCGTAATTTTGGCCTCTTGGGCGCTGTGTTGCCATTGTGTCAAGTTCATGTATCACAAACTCTGGTGGTTGGCTCGAGAAGACACTGCTTGCAGTACGCTACAACGCCCTTAATTTCGTCCCTGTGGCGTGGATGATAGGTTACCAAGTTTCTTTGTGTTGAGTGTAGCACATTTGAGTGTGTTTATTGGAAGGCAAGGTCTTAGATTTACTTTGTCTAGCCTAGTCGCCAAATATCACTCCCCTCTTACTTGACTTATAGTATCGCCGCACCCTCGGAGGGATGTTGTTATTTTTTCTTCATCATAGTACTTTGTGTTGCGAGACACAAGGCGTTTGTTGTTCAGATCATTTTCGGGACTGTAGCTAACTGCTTAGGTACATGAGACGCTTGAATCAACCCCCCCCACACACACACACACAAATCCTGAGCCGCCCTGGAACTACAACCGTGAATTTGCATTTGGGTCGGTCAAACATTCAGTCAGAGAATGAAATCATTAACATTGCTGTGACTTGTTGGACTATATTGTGATTTTGTTTCTAGTTTTGGAGTAGAGCCAACTGTCGAAAGTCATCCGGATTGATATCCGGTGAGCTGGATTGCCAGATAGAATAAGGCTGAACGTTCCAATAACTTGGATGGCTTGCGATTCACTGCTGTGGTGCCGTTTTCTTACAATTCAGTTTTTCCTAGGTTGAAATTGGCGGCAGTGACCTATTTTTAATTTACTGATATTAAAATACACGATATTCACCGATTAGATCTTACGCTCTCTTTCAAGAAACTCTTACTACTTTCGGAGGTTCCACAAACGAAGGGGACTACTTTCATGGCAAGTGTAAAAAGTGGTATCTTGTGATCTTCATGTCCCAGGCGCAGGTAGGTACTACTGTAGTGGAACGCGTATTCCCTGGAAACAGGGCGTAATGAAATACGACGGTACGGTATTATTTAGCGGGATGCCCGCTAGACGTTTACGTCCCTCGTCTAAGCTTGGTCTGGAGTCGGCTGATATAAGAGAACAAAGGAAGGCTTCAATTTAATGTAGTTATATTTAATCTTAAGAGCATGTTTAGCCTCCGTAGTATTCTCTTCCTCTTGAATTTGTGTTTATCTTCCGGTAAAGTGCCAATTATAGTTTTTTATCAGATTTAATGGGCGCTTTTTGAAGAGCTCTTAAAAGCATGGGCTTTATCGCGTCAGGCGCTGAGCCTGTTGCTCGCCTTGTCTCTATTGTAGAACACTATATTCCTCTGTGGAATTGTGGTCTTATTGATTGTGATATTTATTGTCTGTGCTATCTTCAATTTCGCTTGTACACCATTAGAATAGCGGTCTCGTTAAATTTTATTTTGTCGCATTCTCCTGCTCGTATTTTTACTCTCGACTCTCATTTTCTCTTTGGAATTGTGGGCTTATTGATTGTAATGCTGGTTGTTTTTGCTGTCTTCGACTTCTTTTTGGACACCATTGCATAGTGTAAATATCATTTTGAAGCATTCACCATCTCAGTCATATTTTAATCTACCGCTACGCTATGAATTTCTGTTTCGAACCGCTGTCTTATTCCTCGGAAAATTTGTACATATGTTGGTTGTTTTGAACTTTTAAGTTATCCGAAGCAACAAATTTATGTGCGTAAACAAATGTTGCGATTTCGTTATCTTCACTTTTCCTAGTGCTAGACACCTTAGGGAATGCTATTTATATATATAGGCCGATATACAGGTGTGCGCAATGGTGGTTATGTTGATAGCAATATCTACAAATTTCTTTGTGCGGGTTCCCTGACTGATTCCTAGTTATTTTTATAGAGAATAGTTGTAGTTCTTAGGCCAGTGTTTATAAGTTTCTTAAAAAAATAAATAAATAAAAATGGGCGTTCCTCAGAAAAATAAAAATGTGCGGTCCTCGTGATAATAATATCCATAGCTGTTGTTCATTGGAGAGCATTACTTAATGTAACTTTATTCGTATAACTAATTGTGATTTCATCAGTTGTCTCCTTCATATTAGACCCCTTGGCTATCTTACATTACTAATAGTAAAACTATCAGGATTTTTCATTCTCTTTATTATGATCTCTGATATCGTCACGATTTTGGATTATATTGCCGTTTCAAACCTTTAACGGTTGTGTTTTGACTTGAACAATTCCTTGAAGTTACTAATTTTTTCACTGGTCCTTGAAGCAAACTTAGTTAGTCAAGTGAATGAGAAAAAAGTCATACCGGTATGTGGAAATTTATTTTTTCAGTACATACCGTATCAAAGCTCACGGGACGGGGGCGTGGCATCTCTCTGCGTTCTGACAAGGTTCGTCGTATCTGAAATTCCTGCAAGTTTGATCTTTTCGCTCACTATTCTTACACTTTGTCTCATGCGTGGCGCAAGGAATTAATTCCTCTTCAAATTCCTAAATGTGACCCATTGTACGAAACCGCTCTTTTCTTTGTACTCGCGTACTGCACTGTTGCATCGCATACACTGTTGTATTCATCGCATACTCTGCAGATTGTCAGCTACCCTAACATTATTCTGGGCTGCCCACAAGCTAGAAGCGTAAGTGAGCTTCTGCGGCGGCCTTAACTTCAGTTAGAGTGGTATCGCCTAAATTGTTGTCGCCAACGCTGATGTCGTAAGAAGTACCAAAATTCTATGAGATATTTCTAGTGCCGTAGTAGTAGTAATAATGCTATAGTAATATATAGACAGCGAGGGCTTCTGACATAGGCCTAACTATACATTAATGATTTACTGTGTATTTCTATTTAAAAGAACGTGTTTGCTTTAAACACACCGACAGTATTAGAATGCCAAACAAATCTGAATTCACACCTTTGTGGATTGCAATTTCAGTTTTATTTTAAATTTGCGCTTATGCATTAGTATTTTCGTGTATGTTCTGATTTTTTAGGGAGCTGAAGATTTCTGTTTTTTTTTTTATTACTGGAGAGCAATCCTGCATTGTCGCATCATCTTCTGCTTTCACGATTAATTTATATCAGAGATGTATATGATCCTCTTTATAGGCGGCGGAGTATCCGCTGAGATGTAGAGTTTTTTACCTTATCTGTGTACCTGTCATTCCGCACCCAGGGCTGCCAAAGCATGGATTTTTTTTCCAAAAATCGTGGGTTTCCTCAGAAGTCCCATTGGCAGCCCTGGCGTGCAGTGGCTTAAGAACTTCGGGCTTCCGGCTACTGCTGGTAAACGGCATGGCTGCTGTCCACTGAGGAGGTGGAGGTGTCGCTGCTGCAATTACCCTCCTGGACTGGGCTAAAAGAGCACGCGAGGGCGGTCAAGAAGTTTAACATAATATTCTGTATCCGTTACCAGTTCACTGAGGTGGGTTAGGGGCTGGGAGGTCTGGACCTGCGTCGGTTCTAGTTTTTTTAATTGCTAGACGGAAGCACCTCTTGGTGTACACGTTTTTTATGGGAGGGGGGGGGGGCAGGAGGAGACTGGAAATTACCAAATTCCCTTTTTTTATTTAGAATGCAGAACGCTCGAGAAAAAAAGTCCATTCTTTTCGATCGTCTTCAAATCCACGAGTCAACCAATATACCAAATTCTGCTTCTGGCACCACTTGACGCCTCAAGCGTCGTACGTCAGGTACCTCCATTTCTGCGGCCGTTTTCGATCGTTGGCTGTGAAATACGCGGCGCTTCCTCGTAGACGATGTCGTACCTTCTGGATCGCTTATCGCAACTGCCCACAAATCTTCCTTGTAAATGGATAATGAAAGACTCTGAATTGACTCTTGGAAAGTTGATGAACGATGCCATTCTTCGGTGCTAAGGACGTCTTGACGACCGGCGAAAAGAGGAAAGCAAGCTTGCCGTTGTTGCTGCGATCTCTATCTTATTTGTTATCCTTTGTGTAGGAAAATTTGTGTGTGTGTATAGAGGCGTTCTCCGTCCGGCTCATCGCTGCCACTCTTGAGTGAATCTTTGCGACTGATGTTTTGGCTAAGTTGAAAAGTTTGGTAGAGTTTGCTGATTTTTTTTTTGGTTTTCCTATATGATGCCCCACATCTTTGCGGATGAGGTGTTTGTTGAGTTGTAAGGTTTGGCGAAAGTAGCTGACTTTCTCGAGCATCACTTCTTGTCGAGTTGGGAACATTTTGACTTACGACATTTTTGCTCTCCAGTTTCCTCTTTTTTTGTCTCTTTCTTCTGCCTCTATGTAACGTTTCATAGGATTTCTATGGGAAAGATAAATTGTTTCAAGAAGTAGAGGGTTAAGATTACATTTAATTTTGTGATGAAATTAGCTTAGCTACTAACAAGCCTATAGCGAGTGATAGTGGCAGTGCTAAGAGGCTCTAACACGTCTCACTGCCATCATATTATCATTTCTTAGTCTTAACTGCGCTAAGCTTTTACGACTGATCTTAAGATATTGGAGAAGGGTGAAAAATGGTAACATGAAGTGGCGTAAAATTCTCCCTTTTCGGCGTGTCTAGATAAAGACGCTTTAATGCAGACACTGTTGCGATTGTATTGACTTTAATGAGGGATAAAACAATTCTTGAAATATAAAAGTATGCAACAACTTACGAATATTTAAAGAGACGAACGGACTTGTAGCACGTAACTTATCCATATGTTAAAGGACCGTCTGTAATGTCTCCTGCTAACGAAAGCTAAGAACAAGTACACCTGGCCATCGTTATATGCGAGTTTGTTGTGGACGAACCCGGCCTTAAGCAAATGTTCAATTGAGGGCCTTAGAACAATAAGGGCGTAAGCATCAGATTTTTCAAAAGTGTTTTTTTTACACCATCGGATAGTAGGTACAGATGGAGACCTGTCGTTCTGTGAAGTCAGAAAGGCGTAATTCCGAGTAGAAATGGTCGAGAATCGTATGTAAAGTTGATTATTTTGTACCTTATGACACCAGTGCATTTTCTTTAAGTGGCTCTACTGTCTATTTTAAAAAGTGTCGCTTACGCCCCTATTGTTCTAGGACCCTCAGTTGTGACCACTGTTTCTCTTAACGCGAGGGGATCGCCCCTTTGTGCTGCGCGATTTGTGCTTGGCAAGCAGTACCACATAGCGTCATTTTTTAATTATATATAGTTGTCTTTTCAAAAAATACATTGTTTTAATACACCGTTACTATTGTGTTTAGTTGTGCTTTATTGTAATATTATTGTGAAAATTGTGAAAAGCGGCCAGATAACAGATTGAGGAGGGGGGGGGGTAAAAATTGGGTCATGGTTGTCGGTTGTAGACATAATGCATTGTAACTTGTTATACCTTTCCTTCTTTTCAACATAGACACAAATTTGATTTTTATTCTACATTCGAAGTTCGGTACTCGCTTTATTTTCTACAATTTTCCTTGTAGTTTTCTCGGTTTAACTTCAGTCACTCTTATTCATTTAAATATATATTGTTTCTGGTTGTTAACAGAGTGAAGCTGATTCTAACCTCCAAGTTCATTATTTTTTAATGTTATTCACCTGTCCCTAATTATCCCCGGGCTTCAACTTTATATCCAGTTCGACATTATGTACTATATTTTTCTTAGTTATTGACTTCAGTTTATAGTACTTTTTCATTTTGAATAGATTTACGTTTAATTTGAGTTTATCGTTTTTTATGTCTCAAACTTGTGTGGAATTTATTTTCATGTTGCTTCCAAATTTTTGTTTTTTAGCGGTTTCTGCGGCGGCAATAGTTTTCATTTAATTCTTCCACCTTAAAGATACATCAATTTTGCTGTTTTCTTTCGTCTTTCTCAAATTGGTACTATTATAATTTTTTCTACGTTTTCCGGCTGGGCATTTACTTCAGTTCAACGTTTTTAATTATTTTTCACTTTATCTGCTAATTTTCGCTCCATTCTTCCGCATACACCAGACAACCATCAATGGGTCTGATATCATCCTTCGTCTTTCCTTAATTGACTCCGACTTCATTTTCATTTCCGTGATATCCAACTCACTGTTCGTTTTAATTTTGATGTTTTTTTTCTCTTTTTCCAGAGGTGGACTCGACACTTCTGCGAGTGTGGGTGACGCCCTTTCATCGACCCTCCCAACCCTTCTCATCTTCCCCTCGCGACCTTCCCCCTGACTCCCACACTCCGCGTCCTTTTGGGGATAATCCATCCTCATACTATGGCGATCCCCAGGGGATGGCCGGCCAAGGGGTCTCCCCTGTTCAATACCCCGGCATCAGGGGATACGAGTGGGTGGCATGGGGTCGTCTTTGGCAGGTAATGGCGTGGCCAGATGCACATTTCTTGGCCCCATCTTTACTGCTAAGAGAAGAAGGCAAAACGAATAGCCGTGTGCAGCCTAGTGATGGGATATCGAGGTGCTTCTTCAAAGGATTTGTCGTGGGGCACCAGCACTCTTCAGACGTGGCTCTCAGTGCTTGCGACGGATTGGTGAGTACCCTACAAATCACTTATATATTTTCTATTGTCTTCTTATTTTTAGGTATGTAGGATCAATTCCCTAAGACCAATGAAACAGATGAATTTCAATGTGTGTGTGTTTTTTTCAGCTGCTCAGCAAATCTAACGAAAGGTAAGTCGCTGAATGTCGGCACTGATGTGGTAGGTTGGACAGTTGTCTCGTAGAGGTGGAGGATGCTGGTGTTGGTATAGTTGAGAAAGTTGATTCACGTTTTAAGCTGGTGAAAGATTTCATGCGTGACGAATATACAGTATTAGACACAACCTTTGTGTTTTTTTAATGTTATTGCTTGTAAATTATTATAAAATATTTGCTGTACATTCAAATTATGAAGAAATTCAAGTCCACCATATCTGTCGTGTCAGTGGACACCGTACCCTGGTTGATAGAAAATCATGCTTTTAAGTTGTAGTTAAACAGATGGTAACGGCTTCAAATTGACAAAGAAAATTTTTTAGGTGAATTCTTATGTGTGACTGATTTAATTTACCTGTACAAATTTTCATTGTTTGTGAAATCTTCTGATTCGGAATTTCGTCTTTCGTACTTTTATAACCCATTCACAAGTCAGTTACTAAATCGCACAGTTATACCCACTGTACTCAAGCACACACGGTACTCACCTGGCAGCAGCGTTTCTACGCACACTCAGAGAAATCTCTATAAGTCTATATTTGCTTTTAAAGAAGTACATTTTCACAGGAGTCTGATCATATTTATACCTTTCAAAAGATATACATAAACGAACCGTAGCAGGGGTTTTTCTGAGTGTTCACTCATGGGTGCCGCTGTTCTCTAAATTTGGTGACCGGTCCGCGCTAGCCGACGTATCGAATTCTCTTGCCAGGTTTGCACGCGTTTCCTAGAAGACCGCGTCTTCTCTTGTACACCTGCAGCTGCCGGAGTGCCAATACTAACTCTAGTAAATGTAGTGACCTACTGGCTACTGAGACGGCTACATACGGTGAAAATTCATTTGGTTCCACTTCTCAATTTAATGTAAAAAGTGAATAAAATTATGCACCAGTCTACTAGAAACTCAGTGCTGTAGGATTCGATGCATTCAATGTTGAGTTAATGCATTCATCCTTCTCTGTGTATTAGTCACGGCTGCATGTGGTTCCCGGAGAGAATAAAGAAAGAGTAACGTATAAGGTGCCTTTAATGCTGCATCGTGGAGGGGCAAGCCCTCGATACTCGCGCGGCGCGTTAGATGCATTTACTGTATTGCCCCCCCCTCCAAATGGCGGGATTTTACAAAGCTATTCCCAGTTGTAAAGTTCACCGTCATTTTCAGGCACCGCCCAGCGCTACGCACGGCTAACGTTACTTGTTATTGGAACTAAAGGTGTGTAACTCAACACATTTTGAGTCTGGTGGTCAAAAATACCAGTTGTCATTATTGATAATTGAGGTGCTTGCTACCATTAGCTGCAGCTGGTGGGTTTCCAAGGCAGACCATTTATAGCCGTCTAACTTTTATTCCTGTTACATTTCTAGCCTCTCCTCCATCCGTGTCTATAACGGTTACAAAAATTCAATGAACGGAAGTCTGGCGATAGGTTCAAACATGTTATCGTTACCTGTCGGCTGGTCTGTGCTTCTGTTTGTGCCGTGGTGCTGCTCAGCATCAGCAGCAATAGCGTGCTGCGGAATCGTCTGTGCCAGTTCCGTCCTTCTCGTACCATACCCAGAGAGTATGCGTGGTACAGGACCCAAATTTTTATAATATTTATTTATTTTTGACCGTTGCTGCTGTGAAGGAGATTGCTAACAACGTAAAGTCGATGACACAAAACTACAAACAAGTGAATGAAAAACGTCAGCGTATATAAAGCCGAAAAAAATAAAATTATTTTGATTCTCAAATCGAAAGTGCTTTCAAATCTCCTAACTTATGTTCTTAATCTACTCTTCAGACCCTCTCCATGCGTCCATTTCTTGGATGACCCATTTGAGTCCCATTTCCACTGCGCAACATTTGCTGCGCAGCACGCGCTCCTTTCCCCAAACCTCCATCTGCAAGCGGACATTATTCCTACTCTGGGATTTCCCATTTTCCTGGTTTGAGACGCCAAGCCACGCCAAACTTCATTAGATCAACGATGGAAGTAGAATTTCAATCGCTGGTAAAACCCTCAAATATTATTAACAAGAATGGAAATCCCACGATCGAACAGAAAATCCCAAGAAGTGTAGTGGACTGGGTAGTGTACTAGTATTTTGAAAACGGGGCTTTAGTATTGGAGCTGCAGCCGGCATTCAGTCTCTCCGTATTGTATTGTACCCTTTTCGAGCTTTTCACCCAGTCATCCACTGTCTGAGTTTCTTCCGGATGCATTTGTTCGGGTAATGTATACTCGGCGTACTGGTGCTCTTCTTGAGTTTGCCTTGGAACCGTTGCGATGCCGTACGGGCCAGTGTTCCAGTTCGTTTTTCAAATCGTGTGTGGATGTTTGGAATGGTCTTGATCGCTCTGTCTTTGCTAGTGCGGGTATTGGCAGCTTTAAACGATCTGTACACAGAGCTATTCTGTGATCTTGGGTCGTCTTTTTTTCATTCTTATGTTTTCTTCACTCGCTGGGCTGGTTGCTTGGGGGTTTCTTAACCTCATGGAGTTTCTCTGTTCCCAAGTCGCCAGTCTGGTGTGATTTAATAAAAATAATAATAAAAGATTACGTTTGGTGGGTGGGACCGCGTGAAGTTCTTTGATTCGTCAACTGAAATCCAAATATCTTATGTCGTCATATCCTGTAACCTTCACCGATATCTTAAAAAACATTTTCTCTTATATCTGGAACCTGTAAAAATAGTGAATCAATCCTTAAGTATCTCACAGAACTTTTCATTGTTTAACGATTCCAAAAGTGCAGCCAACGTAACTTCGGCGACAGGTTCGACTTGATTATTGCCGTACGATGTCCGTGTGCTCCAATTCATGGCTTGGTACTGCCTAGAATTAATATAGCTAGCGAGCTGTCAGTGTGTCCGTCTTGTGTCGTCCTCGAGCTACCGGGCCATGCTGCGTCTGCGAGGTCGCTGCGTAGAGTCTGCGCGATAAGAGGATGCGCTGAAAGCAGCTCTGTTTATCGTCTGTTGACTGCTGCATCGGTGCTGTGGGGATGTGCTGCAGCGGTGCTGTGGTGATGTGCTGCAGCGGTGCTGTGGTGATGTGCTGGTATACCGCGCTTGCTCTTGCAGCACGTTTGTGACGCTCACATTTCGGAGGTCTGTAGCAATGTGCACCTGGGGCGGAGTGCAGCAAAATTGACATCTGAGCCTTCCTGGTAATTGCAATACATCTATATATATTCCTAGTTTATGCCCATATATATTCTGTTGGCTGTCAAGTGGTGGTAAAACGGCGGCATGAATAAATGCTGCTGTAGGCACTGATTATAAATGAGCGGTAATTGCACCCTATCTTGAAATCCCCATTTTTGCTAACGCCATCTTCGTCATGGCGACAACTCTCGTTCCCAATGGGAATGTTGGTCGTTTTCGAAAATCTAGTCTGTCATCGGGAAGTTCCCGATGATGTCGAGGTTTTCTTTATCGCTACCCTCACGAATATCCTTAGTTTCCATGGGAATGATGTGCAATTTTCTATGGTGTCAGCCCCTGGTGGTGCATGCTTTTCTAATATTTGAAAATATAACGAGCGCTCGTCGAATAAACATGTCAGAGTTTCCTTGATTGTCGCTGGTTCATGCATTTCGTATATTAATAAAGTTTATTGTCGATAAATCCTTATGGCAAAGTCTGACTTGCGTGTATACATTTCTGTTATGTTAGAAAACACAGTGTGTGTTCGTCGAAAAAACCCAATCATGTGCAACATTTCTTACGGTTGCTGGCAAAAGTCCCCCCTTGTTTCCGGCGTCGGTCCGGCAACTGTGGTCCAGCGGTCCAATTGTTTTCCTACAGCCTCTGCCACTCTGTCAGTCGACATGCAAGGCGAACATTAGTACTGAAGTAATTACGACACACGTGCTTCTTTCCATTGTTTTTGCGTGCATGTCACTGACGTGCAACCATTACGGTGGTCTATCCCTTGCCATTATTTACACGTTCGTGTCAGTGTAATAGCGGCTCACGACGCTCTTTATTACTTAATCAATAGTTCTTTTATCTGGAAACACGTGCCCTCCGGGCTGCTACTTGAGGCGCTTAAAGGGAAGCGGACGGGTCGTAATCGAACGGTCTGGAGTGGTTCATGGTTTCCAAACTTTTCCAGGAAATGAACGGACTGTAATCGAATGGTATGGAGTGAGTGGTTCAAGATTCCCAGACTTTTCTAGGGATTGGATACGCTGTAAACGGATGGTGTGAAGTGGTTCAGCGTTCCGTAACCTCTCCAGAAGATGGAGGAACTGCAGCCGAGTGGTATGGAGTGGTCCAAGGTTAGCACGCAATTCCAGGAAACAGGTGCACTTTAGTCGAGTGGTATAAAGTGGTTCATGCCTAATTTCCGAACACTTCTAAGAACTGTAATGGAGTGGTGTGGAGTGTCTCATGGTTTCCGAAACTTTCCAGGAATTGTTTTTGAATATTTTAGAGTCGTTTGTGGTGGTTCCAAAGTTTTCTATAGGTTGGCACACCATGGCTACCAAGTGGTATCCTGGAACGTCCTCGCCCCATACACGTACATTTAAAACAACATTTTGATATTCTTTGGTAAATTTCAACTGCTCCCGAGCCATCTTATCGCCACCCTGTACCGCTTTCTTTCGTCGTTTAGACCTTCCCTAGAAGAAGTCTTGGCGGCCCCTGAAGCTAAAATCGCCAACAGTTTTTGGGGCGTCCAAAAATGGTACCAGGGTTGTGATCGCCTCTCGAGGGAGGTGCCACCCATTTTGGGAACCACTGGTTTCGAGAACTTGTCATTTATTTTGTGGATTGGGGGAACTTGTGGTAGGTATTGCTAAGAATTTGCATACAGATATGCGCATTTGAATCATTGCAAAATTTGACGTTAAACTTGAATTAATTGAGGCATTTGTATATTGAAGCGAAATACCAGGAAATATATAAGGTAACACTTTTTGACCCTCAGAGCAATTATCTTGATAATATGCTCATGAGTAAAAATAACAGTGTACAGGTAACGTACCTTACTCATTTCCAAACTGTTTCTCTCACCAACCCTGAGTTCTTAAAATTCACCAAGCTTTCACCACGGTTTTCCCAGTCCATTGATTGGGCACATTTCCGATCCAACTTTTGTTTCTTTATGCTCATGCGGGCGTCGTTGCACTTTTAACGTCAGTTCGCAATGGCGCTTTGAAATGTTCCAATAGAAAACGAAGCGGCGGTGGCTTTTTACCGTTCGCCGAACACAGGCCCTTGTCATTCGTTCGTTCGTTCGTTAGTTAGTTGTTGCCCGGCCCCGCAAAGTGACAAAGAATTGAGAGCCGCTGAGCAGAAACAAAAACTTTTGTTTCGTTCGCCTCAATGGAGCCGAAAAAATTCGCTATTCCAGCCCAGGCTTTTTCCTGACGCTCGAAAAAGTTCCTCGATATGCAGATGTCCTGGTTTTGAGCTCGGTGCTTCCCGGCAAAGTTGGCGCGCACTAAAATTTTGCCATCAACTTTTAGACGCTCTCGCGCCGTAAACTTAGCCGCTTGAGAAACAAAACTGCCTGAAGCCTTAGTCTGTCTCGAATTGACGAGACGTGGCTGCGTCTCCGCTACCTCGTTTCTGTTATAATCCTTTACTTTAGCCCGCTTTTTCCATTTAATGTTGATGCAAAGTGTAGAAAGAAATTGTAATTCGACGTGGTTGCGTCTCCGCTTCGTCCTTTGTAATAGTGCCGTCTTTTGCCCGACTTGTGAATTTGGTTTTGGAGCAAAAGGTAAACATTAATCTTAAGTCGGCGTGGCTGCGTCTCTGCCACCTATTTATTGTTACTATCCTTTTATTATGCGCACTTCCTGAAGCTGATTAAGCGTCATCGACGGCATGCGTCGAGTTACACTCACGCGGTCACATTCAATTCTATTCGCTCTCGCGTAGTGTTCCCCAAGTCCGCCTCTCGCGTAATGTTCCCCAAGTCCGCCTCTCGCGCAGTGTTCCCCAAGTCCGCCTCTCGCGTAGTGTTCCCCAAGTCCGCCTCTCGACATAATACTGTTTGTTTTGCCTTCCTGCGGAGGTCAGTATCGCCTTCAGACGTTTTTTTTTTTTATTAAGTCTTAGATGCATTACACTGAGAGTGTGAATCCGTCTCAGCCACCTGGTAGTAATGCTCAGCAGGTAAAACGCAGTTAGCCTTTAACATTTCCTCTCATGCATTAATCTGACTCTTTCTTAGGAATAGCACTAGTAGATATGTTCTACTTAGACCACGCTTAGAGGGAACTTATTAAAAGACCAACATCGGGTATATCTGTCTATTGTTTCGAGATCATTACTACTAAATTTAAACGAGTTTGATAAAAAAAATTCCGTTAACGGATTATGTAAAAAAATTCGCTACAGCTAAGCTAAGCTTTGTTATTGTTACTTACATTTATTATTATTTCATTCAATCAAAAAAGGACGATACTGCTGCATTATTGCTGGGGCTACTGCGTCTACGCCTTTCACTTGCCCGTAGAATTTTCTCTCATTTAATATTGCACGTGGTGCTCTAAACAGGCATAAATTAATGAAGCAAAATTAATCTCATGCTGCACTCCAGGAAATGACCTTAAACTTTATCATAAATAGCTTAAATAGATTATAAAATATTTTTGTGTTAACTTGCCTGCTCACCTTCGTCTAGGATTATGTAAAAAAAAGAATTCATACCTTTTTGCCAGATCTTTTTTATCTACTTATAACTTGAATAAATTAATATAATTAATGCGTGCACTTAACTCCCCTACCGTAATGCTCCAGACTTTGTGGTAGTTCATGCAAATGCTTCCATTTAATCGCATAGTTGTAATTCGGGGCCTTAGTAATTAAATTAGGAGGCTGAAACTGTGGCCGGAACGTTGCTTTTTATTGACGGCAGGTTTACGGCAATGTGTCTCCTTGGTTGTTATATTAGAACAGTGTTTGAGATCATTTTAGTCTGTTGCATATAGCTGTAGCATTCAGACATTTAGTTTGTTGTTATATTGGAACCATGTTAACTGCCAATCAAATATTACTGTGAGGTACTTGACGTACCTATCACTGCTGCACTATTACTCTATTAGGTATATTCATGTATTTCTTGTACTAGAACAGTTTTAAGTATCAATCCATTTACGCATTCTATCCATTTTCCTGGACTACCTGACCAAAGTATTATAGTTTAAGCCTCCCTAAACACCAGCGCTACAGAACAGGTAATAAAATGGGGCAATAATGGTGTTCTTCCTACGAGAAGGAAGAGTTTATTCTAAGCTAGCGTAATGCATAGATAAATGTGAGTTGATCATACCCTAACGAATTGCACTTTTGTTGCGCCAAACTTACTTTAATATTACTCTTAAATCCACCATTTGCAGAGCTCAGTTTTGGAATACTGCGCAACGGAGCCGTTGCGGTCCCGTTATTGGTGTTTCGCTAATTACTTACTGTGGAATTAACGCTCAGATTATGACATCGCAATTCCATCATCACGATATGGGTGGTGTGAAATTTGATTAGCCCTTCAATTCGCGACTAAATCTTGCCCTTCTCGATCGAAGGTATAACGCTGTTTGGAGTGTTGCATACATGGTGCACCGTGAGAGAAAGTGTTAAATACTTAATGCTTTAGATCAATGGGAAACTTCCACAATATTAGTCATGTAGCCGGTACGTAAAATTTGCGCATTTTGATTTTTAAACATCTTGAAATATTACTGTAATGTTGGTCGTAACTTTTTAGTAGCAATGAATAAAGCTTTTTAAATATATTTCAGCCTTGTTTGTGAGTACGTTTTTCTCTCCCTGCCCGCAAGGTCTTTGGGAGGAACACACGTACGAGTTGTAGCGAAGGTACATCCCTGCAGTGGTGACTTTTAAGCCAGGATCGCACTATGCAGTTGTACGCTCAACATATGAACGGACGTATAGCTCACACGCCGTCTCGATACACAATGTAAGACGGTAGCATTGATACGGGTACGGTAGAATGAATGATGTGCGAGTGGAACGTCCGCTCATAGTTGAGCGTGCGATTATGTTATAGTGTGACCCCGACCTCAAATTAAGGTGTAAACTTGTCAGTTCGGTCGGTATTCTGTACCTTGATCTCTTTTGGCAATAAATTCACTGCCAAGATCCGCATTCGGCTGTGTTAATCTACAAACATTCAAGTCCGCCGTGCATATCTTTAATTTTACTTCTTGGAGCTGCTTTAAAACGGATAAGGAAAACAACAAAGGAAATAACCGTGAACTCGCTCATTAACCCTTTTTTCATACCGTTACATCAATGTCGCCCTTCATATAGTGTTATTTCTAGGAGAAAGGCAAAATAATTCATGAAAGAAGGGATCAATATTCTTTCTTCTCTTACTTGCTTAAGAAATTCCTATGCGTGAAATTTGCTTTCAAACAGCGACCAAATTTCTCGCGAGTCTTTTCTGAAAGCAAAGCAAATGCCGTGCTGTCGCGTGAAATTCTAACTTCCATGAAATTGTCCTTTTGTGCATCTGTAATTGAATTTTGATTCCGTTTTCGGTTCCTTGATTAACTTTGAAATTAATCTTCAAAAGTCGAATTCCAACGCAGGCTACTATTGGCATTCCCCTTTATGTATAATAAAACACAGTTTGTTGGTTGATCTCTCCATCATGAAGTGAAGGATTAGTTACAAAAAGTCAAAAACTCATCTGCTAAAAGGCAGGGGCGCCATTGTAGATGATCGCAAACTTAAAAACGTCTCAATATCAAGACACTGTGGCGTTGCCAAGTTTGATGCTGGGCGGGTGTATAGATCTTTAGGGTCTTGTTTTTGATGCACGTTCTTCAATCGATTTTGTTTCCATTGATAAGCTATTCCGCGTATTTTTTTTTGTCGAAAATGAATTTCTTTATAGCAGTTAAAACTTTACGCCGAGCAGAGACAAACTATTTCCACTTCTTATTGCCGCCAATTTTTTTTAGCATTATGTGGCTATTCCTGCTAGCCATGATACGCTGCTGATCGTTTCCGGTACATGTTCCATTTTCGTGATGCTGCATGACTTTCAAGCATTAAAATTTCAGATTTTGCTTGCAGGAGAAATATTCTGCTCTACCCGTATTGATGTCAGCATCGCTCACAAGTGTTAATGGAATTTTTGATACCAGATCAAGCTTGTGGGAATGATGCTCAAACAAGAAAAATAAAAAGGTTCATCGCAAATTCATTGCCCTCATTTGAGAGGGCCAGAAACAATAGAGTTAGACTACATACTGTATAATAAGGGAGACGTAGTATACTTTCGAAACATCATTCAATGTCTTGCATCGCACCGACATGCAATGGCCACAAAAATATAATTACTTCTATTTTCTTTTATTGATCGTCTGCTCAATTTGTTTATGAGCTCAAAGCATACAAAGCTTTGCTGAGGGAAAGAAGCGAAATTTAGCATCCGTGCTACCATTAAGTGGTTCTGCAGACAACTATATAATATGCCTAAATTTCATGCTTATTAATTAAAGACATCTTCTATTGATCCAAGATCTTTTTCATATGTAGTGTTGACAGGGAGCTGGACGGAGCGACCTAGTAAGCAAACAGCAAGCAACCTACAAGCTTGTGCGTTCTTGTAATAAGAATAAAGTCCAAAATTTGGGCTTCTAGTGGTGCAGGAAGACCCGTAATCGCACTTCAAAATTTCCCAAGTCCTACGTTACAAAAGTTGTGTGCGCACAATATCTCAGGTCATGTATCATTGATACCGAGTTCTTCTTCTGTAGAGCACTCGACGCCAACACTCGGCTAGCTGTTAGCTACATCGTGAAAGGTCACCTAATTCCCGAGACATAAATTACTCGTCTCGCATCATTACCACGGCGCTGTGTCAGTTACCAAACGCCGTTTGCGAAAGCAAACACAAATGCGTGAAGCGATGAATATAATTCCTCATACTGCAGCTCTTGACCTCATTTTGTGAAGTGTCTGCTGAGTGAGAGCTTACGCATACGTGCTGCATATACGGGCGCAGGGTAGCTTTACTTTGCGCTATAGGGTGTGTTTATGGCATAGGGACGATGTGCACACTGACTTCTTCTCTTACTTTTACTCTGTACGCCTTTGGTATCAAGTCTGGGCTCTCTATAGTTTTATTATCGTTCTATATGCTATGTTTGTTGTAGTTTACGGGGCCCAGTGCAGCTTTGTTTTTTGCTCTATATGCTATGTGTGTGCGGTGGTGTAGTTTTCGGCACCAGGTCCAACTTTATTTTTCTCGATATGCTGCGTTTTGTAGTTTACGGGACCAAATACAGCTCTACTGTTGCTCTGCACCGCCTGTGGTCAATGCTTATATATCATCTTTGGAGTGTATTCTGCGTTATTTTTTATCTCATCTCGCTTCCTGATGCTATATAACCCGTGTGCAACATAAATATAAATTAAACATCAAATAAAATCAGGGATCATGTGCAGATTAGCGGTGGCGAACTGCATATAGCCTATGTGACAATGCACAATTTTTTTCTGGCTTTGTACAGTTGTATACAATACACTAAGCAGTATTATTGCTGGGGCCACACAATGCAATCGCCCGGTGAACTTCCTAAGCCGGCGTTCAACTCTTATGTTGTCTTAATGCATTGCAAGTCAGCAACCAAGATCGGGCCTACCCCTGCAAAGTAAGCAAGTTGAGCAACATGCGAGTTGAACATGTGCTTGTAAACTGAACGCGCGCTTGTCAAATACCGGTAGTGTGGCCCCAGCTTAACTATCATGAATTTCGTTGCAGTCTTTTTTGCGATCTGCACATACACTTCTTCCCTTTGTGTTTATTGCTTGTACTTCATTTCCGTTGATGATCTCGTTCAGTGGCTATATTGTCTCATGTGATAAAAACGGGACAAAGTTAAATTGTTTTTGTACCTTACAGTCGCTCAAAGTCTGATTCATTTCTTCTCACCTAAAATGTTTCACGGCAAAGAATATATAACTATAAGTGTACACGATAATTGTGGGATATGTTATATAAATTAATTGTTTCTGGTTTTAGTTACCGTTCCCTTGTGAGGGCTTTGAATTTTTTTGTATGAAAGTATACAGAGATAGCTGGAGAAATATGTCAAGCTTGACTGCCAAAGGAGATTAGAGTTGCAATTAGTCGTGCCAGGTGCCTATGTTAAAGGAAGATTCCGCATATTGAGGCAACTTGCAGAACTTCAGGGTATGGGAATTTGTACAGTTTATATAAGTACGAAGATTCTGCATGGGAGCTCTTCTACTTCCTGTTCTCAGGATCTTAGAAGGCTACGTGATGATCCCTAAGTGGTGCTAGAAACTGAGACATCAAGAAGGTAAAGACTTAAACTGATAGAGACTGTTTATTTCTGGTAAGCGAGTATATTTCTGATGCAGTGTGCCAGCAATTACCGTCTAAAACACTAATTCGTTGACCCAGAGGAGTCATACAGCAATTTCAGAGAACTAATAAATCTTCCAGCGTCCTCGGTGCCGACGCTGAAACGATTCATGGAAAATGTGCGTTTACCTATAGCGTCCCGTCAATCTTCAACTCAACCCACTCTCAGTGTTCGGTCCTACATTTATGCGTACCTGCAAATTTTGCCAAACTTCGTGCTTTCCATCGTCCCAATCAATCTGAATTACGAGGCGTAAGGCTCCAACTGTCTAATTGTAAATTACAGTTCTCCTGACCCGCGGATCCAGCACCTCGATTCAAGCAGCTCATCACTTGCACCTGCAATTGTGTTGCGCTTATCGGCAATATTTTCCAGTTTGCTTTACGGTCGTGCCTGCCTGGACTGAGTGGCTGTTAATTGCATGCTTTTCTGAAGTCATTGCATAATTCCAGAATTCGGTGATGTTCTTCCATTCTATTTCTATCTCTGCTTATAACATCCTGTTTGTGACGCATTGCCTTAGCTTCAGGCAATTCAGCTTTGGCACAGCCGCGGGTGGTAATTGCTTTGCACATCCGTCGTTACGTGTGGACTTCCTCATTGCTTACCTATGAGTGTGCTTGCTATTAAGTTTGTTAATAATAGTTTTGATACGTATCAATTAACGTATCAATTTAAGCTCTTCTCCCATATTGGCCATGAATTTTCCTGAAACCGGTGGTATATTTGAAGCGTGTCCATGTGATCCTTTCGGGCTGTAAAAAGTTACTGTTAGATTAAATACTAAACGAAAGATTAGTCCCATTCTCAGAGTGGTAACAATACGTAACCGTCGAACAAAACCCTAAAGCTATGCAGTAACTGATAGCTTGTCATACAAGTCTTTTGTCTGGGAATAGACCTTTTGGTCCGTCTACTGCCTGTTGAATAATCTAATATAAATTACTGACTATTTTCCTCAGATTTTATCCCACTTTCCTTCAGCTCGCTTAGATGCAATGCGGTCGGTCGGTCGGCTGACCCTCTTATGCATGCCTTCTAGCAACAACAATGTTCAGTTGTCGTGGCTCCTCATCATGCGAGTGAGTTTGAAATACGACCTCTTACTTGGGCGGAGCTGCCTCTCTTATGTATCTAAGATGCTATAACTCATGCGTATGCGCAACTATTCAAGACAAGATGTTAATGCTCCACTCACATTCGTGACCAGCAAGAAATAGCTAGTCCCCTTATTTTCTCTCAGTGTCCGGCCTTGTATCGAGGGCAAGCTGTGAGCCGTGATTCTGGGGGACGTCCGTGTTTGGTGAATTTAAGGTTGGCCGTTAATACTTGCAATGAGATCATTAGGGAGAGTGTACATCTGTTGGGAATGTTTATGAGTTGCGTTAGGTGTAAAGTCAGGCGTGATGCGAGCAGATCAAGTGTGCGTGATTCTCATTGCTTCTAAGGAATTTACCCATGTGCTCTTTTAACGGTGTGTTCCTGGTAGAATTATCAGTGCTAGAGAATTTTATTGTTATCGGAAAGATTGTACTGTTTCCATCCCACAATAAGCTGATGGGTTTCCGGTGGGCAGCCTTTTTTTTGGTCTTTTTAAGCCAAGAAAAATATTAATGTTGTCGGAAGAAGTGCGGAATTTCTTTCCCTCAATACCCTGGCGGCGTTTGCACTAGACAACTTTTTATATTCTTTTTAATCGATTGGTTATCGTCTCCCTCTGAGGCATTTTTCCTGAGAATATACTTGCGTATATATTTATACTTAAAAATTTGACTCCAAATTCTAAGATTCAGTAAGCACAGCGTCAAGAAACAATACCTATGATACTGTGTATGAAAATCTCATTTGATTTTTTGAGAGTTAAGTGATAGTAACTTTTTTAAAATGGGTGGGGATATTGTCGTTTATTTAGTGTAGGTTTAGAGCTAGAGATTGTTTGAACAAATGCGTTATGAAATTATGAACCTTTGGTTTTTTGATAAAAGCGTGTTGTCGACGAAGCCATTTGTATATGTACGGTGTATATACATATACGTGTGTATGCTGTAATTTATATGGAATACTTTTAACCGCAAAACGCATTCATTAAATCAGTTTGCAGTCTGAGTTCAGATTTACTTTCTCCGCAAAAAAAAGGACAAATCTTGTTTCTACTTTTGACCCCAGTATATGATGCAGTATGATTAATTTTGTTTAGTATTTCTATACTCCAGCAATCCGCTGTAACTTTTCGTCTTTATTTTTATCCATAAACACTGTATTTGCCAAAGTTTACATTTCTGTGTTCCAAGTGCAGTTATTATAAATCGCATATATACAGGAAACTCCACTCAACAAAATCTGCTGTCAGGAATTGCTTCAACCAAACGCATTTGATCGTAAGGATCAAAGAACGAATTTATTCTACTAAACATTACACATAACGAGAAATCTCTATCTTAGGGACTCCCAACGGGTGGGTTGCCCTTTCCCTCTGGAGGGGGGGGGGGCGTAGAGCATCACCGAGAGAACCGCGTCCCTTTGCGAGTAGTGGCCTGAATTTTAGAAACGATGGATTTGTTGAATTTTTTTTCTTTTCGGCGTCATATCATTGTAGGTAAAAAGTACATCAAGCTGGTGACTTGGGCGGGCGGCGTGGATCTTGGCTGTTATTAATCCGAATGCTGGGATCGAGCCTGGGACCCACTGCATTAATTTATGTGCCAAATAACTCAACCAGAAACAGTAATTTCATTTGTTGAGTTAGAAGATCTAGTTATGCACACCACATATATTAGCAAACA
Organism: Parhyale hawaiensis; assembly: GCA_001587735.2. Lineage (NCBI taxonomy): Eukaryota > Metazoa > Arthropoda > Malacostraca > Amphipoda > Hyalidae > Parhyale > Parhyale hawaiensis. The sequence continues at coordinate 6,000,773 of LQNS02277217.1, read as the reverse complement.
AAGAGCTAACTTCTTGTCCCGGCAAACCAAGTGCGTATATGGTTAAAGCATGAGTTACACGGTAACTAGAATTTTTCCTATATGTATCTCTGTCTTTACGCCAGTTTTACTTTTTTTTCTGTTCAGAGTCTACAACTGCTAATTTCTACTGCAACTATGCGATTTGTCCATTTTATCAGTGTGTTTCCTTCTCTCTTAATACAGTACTAATTTTTATGCTAGAAAAATGATGGTTTATTTTTCAATTACACTAATGAGCATTGTAGTTATTAGAATGGCTTTCCTTCTCTCTTTATAAATTTTAATTTTTATATTCGAACCGAGACGAAATGGCTCAAGTTTGTTTTTGTTTTCGATGAGAATAATGAGAGTGCAGGCAGTCCTAATTTATTCATTGGTATCGCCATATATCAAAGTAACGCTCCGCTGGGTATCGTCCTTGCGGGCTGATAAGAGATGCCTAGGAATTCTGACACGTGCTCGATCTTATATCTGAGCTGATTAATGATAGCCGCTTGTAAGAAACTGTATCAGTACCAGTGCCATTTAAATGCAGCTCTTGAATGATATGATCAGTAGAAGTCTCTAAAGATTGGTACATGATATCTATTGATAGGGATGCAATTAATTGTAATTCAGCTTCTGCATGATCCAATCAACAGGATTATTCTTAGATGTTTTCTGTTAGTGGCATTGTTATGCATGCATATATTTTAACAGAGTTTTTCAATAATGCTATTCAAAGAATCGTGATGCGGACGGTGAATGATTAATCGAATTACATGCACATGCTGTTGAACTTTTAAAGTATTCTCAAACGCTTTTTATGATGCATGAGATATCTCGCAATGCATGGCATACCTATGTAATTTGAGAAAAATGCAGCCAACAAAATTGTGAAACTGTCGATGCGCCAGGATACAATAGGTATTTATTTTCAACTCTGTGTGAATTTATGCAAGCTTAACTGGCCTTTAATTTCCTTGCAATGGCTATTTTCGCGTCCAGGCTTGCTGTGCTTCAAAAACGACTTGCATTAATAACATGCGTTAGTGTTGTGAATTGTGTCTTCAAATTAGTCTGCAGTATTTACTATACAAATTATGGATTTCTTAATTTCTAGAAGATGCTTCGAAGCATTATGCTATTTTATTTTCATTTCCACGCTCTTATTCTGCGCGCAGTTACTTTTGTACTTTCTCTCTATTAACCTTTTTTTGAACTGAGACATGTTGTGAAATAAAATCTAGTTTGTTGCTTATATGAGACGCATTTTTGTTCTGTATTTGGGCATGTTGGTGTTGATTGCATATGGATGATTCAAGACACCGTGTTGGTTTTTATCATTATTTTCGAACATAACTTTTTTTCCAAATGAGAAATATATAGTAGGTGTCGAGTATTCACTGCATGCTGTCGGGTCATATACAAGCAAGCAATGTGGTTTTTAAAGACACCGAATATTCATGTTTTGACGTGGAAATCAGCAATACTTAGCGATATTATAGATGCGCGTTGCGACGCCTCAACCACGGTCGACAGCTGTGTTGAATGCAGTGTGAGTTCTACGTACAGTACATGTTTACTCAAAACAATTGCATGGCTTAGCGCAAAAGTATTTTCAGTCGTTCGATCCTGCCTGCATTATAAGCACAATTTTTTTAAGGAATAGCGCTATTTGTAATGTCCAGCGCTATTTCTTACTTGAATTATTACGCCATATATCTATTTGTCATTAAATCGTTATTATATACGTCATGGCAGTACGTTGTATTTTATTCAAATAGTTCCTTGAGCTACTCAAGGATTCAAGACTGTTGTATCTTGAAGTTGAGTCTCATTTAGTATTGGCTATGTATTTAGAGCTTTTTTTTTTTTTTTTTTGCTGCGCAATTTTCAGTAGAATTATTATGTCAAGATGAGAAAATTTTTATTTTTGTTCGAGTGCAATGTTGGAGAATGCGGTCCATTGTTTCACTGCTTAATGCTGGCAATTTAAAAAACGTGTTTTTATTTCATAAGGAATGCCGATTCACTGCCTGTAAGGCAAATGTTGCAGAGACTCAAGCCTCTTTAAACGTACGATGATGGTATAATCGTTACTACCTCCATAATTATGATTATCATATTCTTTGACCATAAAAACTTCAAAGTTTAACGTTACTAAAACTTCGAAAACTAACTGCCATGGCGATCGTTATTATTATAGCAACATTAATGTTATCGCATATTTTATGGTGATCGCAATAACGTCAAAGTTTAATGCTTATTAATCCTTTTATTTTTTAAATGGTTTGTACATATTTGTAAATGCGACTGTAACCCTTTCAATTTTGTCTAGCTCTTTAATTATATTTGAAACTCAAGATGATATTATTGCAATACAAGATATGATAAAAAAAATCTATTTTGACTTGCAGCTTGCATTTAATTAGGTCAGTTAATTGACGCTTGCAATGTTTTTTTTTTAGATAACGTACTTGGTGTTGCACCAATTACGCTTCTAAACTTTCTTGTGTAATAGCCTGTTGTACTGCATGGTAACTGTTTTATTACCTATCATTACGCATTTAAGCGTGGTCTTCGTATGGCTGTGTAATTAGGTTTGCTACCATTAGCCTTGCAAATCGTGCTGTTACACACTAGGCTTCACTGATGAACTACTAATACTTTAAATAACCAAGTTTTTTTTACCGGTTTTTCTGTCATTACCCTCACAAACCTATTTTTACAGGCTGATTATAGTTATGCTACATGTTTTAACGTTTGCAAACCTAGTTTTCTTTAGCTAGTAAAGTCTGTATAGTTTTGCTACGATTACAAAAACATGCTTGTTTTTTCATAAATGAACAATATTTCTCCCATTTCTTTTCACATACAATATTTTCAATTTCTTATATCCTGCGAGAAATACATTATTTACCCAATAGTCTGTTCGCTTATTCTTTATTTGCCCTTGCAAATCTTATGATCAATATCTTTTATACTGCAAGATTCTATGTATTTATAAAGTACGGTAGTCTGATTATTTTTTCCTCAACAATATTACTGTGCTTATAAACCTTATGCTCAATATCTTTCCTACTGCAAAGAACTAATTATTGTGAAGCTTGTCTGCGACGTAATCGCTAGCTGACTCTTGATCACAGTTCAATTTTTCAGAATTAATCTGAGAGAGAGCGAAACTTCTTACAAGTTTAATCCCATTATGAAATCCCTTGATGATATGTGAACAACACCGGACATATTTTTAGCAAAAATAATTTACGAAGTTCCAAGAACTTTCCTCTCATTATCTTGAAAACGCTCGTGCTTGACTTTGATGCTTTGCTACGGTGACGTGTGTTTTGGGAGGAAAGGGGTGCCTTTATGGATTAGTGCTGCCGGTCTGTTTTAAGTTATTTTTTACTCTATGCCGGGATACTCATACATCACCAACGAAGCCTTGCTCTCGTAGCAATCTCTGTTACTAATTGCAATCTGCGCAAATTAAATCTACTGGCCCGTAAACGAAACACAAAAATCCCCAAATTTCGTTCCTGGAAGTCGCTTGTTTAGGTTTTTCAAGATGTTATGGTTACTTCGTAACATCAGGAGTAAAAGGTTACTGTCGTACGGTACTCGAAAGTTCTGGTGAAATTTATGTAATTAACACCTACATACCTACAAACGAAATATATATATATATATATATTTTATAGCTCCTCGTACAAAAATGTGATATATGAAGTTTCTTTGGTGGACAAGTGGTGGTCTGGTGTCGATTTTTTTTTAATTTGATAGACGAGTCATATGGTGCGTCCTTGATATAATTTTATACAATTTTAATTTACTTTACGGCGTATGAACACGCAAACTTTACGATATACTTTCTGTGCTTGGAGGCGCTCCAGTTTTGAATCCATGCTCTGTGAATTATGTTTTTACGGTTTATTACGTAACTGGTAATTATGTAACTACCACTGGTGTTATTTGCATAAATCGTGGTTCCGAGTAAAACATATTCTAGTTTAACTTATGTTGGTTACAAGCACTTGGGTTTGATATACTTTGCATGGAGCAAAATATGTCGTATTAGCTCACCGTGAGGGTGGCAGATGTGTGTATAGCCTATACGATAGGTGTTGTTACTTGTCAGCATATATTAATATATTGATCAAATATACCTTTAATTATTTATCATGTATCTGACGAACATAATCGTATACCGGAGGCGATGTTTACATAAATCATCATTTTGAGTTAAACATATTAATTCTAGTATACCGTGTGTAAAAGATACGCTTGCATGAAAGCACTTCCATCTATCAGGCACGACGATGTACAAAGACTACAGCTGACGTATGGAGGTGAAAACCGTGCCCTTACCGGTTTTTCTAGCTCATCATGTGATGGATTGCCACACTTTATCTATGGCATTATGCATTGTTGGTGATTATATCGCTGATTTGTTTTTATATGATGATGAAAGCTTCACTTCATGCACTCTCTTCTGATTTGATTGCGATAGTTTTAACAGGCAGGTATAAAGGGAGAAAGTTGCGATGAACTAGAAAATTTTGCGTTTTCAATAAAATTTCGTAGCTTATGTGCTGTAAAGAGAGTGAAATCTATGTACTTGAAATAAATGACGACAGCAAAATAATATTTTTTTTTCTACAATTCTATAATCTGTTAGCTGTAGCTCTGATCCCGTGCAAACCTTCTCCACGTCTGCAACCCAAAAGTACACACATCTGCACAACTAGACTAGTACCTAGCAGCTATGAAAGTTCACGAGGTTTTATATTAAATTTTCTAACAGTGAAACGCAATACTTTTTGGGTTGCTTGATATTAACCCTTTCATTCATGAATTAATTTTTCTTTCTCGTAGGAATAGCACTATTTCAGGTGAATATTTGCATAGACATAGAAAGGGTTGAGGCCGTTTAAATTCTGAGGGTCCTTTGTGCTCTGATATGAAGGGCGCAACATCCATGTGAGATCGAAACGTCCAAACGAACTTATTTCTTGTTAATTGACTATGGTTTCCCCTATAAAGGTCTTACAGATCATTAGTTCCAAGCCTTATTTTAATAGAAAGAACAGTTGCATGGACGACCATTAAAGCTCCAGTTCTTTATTTCACCAAATTACTGAGAATGGGGATCGATTTTTTTCGATTCGATTTTTTCAGGTCTTGTCTGGTAAATTTTGGCATCGAAAGTGGTATACTTGGCAGCTTGACCATATTTTTAGCGTTCCCAAGCGTTGTTAGAATGTGAAACTGTCCAAGCGGTGCATTTTGTGATTTGAAGAAAAAATATTTTATGCGTGGAATCACAACTGCCGCATTTTCCAGCTGGGCCTAATGTGTAGCATTTCTATGTTCCGTTAATATTTGGAGTTATCCAGGCTGTGCTTTTCGAGAAAAAATTATGATTTTGGGAATGTAGGTAGCTGCCATATTTCCATACTTTGCAACGTGGTCACATGTACAGCATATCTATGTCCCATTGATATTTGAAGCTATTCAAAAACTGTGTTTTGCAAAAAAATGACGATTTTGATAACGCAGCTGCCCTACCTTGCAGCTTGGCCGTATGCATAACATTTCTAATCTGCGTTAATATTTGACTAGCTTGACCAGTGGAATATCCTCGGTTAGTGGATGCTATCACTTTTTTAAGTGAAGCAATCCCAACCTACGCTATTATAACTCACTTTACTTCGACCTAATGCAGCTCCTTAACCTAACCAACCCCATAAATAGGGCCTATCCTTAATTCTTGCCTACTGTGTCTGACCTCAAGTCTGCTACACACGAGAGTCGCAACATGGGAACGTTTCTGTCTATCCTTCCCATACGCTGCCGTGTATGCAGCTTCGACTTTGCTAATATTAGTGCATTTTCAAAAACTGCTTAAACTCCTAGCCACGGCAGCTGTTCCGCTACAGCGAGGACCATTTGGTCAGTTTACACCTTCTCTTCGAATTTATTTTTCCTGTAGTTTCAATTTCGCAACTGTGCATATTTGGAATCGATGTGTCCTTATAGATTCAACCGTTATCACGCGCACAGAAACATCTGTTCCAATTAAGAACGTAAAGCGTTTCCGTGTTCCAACTCGTACACCGTGGGCTTAACGTAGCCCGTGTATGCCAAGTCGTAGCAAGTCTATCGTAAGTCACCCTATACACAACATATCTAGACACTATATCACCGCTGGATCTCGCAGATATTTTACCAGCAAAATTTTCGCCCTTATACATCATGATAAAGATTTAAAGACAACATAAAAACATATATAGCAATCTCACTCTTCGGAGGTACCTACTTTTCTGCGTAATCACTTTTCTTTTACATTTACAGGCCTTCACCAACCTCTGTTTCCCATCGTCTGAAAATAACAATATTTAGACTTTCGCATTTTTAACATTTCCATTTTTCATCGGTGTATTTGATCACTGCAATTCTATTGTGGGACCATTGGCTGCTTTACACTTTATGTAAGATAGCTTTCCCCAGTACAACAGTCAATTATTGATTCATGCCACCGAAAGCACTTTTTCTGTCAGTTTACACGATTTCTTTAAACATTGCCCATTCACTTCAAAAATGCTTTAGAATGCAGCAGTTCAGAACAGCTTGCTTTGCACCGTTTCTGGCTACGAATTTCCCATGTTTGGATCGTTATGCGACCCCAGTACGTAACGTTAATATTACGAGATATGAAAATCGGTACGGTGTGTATGATACGTGTAAAGTGAACTTCATGTCTTTGCTTCAACTGACGGAAAATTTCTCCAAGAGCGAGCGAAAGAAGACAGCTACGGTTGAACTTCCTTCCAGCGAAAATCAGAGCTTCTTGCAAGTTGAAGTTCCGCTATCTAATACTGAAAGCGTAACGTGCAGACACATGTGGACAGACGGAGCTTCAAGCAGAATTACAATATAGATGCTCCAAGCATTGCATTTCGAGAAAAAATATTACGATTTTGGTAACCCTACTTCCATACTTTACAGCTTGGCCACATGTAGAGCGTTGCTAGGCTCCGCACAGACAGGGAAGCTGCCATGGCTCACTCTCTGCCGCCGCCGCCGTCGCACACACCACACCTGCATCGTGATGAGTCAGCAGGCGCTGACCTTCAGTTATTTCTAAACAAATCATTCCTTTGCGTAATGACTGCGTCACTGTAGAGTCCAAATGAGGCGGGATGTCGGCGCTGCCTGCCATTGTTCCCAGGCATTCTGCATTGCAATGGTGTGCATGCAGTGATGCTGTCGCTCTGCAATGCTTTTGTTGAGCATTTAAAGTGCATTTACCTGTTGTGTGGATGCCCTTTGTACTATGTTTTGATCTATGTATAAGTAGGTGCTCGTTATATTTTAATTGTAAATAGTGAAACGCTTTGTAAATGGATGCTCGATGTACTCTGATTGTAGAAAATTAAATGATTTATGGATTAGTGAATGCCTGTTGTACTGTGATAGTTGGTAACTAAATGATGTATAAGTGAATGCCCGCTCCGCTATACTATGATTGTAGGTAGATAATTAAATGATCTGTAAGTGAATGCTCGTTGTATTATTACTGAAGGTAATTAACCATTTTACTGGAAGATGGATCTTTCAAATTTGATTGTTTTATACTGGAGCACGATATTGGTATACATTGACCGTTTTAAAAGCGCTCACAATTATTATTATTTTTAAACTAGAAGCACACGAGAAAGAAAAACTCACGCTAGTAATCTAATGTGAGCTCTTAATTTGCTCACTTAATTGCTCACTGAAACTGAACAAAACATTTACAGATAAAGGCACTCGTTAAAACTGACATCATACCACGAAAACATGTCGGAGACGCGTTTCATCGACAGATCAGCACGCCAAACACGCAGTCATAAGTCACAGTCATTTGCAAGATCCAAACCATCTACAGTATGTTACAGTATGTAAAACAATGTTGGTATCAGTTTTAGTTCCTGTGTTTGCTTTGAAATTCCTAACAAATGCGCGATTCAGGTAGCGGCATGATTTTCTTGCAGTAAATCGGCAAAGGGACCCAGACCAACCTTTTTCTGTCGCTATGCAGTGAGTTACCTAAAGCTCGTTCAAACATAAATTAACTATGTCTTTGCTGAATTATCATATCTAGTGAAATCTTTGCATTGCAAATTATCCTGAACTATTAAAGTTTTGTGAAAGACGGAAGCAGAAATCTCTATTTTTTTTGTTAACATACCCATTTATCGAGAGATGCGAAGTTTGTTGATATTGTTTTTTATTGATAATTGATAGTTTTGTTGATAATTGATTTGGTAATTAATTGATTGATAATTAATCTTTAATTTGATAGTTAGTTGATCGATAATTGATATTCGACTTGTTAATTAAATGATGAATAATCGATAACTGTTTTGATAATTCTTTGATAATTAGTTTTTGTCAATAATTATTTAGTTGTGGCTTGCAAGCATTGCTTCCGTGTCTTCTATCGACAGCTTCTCATTCAGTTACGCACACAGCTAATATCCTTACGCAGTCAGATGCTCGGCATTCGGACCTGTTTTACTTGAGATAATAACAGCACAAACACATGTGTGGGTATTTACTGGATTATTTATTCCGTCTATTTTATTGGGGCGCATATTTATATTCGTCATATTCACTGGTGCATGTAATTGTTATTGTCCGTCTTTTAGCGGCGCACGTAATTCTTTTTTATCTATTTTACTGGCGCCCGTACGTTATTATTAAAGTCAGTTCAAATGTAGCCCTGAATAAGACGTTAGAACTATACTCGTGTGTTTATATTGTTTTAATAGAACGCGTAACGACTAACGAGAGTTGCCTTTGTGATGATCTGTTTAACTCTGGATGTAGTGAGACCTATAGTTGTTTTTCCCCATTGAATGATTTTATTTATTGTGTTATTTCCCTTGCTTATCCGCACATGCGCTGTCACCTTGCATGGCCAAAACTGCCTTAATGAGGAGGTAGCATCATTGTGTAAGTATCGCAAAAAAGGAAAATATGAAGATAATTTCATAGTAAATATTTCATCTTGACAATTTTTATTTCTAAAAAAATATATATATATATGTACATCCAAGGTATGGTCACTTCAGTATTCCATTGGTACGCGTCTGATATCAGGGGTAGCCACAATTCTATTATTATTATTATTATTAAATCACACCAGGCTGGCGACGTAGGAACGGAGAAACTCCATGACGTTAACAAACCCCCACGCAACCAGCCCAGCGGGTGGAGAAAGCAAAAGAATGAAAAAAAGAAGATCCGAGATCACAGAATAGCTCTGTGTACAGATCGTTTAAAGCTGCCAATACCAGCACCAGC
>LQNS02277217.1:5961823-5985310 GCA_001587735.2 Parhyale hawaiensis | reverse complement strand
CCCATATGCTGAACTAGTCACTTGTTGCTGGATTTGGTAATGAAACTTCTGTTGTCTACCGTCTGGTGCGATCCCATATGCTGAACTAGTCACTTGTTGCTGGATTTGGTAATGAAACTTCTGTTGTCTACCGTTGGTGCGATCCCATATGCTGAACTAGTCACTTGTTGCTGGATTTGGCAGCTGCGTGCTTCCGTTCTCAGCTCTGACACCTTGTATAGCTCGTTCGATGCCCCGTGAGGCACACGGGCTCTTTGCAGATCTTGGTGTGCTGACTCGGCAGTTGTGTGTGCATGCTCGGCACCGTGGCGGAACTGCTTTCCTCNCGTCAAATTGGCGCCATAGTTCGTAACCCGAGGGCGACTGCGACTACACTTGCTCATCTGGGGCCAGTGGGCCTATACCCGCAGCACAAACCAGTGCATGTGGGTTTCCCAGGTGAGGGTTTGGTCTAAGTTGACTTTACCTTTACCTTTACCGTCTGGTGCGATCCTTTGTGCTGAACCAGTCGCTTGTTGCTAGCTTTGATTAAATGCTTGTTTCGTGCCGTGTGGTGCGATCCCATTGATATTGATGTTTTTGCTTCTTAACTTCTGATGGGATGCCGTATACTGAACCTGTCGCTTGTTGCTGGCTTTCAAAATGAGGCTCTTCTGTCAATCTCTCTGATACATCATGCCTTTTGCGATCACATTTACTTCGCCCATTACACGCTGTGATCGTATTGCATTTTTATCTTCATATTTAATTTGTTATATGTTGTAAATATTACCTTGTGTTGCCGTTATTATTTTTTTCTGCAATACCGTTCCAAAGTGTGCACTGCTTTCTTTTCTACGAATTGAGAGCTCTTGATTTAGTTTTTTACTTGCAGTTTTGTTATGAGTATTGAAGCATTAGCCTATTGAGACCTCGATAATTTCGGCATCTCTGACCAGCTTGCGTTAGGACAAACGTAATAATCCAGTTTGTGCTTTTAATTTATCATTAATTGGTAGCTGCAATGAACGCGAAAGCGTTTCAAGGAAGTCGGTTGTTGTTTGTTTTATAAAATGGCTTTTAATAATAGAGCGTCAAAACTGTTGCATCCATTGGATTACTGCGTGTTTCAACTCTTTCCCGTACAATCGTTGAGTGACTACTCGTAAGACCTTCAAGTCAAGCGTAATATGTTCTGTGTTTCTACTATCTTCCATTCACTAGTTCAGTGTTAGGCTGTCTAAACGCGTAGAACGTCAAACATAGTAAATATTCCAGGTTTCCTTATATTTCAACTATGTCCAATTCAACCGCAGTGCCGCATTAGACTGTCTGTATATTCGCGGAGCATCAACAAAAAAATATGTGTATATATTCCTGATTTTACTTTATTTCTACTCTACCCCGTTCAGTCTCATGTGCCCCATTAGACCATCTGCATCGTATTCGCGCGGAGCGTCAAAATCACTTACCATTCCAGATTTTCCTTGATTTCTACTATATGCCCCGTTCAATCTCAGAGCTCCATTAGACCGTCTGTTTCAGGAAGTTTCGTTAGCACGTCGAGGCGAGACAGCTGAGTCGTGTACCGGGCTCTCTGAAGAGGCTCCTCGGAGCGTACAGACCTGAGGGTGAGCGTGTTAGAGCGATAATTCTGTGCCAGGTGCGAATGTTCCTACATTACCAAAGGAGATAGACGGAGCCTGCGCCGGCAGCTGGAAAAAGAAATGCTTATTAAGACGAAGAATTTCGCTGAAATGTGTTGGGGCAGATAAGCAAAGGAGGTCGAGGAAAGCCGTATCGCAACTAGACATGATGGGGTAGTTTGGGCTTGCTTAAGTGATAAGGAAACATGACTGGTGCCCCTTTTTTGCAGCCATTCGTGCCTCATTGGCAGATAATACGTGGTAGATTGGGTCGTATATTTTAGTGTTTCTGCTGCGCGTCGTAGGCTGTAGAGTTTCTCGTAGGTATGAGACTATCTTAGTGGCGTTATTTCGTTGGTTTTCAGGCTGCCGGCAGAGTAAACGTGGTAGATGGGTCGTTTATTTTAGATTTTCTGCAAATTTGCAGGTTGTTATTTATTAGTATTACTGACTATTTTTAGTAATCCTCACCAAGCTGCGTTATTTTAGTACAGGGTCTTTTTTGTTCTATAGTATTCCTGTGAGAAAACGGTTCGAGTTACATAGCCTGTTATAAATAGGATTTATGGTACACGCTCATTTTGGTACGTTGGTAATGATTTTTCGTTATTTTTGGCCTTGTTAGTCGAATGAGAGTGGTTCATAAAGATAATTTATGGTTGCGGGTTGCGTTTCATTGCTCTTTTTCTCTAACAGAACATTTCTTGAGTTACACACTCATTTTGATGTGTAAAAACTTCGTGAGTTTTACATAACTCTTTCTGAATTTTGACTGCGATACCACAAAATTCGGGTCTAATTCCTGGAAAATTTATAGATCCACTCTAAAATTACATACAAATTTTCTTTAAAATTTTACGTCCAAATTTTATGGACGTAAACTTTTCTTGAAAAGTGTGCGGATGACTACGGAACAGCCACAAATTTGACTGAACATTTTCTTGTTTTAGTAGCTATTTCAACATTTCCCCATAACACACACTGACCCCCCCCCCTATTTGTCTTCGCAGTGTAGCTCGTAGGCGCACGTGAAGTTAATGCACTACAAAGATATACTGTAAATATGGACGACACTTAGTGCAGATACTGTAAAGATACGAACCTCGTTCGTTGTATCACATTCATTAGAAGAGACAAGTGCTATGCTGAATTATTATCCGTTGCTGAACATTCCCACTCACTTTTTATATTACACAGGGACGGTTGCAGTGCGTGCACTAGGCCGGTTCCCTTTAATGAGGGTGACAGCCGATCTTAGAGTCCCTGAAATATGCAAGCACATGGACATGAAATATTTAGAGCCAGTCAGATAAGTGTCAAGAGTGACTGCGCCACATTATTGCTCTGCAATCCAGATAAGTTGGAAATATATCAGTAAAGCCAACCATGAGAAGGTCAAGTGTCAAGTCTTGTTGCCTGATATTGTTGATCAGTGTCGCAGATGGCTGCAATGAGTTGGAAATTATCAGAGTCATGAAAAAGGATAAATAGCAAAACCAACAAGTTGCATGATATTATACCTCGGCATTTCAAATTTCGTTGACAATAGTTATTCTGTTTTTCCTCTTCCTTCTTGATTTGCCGTTCCCAAGGGCGTTGATCCTGTGTGGGTACATCCTCGTGCATGGGTTCCACGATTCGCTTAACATACTTGTGTCCTTTCCTTTTCCGAATCGCCGATTACTCGTTTAAGGGGACAAACAATTCTCAGATTCCATATGGAGCTCCAGTTGGCTACAGAATGAGTTCTACGTAAAATAGCTTGTCGTATATATCAGAGTGACTGACAAGTCTAATACAGCGGTCACATTGTGCAATCACGGCCTCAACTTATGATCGGATCTTTAACTTCCTCGTCATTTTGATGCACAGGGAGAGTCGGTAGTAGAGATAGTTGCCGAATATACTTATGATTTCTCTGAAAAAAATTCTCATGTACCTCCTTAGCGTTTTTTCAATATTTGACCACCTAAGGTGAACGATGTGCGAACTTCGCACGATGATATTAATGCATTGGTCATTGATAATAATGATGACAATAAACTTTATTTAGTACTCTAGAAACATTACAAGAAAGTATGCGCTGCCAGATCCAGCCAGCCGTGATGTGAGTGCAAGTGAAAAATCTACCACTTTGCATGCTCTGCGTTAGAAATGACTGGAATGAGTTGGAAGAACCTGCCATGAGAAGACCACGAGCCGCGTCTGGTGCCATGATAATATTCCCCCACTTCAAAATTAGCTGGAATGTGTTGGAAGAACCTGCCCTGAGAAAGCCACGAGCCACGTCTGGTGGCACGCTAATATTCTATGACTTTCTGAATTTTGGGGCTTCTCCATTATTTATTTATGCATGATGGGAACTCGATTTGCCTGGCTAATGCTGATATAAAGAGGCAGGCCCCACCAATATTGTCTCACAGGATTTAGCCCTTTAATTTACTGAATATTTTAAGATGGGATGCTCTTGAGTTCTCGAAAGCTCCTGAATATCAAGGAGGATAGTTTGCAATTAAGTAGGCTAGGCGACTTTCCCGACCGCGTGGTCTTCCCTGATATTATTGAGAAGGGTATGCAAAACTATATTAATTGCACTGGTCTACAAGCATTTGCGGCTGGAATGCGTTCAGCTACTTTATGATCCCAAATCCAAAGCCTGTTTTGGTCTATGATGTGACCCATTTTTAAGAAATCACGTGCTGCTTCTCGCATTTCTTCAGTGTCATTCCTGCAGAACGCATTCTGGGATCATCTGTGAAAACGTGTCACGTAATGCCAAGGTTACGAGAATGTGTTCGTCCTGCAAAGGACTGCGCTCGTTTGTTACTTCATTAGCTGCATTATGATACTTTACTCAAGCTTGGAAAAAACACTGATTATATTAATTATTATTGTATACAAGATATGAAAAAACAGCATTAATTGATTTAAATCAAATTAACCCCGTTCAGGATATACTTGTTCAAGCTTGACAGTGAGAGTGCTTGTTTTGTGGGACACATGCCGTGCTTTCTCTGGTTAATAATTGCTGATACGTACGGGATCATTATAATGCCAATGTGACCCCACAGCCGCCGTAAATTAAGAAAAATATATAACTCAGCTTCTGCTTGTTGGTTCACGATCGATGCAAAAATTTTATGATATAGCTACTTTGTTACTCACCAAAGCATGTAAAAGATTGTAGTTTCAAACTTTGCTATGTACATCGTCCCATTTTTTAATGGGAAATCTACGTTTTACTTTTTATTTTTTTTTAGCCTATATGCGAAAAACGATTTAAACCTAAGAAAGTGACATCTCAAGATATGTTTTTGCCTATCTGCTTAAACTTCGTATGCTGTAGTTGTCAAACTTCTATATTGTTTTGCATTTTATGTTTCTCAACGTAGATTACCTGGGATAAATCTTTTAAAGTTTTCAGTGGTTCTATTTATCTTTTCACCATTCTTGCTAAACTTAGAATAATTGCTTTACCTGTTTGTTCGCACAAGTTCGCTTTTTCTATTTAGCATGCTGCTGTTAAGTTAAAATTGTAAACATTGCTCTTCCTTATTTGTAGCACGCGACCATGAAGTAAATGCAACTTTTGTGGAAAATGTGACTCTTGATTATCTTCCTTCTTGTATTGTTCAGCTCAACATTTTCCTTTGTTTATCTCACGCCTATGGAACAAAATGAACTTTCCTGAAAGATGTGACAATGGATCAACTTCCTTCCCGCATGTTCTCCTCAACATTTTCCACTGTTTATTGCACAGTCATGGAGTAGACCAAACTCTCTTGGACGATGGAACCCTGCATCTTCCTGCTTTCTCGCGATTGCTCACGCCGCCATGGAGCAGCAATACGAAGTTTACTGGAAGATATAACGCTAGATCATTTCTTGGCCCATTTTTTCCAATTTTCCACACTGCAGGTCATGTTTGCCCAGACAGACTGGCCAGTCGCCGCCAAATTGTGGTGATGTCCCCCACTCGTCGCACGTCCGCTCTCGAAGTTTGCTCTATCAGTGTGGTGTGTTGCCCAGCGTGAACCTCGATGTTTATAGGCCATTGTGACTCTTCGCGCTCAGTGCCTGCAATTTCTTCAGTGCTCCCTTCGGCAGTAACCAAATCAATGGCTTAGTTAAACTAACAATTTTCGCTCAACTTACACGGAGTAATTCTATTTGCAGTAGCTGCCACACTTTCAGTTTCGTGCTTGCTGATGCGGTATCGGTAAATTGGACCTGAACTTTATTTATAGAACGAATTTTGCCTGTTGCACTGCGCTGGGTTTATTTACTTAGTGATTTTATTTTATGTCATACCATTTATGTATTTGCTTTCAAGAACACATACGGCTAACAACACATATTTTTTATTTAAGTTACATTTTTTTGCCAGGATTTATATGGGCATAGGCATTACTGTCAAGCAGCAGTCTTTCCTACAGTAATGATTATTTTTTACTTTTATTTCTAATTCTTTAACACTCGTACGGTATTACAGTGTCGTGTCCGCCGAAGTCAAACTGCTGTTATTCCTGCTCTTCCTAGTTTTTTAATAAATAATGTACGTTTCTGTCTTATTCTCGCTTTATTCCAGCCTGATTTTTTAAATGTTTTACATTTCATACTAGTTCTAATAACATACTTCGACGCTGTTAAGTTTAGTTGCCATATGCACATGCTGTAGTTTTCGAAACATTCTCAATGAATATGATGTATGATATTGCAAACTAGATCACGACCCTTCATAAACTTTACCTATGTTCCGCTCGTATTCAAAGACGTCCCAAGAGCAACAAGTTTACATGCACTGTATTTATAAATAAATATATTGTAGATGTCAAGAAAAAACTGGTAAGCTGTCATAATTGGAATGCAGTTCGTGTCACCTACACTATTCTTACCTAATTTACAAGTTGCTCTCGTTTTTTAAGTTTACCAGCGAAACAAGCCAAACCTAAGTACCGAGAGATAGCTTGTCTATGAACCGTATAATCCACTACCCTCGGTTGTTTATCAGATGTTAGCTCGATATCACATGTTTATTTCGTTCGCAATATGCTTTGCGATCACAGGACGCCGAAGACTTTCAACCTTGGAGGTTACCATGGTTACTTGGACACTATCAATCAAATTGCAATACCTGATGGGCAGCCCAACTCTCAATTCGCTGGAATTGAGCTATGAGGGTCGAAAAACTAACGTAGGCGGACTAAAAATGGGGGGGGGGGTCGACATCTCCTTGAATGACTAAGGCCAGTCCAAATTGAGGAAACTGTTCAATTGTTGGTCTTCGGTTATGCTCCGCTAACTTCTCCTATTGTATCCTCTGTAGAGTTATGTTAGTGACGTCATGGCATCGTCTGCCATGACCAATTGTTATGTTGTATTCGAACTTATACAAATTGTCTCAGCTTTGTATCGACGCCTGTCACTGTGATTCCAATAAATAGAAGCTGGTATACAACTCTGCTCTGAATGGAAGCGCTCAGTCTCAGAGAAGAAGAAACGATTAAATACCACATTTACGTGAGTAATCGCAAAATTAATTCGTGACCTTCTCAGTGTATATTCATAAGGCACTCCTATTAATATTTAAAATGTCATAGCCAAATTATATATGTAATCCGAAAAATGTTCCTCGACATTCTCTAAAATAAGCTAAAATGTGTGCAGTCCATAAAATATTCACTAACAATGTCAAAAGTAAATAGGTTGGCTTCTACACTCCCAGTTATTTCCCTAACGTTTTCAAAATACGAAACATCACACACGATTACAATGATATTTCTACATTCTTTTGCTCTGTCTGGTGAAAATAGACTTGTGGACCCTTAACCAACACATTGCATGCAGTACACAATGATTTTTTTTATTATTCCTTGGCCTGGCTCATGAAAATAGACATGTGCACCCTTAACCAACACATTACATGCAGTTCACAATGATTTTTTATTATTCCGTGACCTGGCTGATGAAAATAGACATGTGCACCCTTAGCCAATACATCGCATGTAATTCCAACGCTATTTTAATATTCTGTGGTCTGGCTGATGAAAATAGACATGCGCGGTTCTAAGCCGAGGCCTTAATCTCTACCTTGCATCACAAATTTCCCTTGGCGCAGTGGGCGTTGTCTCTTGAGCGGCGCAGGCTGCATCTTGTCATCGACAAACTTTCGTTACTCTATGTATTTTTTACCGTGTTCTTCGTTGTTGTTGTCATTTCGGAGAAGCTTCAACGTTGTGAGTTGTCCACCGGGTGGTCGCGTCGTCGGTAATGTATTAATAATGCGTATTAAAAAGTCCATCAGACTTTGTGTATCAAAAATTAATAATGTAGCATGTCACAGCATTAGGTACGTATAAATTAAATTGTGGACAACACCGGCCCATTTACAAATTAGAGGTGAAACGTAGGATTCCTATAATGGACAGGTATTTAATCATGTTAACAAACTAATATTGATAGCAAATTTTTCTAAAAAGCCCGATGACGCTAAGTCATGTGGGGTAATTTCGTAATTTTTGGTAAAAAAATATAGTTCGATGTTTCTGGATAGTATGCCACACATCAGTTCTTAATACTTTGTTCTTTCTTTCCTTTCTTGAAGGGGAGACATATTAAGAAGATACGATAATCTTGTTGATCATTCGTATCACTCATTGCCATTGTTTTGCTAATCAATGAATTAATTAGTCTCAGTCATACTGTATTGTTAACATTAACTCGTCCGTTGGTTGCTGTTGAATTATTATTTCTTAGCCCACAGCATTTTTTATTTTAGAAGTGCGATATCCACATAACTACAATATACTATTGATGAGTGGCAATATACGAGTTTTATAGTAGTTCGAAAAGCTGTTTCCGCTTAGACGATATGAATTGCTACGAAGTTGAACCTTGGGAAGATGTCCTCCGTAAGCCGTCTTATCATGGAATTGTGGCAGTAAGCCCGCACTGAACTGTGCGGTCGTCGCAGGAAGCCCGCACCTAACCCTGCGGTCGTGGCTCAAGCTCGTACCGAACTGTGCGGTCGTCGCAGCAAGTCCGCACCGAGCCGTGCGGTAGTGGCAGCAAGTCCGCACCGAGCCGTGCGGTAGTGGCAGCAAGTCCGCACCGAGCCGTGCGGTAGTGGCAGCAAGTCCGCACCGAGCCGTGCGGTAGTGGCAGCAAGTCCTCACCGAGTCGTGCGGTAGTGGCAGCAAGTCCGCACCGAGCCGTGCGGTAGTGGCAGCAAGTCCGCACCTAGTCGTGCAGTAGTGGCAGCAAGTCCGCACCGAGCCGTGCGGTAGTGGCAGCAAGTCCGCACCAAACCGTGCGGTAGTGGCAGCAAGTCCGCACCGAGCCGTGCGGTAGTGGCAGCAAGTCCGCACCGAGCCGTGCGGTAGTGGCAGCAAGTCCGCACCGAACCGTGCGGTAGTGGCAGCAAGTCCGCACCGAACCGTGCGGTAGTGGCAGCAAATCCGCACCGAGCCGTGCGGTAGTGGCAGCAAGTCCGCACCGAGCCGTGCGGTAGTGGCAGCAAGTCCGCACCGAGCCGTGCGGTAGTGCCAGCAAGTTCGCACCGAACCGTGCGGTCGTGGCAGTATACCACAAGGCCCAGCGCTCCCTCACACAACACCAACTCAATCTCAGCCTTTCATTTGCCGCCCGCCTCTTGCCAATCTCCGATCTCGTCCAAGATTCGCGCGCCCGCGACCAGGGGCCTCCCGCGCCCCCGACGCGGGGCCCCGCTCGTCCAGTGAACTAGACGCGCTGCAGACGCTGCGTCGATGTCTGCCCTTCCTGTCTTGCGTAATGCGTCATGTTTTTTCCTGTCGCACTCAGCAACGTTACTCGACACTCGCTCTTTCTTTTTCTCTCTCTTTAATGATGGCTTAGTGGGCAGCAGTGCAATGACGTGTTCGTTGTGCGCTTGGCGGGAGCAGCCTTAAGGTCATTCGGCAATAGTGTCACTTTACCTGGACGAGATGCGACAATAAACGAGACCATACCAGCATATGTGAGTCAGTGCCAGTTGGCTGATGATATGTTTTATTCAACAGCGTGCCCATATTCGACTTTTATGCCATTCTCACACTCTGATCTAAATTTTTATTTCCAATTTGTTGTATAATACATATATATAGATATATATATATATATAATACATTGATAATACCCGTTGTCACGAAAGTGGAAGTGACACAAACATGGAGTAAATCATCAGTACGCAATTCCTGGTTGATCTTGAGAGGATCCAATTCGCCGATTGTTTCAACCTAAACCAAGAGGCTAATTTCGTATGGAAAACATAGGGTGTGATCTGTATGTAGGCCACCGTCAACCTGCCGCCGTTTGGCAGGAGCTGGTTCCTATTACAGTATCTATTTTCTCTGTCGTCTTCGTCGTGGAATACCTTTTTGACTTGGAAATTATCTGTCATCTTTTCCCGGCCACTTTTGAAGCGTTTCTGTCGCTAAAATCTTGGCGACTGCGACATCCATGGAAATAAATGCTACTTCTTCAAGTATTTACCGTCCTCGTGACACTCACCTGCGTCTCATAAAGGTCAAATGTATTCCTTTGCCACGTTATCAGGATAGGAAAAAGCCAAAAGTGGGACGGTTCTAGATAGATCTGGGGAATAAGGAGGTAAAAGTATATACAGAAGTGCATTAACTGGGAGATATTACCATCATTGGAACTACCTATAATTTATAGACATTGTAGTGCGGAATTTTCAATCGTTCTTCAATCCTAATGTATACAAGTGGAAAGCAGTTAGTTGAAAGCTATTTTTTGATAAAATACCTTTCTCATAGCGTAAAGCTCGTTTTTCTCATAATTAAGTGGGTAAGCCCATAGCGGGAAAATTACAGTCTTCTGGTTATAGTCACTACCTACTGACTGACTGGAGAATTATCCGTTTGATCAGATTATTTTTCGGAATAATATTATATCCAATGCGTTGCAGATATTTTCGTACAATTGACAACGCATTCCCTATTCGCTAAGACGTTGGCTGTATATAGAGCGGTAAATATAAACTATCGGCACAGCGCCGCTGTTCTTGCACGGTATGTCCCACGGAAACGTAGACTCATTTTATAACTTGAGTGAATCAATTTTGAATGGGGTATGTTTAACTGAAACCTACCCTCAATTAATATTCCTATCTTGGATACAAACATTGGTAATCTCGCTATTATTATTAAAATATGTAATAAAATCAAATGATGCCTCTTCAAAGAAACGTTATTTCAGTTTCAAAATGAATGCACATGTTGTTGGATGTACAGAATGAGCAGTTTTTTTTCGTTTTCCGAATATTTACAAATATTTCTATTGTTGTCAATGGTTTTCGTTTGTCCTACCATAGTTTCCGTTGTCTCATTGCCGCATCCTCTCTGTGAATACATTTCGAAATCACTTGTGTTTTTAGGACTGTTATGGAACGCACGGCGATCACCATCATATATCTCAAAATTAAGACGCCTAATCCATGTGCATTATATTCATACATTACTTCACGGTCTTCCACGATGTATTTTCGTCGCTTTCTTTGTACAGCTACTCTTACCCACGATTTTTTGTCTCGAACTGTGCACAAAAATATAATGGGACACGAAGCCATAAATTCAAATACATAGGTACATGCATTCATGCATGCATGCATACACTGCCGCACTGAACTAAGTGGTGCTGTATTCCCACTGGATTGGCCTCGTCTCCGACTCCCTCTCTCGATTTCAACAAAGTTGTCTGGCCGGCAAGTTCAATTAAATTCCTATTAGTTTACCTGCAAGGAAAGTCTAAGTTGGATGAACAATCTCCGCACAGGTTAGCTCTCGTCTGGTCTCGACGTCCAAGCTCGATCGTGAATGTGATTTTCACGTTTTGCTGCACATTCTCCGCACAGGTAGGCTACAGTTCCGGGCTTGGTGTCCAAGCCCGATTGTGAATGTGCTTGCAAGTTTACGGCTCACATGGCACCCAGCTTAGATGCAAGCGTTTGCAGTTTTTTACACACTATCCACATTGGTTAACTGGGCTTGGCATCCGAGCTTGACCATGGATGTGCTGCTTGACTTTTGAACAAGCCTCCCTGACGACCTTGGCAACGTTCATCATAAAACGAGTCGATTATAAAGTGAGCGTAAATGGTGATATGATGTCATCCTTGCGCGGGCCAA
Source organism: Parhyale hawaiensis (assembly GCA_001587735.2). NCBI lineage: Eukaryota > Metazoa > Arthropoda > Malacostraca > Amphipoda > Hyalidae > Parhyale > Parhyale hawaiensis. Next base: position 5,973,516 of record LQNS02277217.1, on the reverse strand, counting down.
GTCCTCGAGTATCCTCTTGCTCTTCAGCCCTACCACATTGTAACGTGTGCGGTGTCTTGTTTTGTTTTAGAACTGCATGTGTTGTACCTGGCAAAGTGCTGGTATGTAATGAGTCATACTTTAAAGTAAACGAGATTAGTCGTACCACATTGCAATGTGTGTCGTAATCTGTTTTAGAACTTAGTATGCAAAACTTGCTAAAAATATGAGTGCGTATTGAGTAATTAGTGACGTAATTGAAAACCATTTTACCACGCTCCAACGTACGTGTGTCGCCTTCTGTGTCGGTTTGAGGTTATACACATCTCACGGTACTCGTTATGAAGCTCATTTTCAACGTTTTGTGTACATACTTTACGCATCTTTACGTTACTCCATGAAGTTGACTGTTTTCCTGCATATTTAGTATACTACCATTAAGTTTTATTACTGCCCTGTACACCACAATACACTGTCCAGGCATGGAGATAGAGAGTGAAACTCAGAGAGAGACTTCATCTGTAGATCAAGAACAAAAAAAAAAAAAAAAATTCAAAGTAGGTTTACGTACATTTGTTTTTTCTTTTAACATGTATCTGTTTTTTTTTTACCGTTCAAGGTTATTGTGAAGCCCATCTTCATTAAGCTAGACCACAACAGTCGTGCATGGAGCATTACTCTATCAAGGTCTGGTTTATAGCATGTAACATGAGCAATAAAATAATTGATGTTATAGTTATAATTGTTGCTCTAGTTATATTTAGTTACATCGAAAACACGGGTTGAGTGCAAGAGCAGCACTACCGCTGTTTTGTTTTCCCCCTATTCCATGTCTTTTTTATTTAAATTGAAACTAAGACAAGCGTGGAGTTCAAAATTTACTGTCTTTGAAATAAATTAATTGTAACTAAAGCAAGTTTTAATATTAGAATTCACATTACTTGAAAACTTGAATTATACCTGAAACAATGGCATATGTTAAAATTCACTCGTACTTGAAAATATTTACATTGTAACTTACCAAAGCTTTACTTTTAAACTACGCCATTACTTCAATATTCAAACCATAGATAAAATAAAGTTTAACTTTAGAATTCACTATAGCGCCGGAACATAAATCTTAGCCGGAACAAACGTTAATTTAAGAATGTAATATTCATTCCATAGTCAAATACATTTTAAAGTCACTATTTCTTGAATACTCAGATCATAACTTCAGACCTTAAACTATCTTAAATTTTAGAATACGTTCTTCTTTCAAACTCTAACGGAAGCTAAAACACCTACTCCTACTAATTTTAAAATTACGTTGTATTAAAAAAAAACATTAATATAGCAAGTCAACTTTAAATTTTGGATATAAAATTACTTGAAAATTGAAACAAATTTCAAAATTTTAACACTTTAATCATTTACTCGGAGCTGAACCTGGCTGTCATTTTATAATGTACCGCTACTTCAATACCCAAAATAAAGCTAAAACAAATTTCTATTTTAGAGTTCGCCAGTCCTTCAAAAAGAACCTACAAAACGCTGAGTTCGCTCCATTGTGCTCGGTAAAAATAGCCTCAACTTCTCTCTTTCTATGGGAAGTGCACTCCGCTGCAGACGTGTAAAGTTAGCGCCCATAAAAATAATGGCAACTTTGGTCTAACTGATAACGAATGTTCGCCGCTGGAAATCTTGCGATGCACATCGAATTGTGCACTTTTCGTTTACTCGATGCCATTTGTTTACGAAAGTGCATTGGCACGGCGTTTTTTTTTCTGTTCCTTCAGGATGCTTTTGCTCGTAAAATTTTTGTTGTTTTTCACAGATGAGGCTTTTGAGTGTCATTTGGGCTGTAAATGTCAACTTCAGATTGTTGTGTAACTGTTATTCGCTCCTGAATAGTGGCTATTATAATGATTTCACCAGATATTTCTGTTGTATTATATTTTTCTACTAGCCTTTGTCTTACGAGAGAATCTAACTTGTCACTAACGCCTGGAGGGTCGATAACGAGACAATAAAAGCGACGATAAATATTCATTGCGTGATATTTTTTTGCAATTCTTCTAAGTGTAATGATTATCTTGCTCTCGCAAGGCACCCAGTTTTAAAGCGGCTTCTTTGCGCCATTTCGCAACTGAAAAGTGAAACTGAACTCTTAGAAGTAAAAATATAGCACGGTATTGTAAATTTTCATCTAGCTTCGTAGAATACCTTCCAGAATTGGTTTTCAATTTGCATGGTCTACCAATTATTTCTATCTAAAAAAAATCTGTTGGGCGCCGAGACAGTTACGTTCTATCTAAGTCTGCAAGTTCCCTGCCTGTGTATAAATCACAAGCTGGATCCAGAATGCGTATGGAATGCGGTTCGTCTCCGAGTCCAAACCAGTTTCTCCTGCTTGACATCGACTTTGTCGTCTTCACGTATCTGCCCAGACGTGTAAGAATTCAACAGGAATGATGCATATCGAAACGAAAAGAATATATTTGCCTGCCAGCCTAAACCAGTTTTGTGTGCGTGACGTCAACTTTATCTCCTGTACCTGTCTCATGCGGATGTACAATTATTTATCTAGGAATCATGCATGCCAAAATGCCAGGATTACGTCGGCAAGCCAAAGAAGCTTTATGCACTTGACATTAAATTTTTCTTGCATGCGCCTATGCAATACAGGCATAGAAATATTCATGATAACTCATGTCTGAAACCAATTAGTGTATTTGCAACTCTTTGGCGCATGACGACGCGCTGCGCCTTCCATCTGTTTCCATCTACAGTGAAACGCAAAATAACAGTAGCGTTTGTCCAAGTCAAAAGCCGAGGCTGACCTTTCCTCTTTAAACACGTACAGGCGTACAGGCTTGCAAGAATTCATGAGGGATCCAATACAATGAAGAGTTCAGGGTCGTTACGCAAGTCTTCACAAATTTCTTGTGCTTGACGTCCAAGTTGCAACGTTTAAGCACCTACACTGACTTACTGTTTATGTATATATATATCTATATATATATGATGTTGGTATTGTATTTATCATGCATAGAGTATGTTGCAGGAAGATTTTAATTATTGAAACTGTCTGCATTCTCTAAGGGAAGGTCCAACTGCCGTAACATGAGTATGCAAAAATTTGTTTCTACCTTGTAATCTCAAGTGGAGGTCCACCAGCAGTAAAAATTTTGCGGAAAATTTTATATATACCTAGTGTTAAAGCGACATCAACCTTGCAGTAATATTTGAAGGACCACCAATATTATGTTGTTTTTTTCCGGGGTAATAGGCCGGCTCTTCAGCCCCATTGCCGAATCCCATAAATTTGCAAATTTTACACCTGTGGCAACACTTGGGATATTGTACCTTAGGACTCTACACCATACTTAGTACAAATTCAGAACTGGTCTTGTGTATTCATATTAAAGTAAAAGTTACAGCTAATGAAAAAAAATAAGAATTTTGCATCTTCTGTTGGCAGATTCTTTTCTCAGGGACTGTGCATTTCCTTTTGTGTTTTGGTCAGGAATACCATGGTACAAGTATCCTTATACTGGCTCCTTTCTAATGGGCGAATATGAGGAGGATCTGCTAACTTTAATTTTTAAAGATTAAAAAAAAGCCTGCAAGCTATCTCCTCGGCGAATTTCTTTACAAAATCTACAGGTGTATTTCACCGATATTGTCCGCATTTCTAGTCTATACCTTACTAGTGAAAACTCTGTATCGATATGGCGAATTCTTGTCTAATAAAAAGTTATTGTTTGATTAAAAATGAAAATATTTCATCTTGAGTTGGCCTATTTTTTATCTTGGTTTGTGCCTTTTCTTCTGCATTTAGGAATGGACATATACCACCGCGCAATTATCCTAAAACTAATGCCTTTCTTTTGTGCAAAAGTGAAGAGGATCTGCTCGTGATTTTATAGGATTATTTTAAACAAATTGCAAGGTACCCAATAGCAATTTTTTCCTAAATAGGCTGTGGTTTCCCATTTCATTACCAGCATTTATAGCGTATAAGTTCTTTTCGACGCGTGGAGTCGAGTCAAAAAATTGTCCAAATGGCAGCGGCAAAAAATTCATCAGGAAGCAACTTCATTTACCACACGGTAGAATATGCTCCTCACGTAAAAAACGAGAGAAATAAATAAAAATTTGCTTACCACAAGAAAATTTAAAGAGAAAGAACTTGGCACTTGGATGAAAGGAATCTGGTCATTATTGCGCAAATAGCAGCGCGTACAAAAATCGACTAGAAATATCGCCATTTACAAGACTATAAGTTGCGTTGCACAAATACAAAAGCAGATAACTTATTGGAACTTTGCATACCACAAGAATATGCAAAAAGAAAGATATTGGCTTTTGGGACCAAATGAATCGGGTCATAATTGTGCAAATAGCAGCAGTTGCAAGCTTTCTTGATGCACAGGTGTAATGTGCGGGTATTTCATACATCAAGAAACGACAAAACAATTTTGCGTTTCGCTTTTCATCTGGAAACTGGACTACCACGGCGCAATAACCCTGTTACTAATACCTTTCTTCTGTTCAAATACGAAGAGGATCGGCTGACTTTGATTTTCAAGATAAAAAAAAACTGCAGGGTAATCTCATAGATTTTTCCGAAATGTACAATTATTTCCGATTTCACCGATAGTATCAGCATTTATAGTGTATACCAGGGGTGCATGGGCAAACTACGACCCCCCCGCCCCCTCTCTCTAAGCCATATCTGGATCGTTAGTCTTTTTAATCCGGCCCGTGGAAGGTTTTAGGATCTTAGATGTATTAACTCATTTCAAGTTCGTATTATAAGACTTATTAAAACATTGCCTATCTGCAGCAAAAATTGTTATTTTTTAACTTTGATAAATCTGCATCAGGTACCTACTGGCTCGGCCCGTCTATCAACTTTTAAATGTCCGTTTGGCCCCCGAGTCAAAAAGTTTGTCCACCCCTGCCTCATGGCTATGACACACGCTAGTCAAAATAACGAGTATCGTCATCTCTTCATCCGAATGCGTTGATGTGTCGATTTAAATAGCACACACTTGCAAAGAATTTTGTGTGATAAATCCCTCCAGTTATAATGAGATGTCCAAAAGTTAACAAACGACGGAGCAAACTGCACTGATGGTTATCAGTTTTACACCTTTTCTTGGTAATCTCAGAACTACGTTGACTAGAGTTCACCGCAATGCTGGGACGAAAAGATGACGATACTAGTTCTTAATTTTGACTAGCGTGTGTCATTGCCATGAGGTTGTCACCGGACGAGGTCCCTATGACGTTATACACGTCACCCGATATCTTAAAGAGAATCTACCAGTTCCCTCTGAACATTGATACGGAACTGATTATCAATAATTAATAAGACCACCACGTTTCTGTTGATATATTGTCACACCGCTCGCTGCAAGATAGAATGTATTACAATACTCATGTCGCTTCTGTATCATCATAAAAAATAATAAATTATTGTGATATGCGCGTAGACAAACTCTTGTGTTCCGTACCTTTGGACCGTATTATAACTACACTGATAGAAGTGTTGTCGTAAAACTTGCTCGTTTTCGTGTCGGTGCACGCGAAAGTGTGGTGGTTTTAGGTCAATAGCTACTTTTTTCAGTCGAATATCCCACCTCTAAGAAATTTCAGCGCCCCACGTTTTCAGAGCAGCTTTTTCGTTCACGTTATGATTCGCATTCGTCACCAAATGACACGAGCTTGACTAATGCAAAGTGGAGTCATTAATTTCCTCAAGCGTTTTTGCTTTGCGATTTTTTACCGCCTCAAATTCGGTCTAAAAAGCGAATCGAAATCCTAAATATATACTAGCAAAGTTCGGCATATTCTGACCAAAGATGCCTGAATTGTAGCAAAGAATTTAGGTGGTGGTTGGAGTTGGGATTAGTTGACTCTGATTCATCCCTAATAGCACTCGTGCCCCATTCCATTCCTATGGTGAATAAGCCTGTGTTCCGAGTCACCGAGGTAGCACATCCTAGTTAAACGAGGGTTAAGGTAAGGTAAGCGTACAAGAGACGTGTAACATGCATGGCAGACATGTCAGGAACTTGTAGACCACGTCACACTCGGCTGCAGCACCTGCCTTACCGCAGCAACGTGCGCACGTGTGCAATCATATAAGCTAATGGTTTCATGGACGACTTTTACGGGTGATTTTCTGACCTTCTTGTGTTTGACGTGCTTGTATGTACTTCGTGCTTGTAGTTGCTTTCCTTGCATTTGGCTCTCTCTTGTTTTCCTTTTGTATTGCATGATTGTGTTTGGTAGCTCTGTTGTCTGACGTTTGAGAGTAGGAGTGAACCCCTTTCGTCCCTCATGTGAGGAGCATGCGGTCCACACCGCCGCTGGAGAGAATCTCTATGGCAGCAGGCAGCGTGCGTGTGGCACCCTCACATGAGCTAATGGTTTGTTGGACGACTTTTGCTTGTGTTTTTTGACCGGCGCGTGAACCGGTTCTGAGTCATGATGGACAGGCCTGCATTGTGCGGTCACCTCGGCTTTCTTTCTTCCGAATTTATTCGTCGTTTGTCCCCTTATCTTCTGTCATTTGTTTGTTGCTTGCAGTTCCTTTCTGCTTTGGGCGCTTTGCTTGTTCTTGGTTGGGTAATAAAGTTGCAGATCGTAATAAGTGGTGCGGTTTCTGCACACTTGACAGTGTGTTGGTGAAATAGCGTAACTTGAACAAGAGAACTTCTCTTGAGACCGCGTGTCCTAGCAACTCGACGATCTTGCCCTTCTGTTGCTGATATTGCGTCCAGCCTACAGGTGTGGCTGGCAACACTGCCTACGTTCTTTGGATGGCAACACTACTTGCAGCAGTAACAACAGCGATTGTGTTCTTGGATGGCAACACTGCTTGCAGCAGTAACAACAGCGATTGTGTTCTTTGGATGGCAACACTACTTGCAGCAGTAACAACAGCGATTGTGTTCTTGGATGGCAACACTGCTTGCAGCAGTAACAACAGCGATTGTGTTCTTGGATGGCAACACTGCTAGCAGCAGTATCAACAGCGATTGTGTTCTTGGATGGCAACACTGTCGCCGTTCCTTGGAGGATTGTAGTGCAGAAGGACAACGCCGATTACGTTTTTGCTTAATTGGTCCTGTGGTTTTTATGGCACTTTTGCTTATATTCTTTGGATAGAAACCCTAATTAGAAGAGAAAAGTGAGTAACATTCCTGAATTTCTTCAAGCATTCAATTCTCTAATTATTGAAACCCTGTGTGTAATATTCCTTCTAATTTTGGTGTTATATACCAGTGGAGATATTTATGTATACCCTAGGTGTCATCAGTGGGCTCTCAAAAATATCAATGTTACTCCGTATAATGGGGTTTTCAGACGTGTCAAGCGTAACCGGTTTGCTACTAACACCTGTAGCAAAATTCGAAGTAGCGTCGAAACCAACGTTTCTATCTGAAATTCGGGATAAGTTTAATCTAGTCTAATTGGCTCGACACCACCACACCAATCGGTGGCGCCTCAGATATATGTATATATATTAATGAGAATAATTTTCTATATACAGTATAGGTATCTTTACAAGCTTTGTGTTCTTCATGGTAACACAATCTATTTTTTTTTTGTCTCGCAACAACTCTCTTTACACGAGCGTGTTTTACTAATTGTCGATTGCGTATTTCATTTCAATATTAATGAAGAAATTCAAGGCTTCCGCAGCTTCACACAGAGAACGCCGTAGTTGATGTTGCTAAGTTCTTCAGCTAAATACGTTTTGTCTTTGTAGAGAAAAAGATTAGGTTGTGCGTTGTATATTTAGTGAAAATAATTAGCACAATGGCTCTCACTAATTGATGTTTCTAGTGGATTTTTTTTGCGTTAATTAAAGACTACTGATCATACCTGCTTCTCAGTAGTGACCCATTATGGATTTATTATTTCCTTGCATAATTTAGGTTGGCAGGCCAATTTCTTCGTTGTTGTACAGAGCCTTAATATTTTTCTGTAGATTTGAGGGTTTCAGGCCAAATTTGTAGTTGCTGATTTCATTTTAGCGCTTCTGCCTCGCTAAGCCCAAGTGCTGCTGTCAAAGATACTGAGAGTTCTATGAGTGTGGACTTAGTCGTTTTTCTCTCTGTCTCCGTGAGCTCATTTAATTTGTAACAGTTTCTATACCGGCGCTCCATTGCTGAAACTTAACATAATTTATGCAGTACGTACAAATGCCAGCAGATTCAAGTTGTAATAGCTGCTTCAGTATCTCGTCTTTTTAATATATTGTTGTCTGAAGTACGAATATTCATCATTTCTCCCGCTGTGGAGCTTGTATTTTTTTTTTTTTTGCTGCAGCTTTGTTCATTATGTAAAATTTAATTTTTTTTCATAATCTATGTAGCTGAAGTGTCCTCCATTCTTCCATTGGTCCACTGTTAAGCAAGATCCTTTGATCTGATTAGGTTTACCTTGTCCAAAATTTCGGTCTTGAGCTTTCGAATTACCGTTTTGGATCGAGTTGTGCGCATTCAGGCGCCAAAATTGACGTGCTGGACACGTTAAAGATAATCGGATAAGATCGTCTTGCGCAATGTGGAGGAATTGACCACGCTTGTGGTTCCAGCTGCCTTTCTATTCTTCATCCAATGCCATTCTTCCTAGTCGCTCTTATGTAGTAACCATTAATTTTTTCTGTGTAAAGAAAAAATGTTCTCTTAGATGTTTTGATTTATGAAATAATGTTAATTTATTATGATAACAAGGAAGCAGTTAGAATGAAATATATTTCGTCGAAATATCGTTTCATTCCAACGTTGACGGCTGAACTTTTTTGATGTGGTGTAAAACTAAAAAGACTGAAGCTAGTACTAGCACTTCACTGTCGATAAAAACTCAGCAAAACTTTTAGCTGCCCCAATATTTATGCTGAACTTCGACATAGATTTTGACAAATTTTTCCTATTTTTAATAAATTTTGTGCAAATTTTCGAAAACCCCAATATAGATTTGTACTCTAAACTATAATATTCATTTCATTTATTGTCCGATCGTTTAGAAGACATCCAACGTAATCAACATAATACATTCTTCATGCGTTTCATTGTTCAACTACACCTCATAATTTAGTCTATTACATTAACTTACGCATATATTTATGTTGTTTTTGCGCAGTATTTTTTTCAATAAATTTTTCTGCGTTGCTAATTTATTTTTTTTTTTTGAGGGCAGTGTCAAATTGGCTTTCGATAATAACAATTTTTCCCGTTTTTCTGCGACCAGCTCATCAGAATTCAAGATTTGCAACGAAATGAGAAAAGCTCATTACGTATTGCTAGTGATATAATAATTTTTTTCTCGTATTATTGCTAATTATATATTTTTTGTTCAGCATATTTCTCAACCTTGGATGCTTGAATCCAATCTATGTGATTGTCCATTAGTCCTTGATTATGGCATCAAACCCGTTTTTCTTTATACGCACTAACGTCTCCACCACAAATGACTGCCCTTCGTTTCCTGTACATTTTCCTCCCTATGCAATTAGTCAGGGCTGATGGTATCAATTGACTTAACGCTATCCATTAGGCTAACTATGGCTGACAGTTGCACATAGCATCTCGGGAATGCTGATGTTGTCTTGCCCATGCATATATGCATGGCAGCCCTATGGGCGGACGTAGCTCCCTCTTACACCCCGTTCCCCCTGGCAGTGTTTGGTCATTTGGGAAAGAATTATACTTTTGCCTATAAGTCACCGAGAAAATATCTATATGATGTTGTCTTGTCCATGAATATACAGTGTGCATGACTCGTCTATGTCTGCATGTTGGTCTCCGTTGCGCCCACTTCTTGCACGGCAGCTTGTACTTGGTCATATGCAAAAGAATTATGTTCTTGCTTATAGTCGTCCATTAACGGTAAACTTTTATTCATTAACGATATCACAGATGCAGGTCATGGTGATTGTACAATTGTCCTCGCAGCTATGGTTGTCATGAAAATATCAACTCAAAGCTTTTTCTAATATCTAACTATAGTAATTCTGATCTCTATGTTGCTCTCTGTTAATTGGAAAAAATCACCATTACCATAAATCCCTTGGACAATCGCATATTCACTGACCAGGAATTTTGATTGTGTTGCGCTCTGTGAATCAAGAAAACACTAAATTTACATTATATACCATAGGGCATGTGTCAACGCATTTGCAGTAATTTCTAGCATTTGCATGTAGGTTCTTTTGATATTTGAAGTTTCAAGTACATTTATAAAACAGTTTATTTTGCTCATATTCTCTACCAAATTTAAAAAGTCACGACAAATATTTATTTTTGCAATCACGACCGTGCATGTGGACCTTGGATGATATATAAACCTACAATGAATGGGTTATAAACTCAGGACCACTTGTAAATATCGTATCAACATCCCATGTTGCTGCCCTGAAGACTCAAATTGTGTTCTTTTCTTGGAACACTTTATGCAGTACAAATGCTCTCAGATTCCGTATCAAATCCACGGTCTACTTCCTCGTGTTTTTTTTTTAATGATCTTTTCCTCTCTCTGGTCCAAGTCAGTGCCCTTAACCCGAATTTCATAGACACTCTCTGCCTTCATTAACGTTTTGAGTGCCGTGTCATTTTTCAAGTTAGCTAAGTGGTTGTTCTGCGAAAGCTTTAGTTCCTGGAAGCCATTAGCACGGAGCCTCTGTACTGGAGGGACTTCCTCACCCCTCTGGCTCGTAATACCTTCGGTTAGTCGTGTTCCCAGTCCTGTTGCCGTTCCTAATCAATTGAAATGGGGCTATTGCAGCTTAATTAAGATGAGCTTAATTGGCTTCTGCAGCTTCCCTACTGCTTGTCCCTCCTATTGAGTTTCCTCGAGGTCTTTGCTGCGGCTGGTTCAATATGCTTTGATCCACAGTGTGGCTGTGGCTTGCGGGTCTTGTACCACTGTATTATAATCATGATTTATCTTCCTCTGTGCTTGCACGCTACATGGTGGTCATCAAATATATTCGATTCTTGTTCCATGAAAACACTGACCCAGTCGTATCCTTGTATAATCATATTCCACTGTGCTTGCTAATCATTTTAAATATTTCAGTACTTGGGCTTTGATCTATAGGGAAATGATCTACAGGTATACCTACAGTGTTTTGTATCACCATCATAATGGTCAGTTCATATATTATGCTCACTCAATACTAGCGGTATTTACGGCTCATTCTTGATTTATCCAGTGCATTGCACACCCTTTACTTTGTATTTTTTTTATAACTCTTGATCCATGGTAGGAGTGAGACTTGCGGATCTTATAATCCTACATAACATATAATGTCGAATTCGTATCCAGTTTTACGTGTTTTCTCACTGTTTCACTATGTTCATTATTTGCTTCCCAGCACACCTGTGCCGCCATATTCTACATTGGACTGCTCTAGATTTGTTTCATTAACAAGTTCACTGTAGGTAAGCTTTAATTACAATTATTATTATTATACTTTTTTCCCTAAAATATACAGCATAGCTGGGTGTTCACGCAGCATTAATAATTTTCTTTGCCGTAGTCAGTTGTTGCAGTAGCACATACCCAGTCGGAAATTATGGTTGTGATTATAGTAGAACAACTATGATTATGGTCGAGACTTTAGTTGTTTATTATCGATATATCCTCCATATTCAACCATTTATGGGGTGCAGTATGGTAGAGATATGTCACAACCTTCGACCATAATA
>LQNS02277217.1:5948944-5960753 GCA_001587735.2 Parhyale hawaiensis | reverse complement strand
AATATCGACCTAAATATACTAAAATCAACGGTATGTTATGGTTGATATATCTACCATACTGTTTCATCATCCATAATCGACTTTAATCTCTCATACACTACTATATTCTACTATAATCACAACCATAATTTCCGACTGGGTAGCGATCTCTAATTTCGCTGTAGATTGCCGAGAGGTGAAACAGTTTGAGGTGTTCTGCTGGAACTACATTTTTTCACTTTGATTGCGAGACGGCCGCACACGAGCACATGAAGCTTACGATATTTTTGGTCTTGCCACACTGCTTCTGAAGCAGTCCGACAGATTATTTTTTTTCTACAGCGCCAAAAAAAAAAACCAAGATCTTACAGTTTCTGGTGTGTTGAAATGTTACAAGTATACCTGTACTGTAACTGATAATTCCCAAATCACTTTTTGAAACGTTGAATTTCTATTTATACGTATATGCCGATGAATACAAAGCCCATAGAGAACAAAAAAATTGAATGTTGAATTTTTCACTATAGATTATGTTTCAATTTCTCTTGTTTCAGTCATGATCTGATTACATTGTCGTGCTACCAATTGTTTTAGTAACACCGTTCCTACGATTGCCTTCCGTGAGTCGTGTATCATCATTATGCGAAGAGACTTCCTGCATGGTGGGTGCCGTCTATGGAAACGTGATAAGCTCGGAAGTAGGTTGAGTCATTTTTGCTTTGCTACCTTTTATTTCGTTTCTAATAGACTTTGCCAAGAATTGACTCATCTTTTGGAGTAGAGTGTTTCTGTGGCAGAATGCGTCTTATGGCAATAGCTCATAGAGGGCCGGGGCGTAAGTCCCGGTGTCTCTTTGCAAATGGGCCTTTTGGTCCGTCTACAGCCGCCGATCTAATCTAATCTTCTTTCTTGCTATGAAACATGTTATTTATAATACAGAAATATACTGGGCACAACTAGTTTGGCCTACAAAATTTTTGTTGGCATTTAGTTTTTATAACAACCTAGTTTTTTGTTTAACCACCTAGTTTCCGTTAACTCCCTAATTTTGGTTAACCATTTAGTTTTGGTTAATCACTCAGCTTTTCAACCATCTAGTTTTGTTTAAGCATCTAGTGTTGGTTAATCGCCCAATTTTGTTTAACTACCCAGTTTTGGTCAACCATCTTGTTTTTATTAGCCACTTAGTTTTGGTTAACCATACAATGTTAGGGTTAACCGCCAAGCTTCGGTTAGCCTTGCAATTTTGCCTTGCCTCCCAGGTTTGGTCAACCACGCAGTTTTGGTTAACGGTTCACTTTTGGTAAGTCACTTAGTTTTGGTTAACGATCCAGTTTTGTTTGACCATCTAGTTTTTGCTAAGCACCCAGTTTTGTATAGTTTTGGTTTGCTATCCACTTTTTATTAATTACGTAGTGTTTGTTAACCACCCGGCTTTAGTTTGCCATTCAGTTTTGATTAACCATCATGTTTTGGTTTCTATATAACCAGGTCTTTTCGCTTTTAAATCTTAGAAAGTCTAACGTGCGGGTAAAGAACTGAAGTTGTATTCGTAATACGTTTTCAACGACTTATGTAGCAAATACTCCAAACTAAGTTTCTTTTTTATTTTTGTACTTCCGTTTTTGTATGTTTGTACGTGCGGTGGAAACAAATCACATATGTACATGGAACGTCCTCCGTGTCCATTATTCACGTAACATTTTGTTTTTTTCTCTTCAACGTTCCTAGAGTACCTGGCTATAGATTTGCTAATTACGCATGTGTTGTAGGCAGCACCTAGCTGGGCATGCGCCACGGAACAATTGCATTGCTCTCATGCGTGGCTTCGTGAAAATTCGATTAGGAGTCGCCTAAGAAAACTCTGTAATGACCCAGTGGTGCACGCTCGTGCAGACCTTGCTACCACTTAATTCCGATTACCATTTGCACTTCGGCTGGGGAGAGCTGCAGCCATGGCAGCTCTTAATTGCCATATTACTCTGTGCTGATCCTACCGCATGAGATTGGTTTTGTTATGTGTGATGTGCCATGTCCATCAGCTTACTCATACCAGTGTAGTGTAAGATCTGCTGTTCTGATACATGAGTGCTATTATACATGCTGTTCTTATACACCAGTCAGTGCCATTACACGTGCTGTTCTTATACACCAGTGCTACTACACATTGTGTCGTACACACCAGTGCTATTTCACATAACTATTGTTCCTATACACCACTGTTATTGCACATGCTGTTCTTATACATTATACACTAGTGCAATCGCACATGCTGTTCTTTTACACCGGTGCCATCACACATGCTGTTCTTATGCACAAGTGCAATCACACATGCTGTTCTTGAACACAAGTGCTATTACACTTGCTGTTATTATACACACCAGCTCTGCTTTATTCGTCAGTTTTATACGTAGACAATGCAGCACAACAAACGAATTATTTTTAAAGTTATAGTGCAGTATGTCAGTAAGACGCACTTTGCACTTAAATAGCTCCTTATTTTTTATTATTTTTTATCATTTCGTCAATGTGCTGCATGTTCTTCTTTGAAGAAAGTCGTACATAGCATAATGTACAGTATAGTGCCTCATATCTTATCGAGAGTGCATTCTTATTATATTTCATTTCATATTTTTGGCGCTTTGCGTCCTGACGTTTTTACCAAGTTATTTTTCTATTATTTTCAATCGAATTGTGCAAGTTTGAATGATCCTCCAGCCGTGTCTTGGTCTCTTGCATTCCAAGGGCTATAGGAAAAGCATTTACCTTGTCGTGGTCCGTAGATGGCATCCATTCCCACTGTTGGTCTTGCTCTTAACAGCGCCGGATCTGCTAAAATGGAACCCTTGCCAGCGTACCTTCCAGGGAGCGATTAAAGGGACGGCTGCGTTGCCTGGCCTTGAGCTTTTTGGAAATATCGTTGCTTGCTCTGGAATCTTCTTTCTGTCCTCATACGCTGTTATATCGAAATTACGGGTTTCTATTTACGTTTGATATCGTCATTCTTTTCCTCGATAAACTGTACGCGTAGAAAAACTGTGGTTTTTAGGTATGTTTATAATAGTTCTACTTTGTTCTGTCCTAAATTGCAGGTACGTCATTGCTGTTCTCTACATTTTAACGTCCTTTACGCAGGTAGTGAAAAATGAAGTCGTCAATGTTCTCTGTATAAGAGCAATTTTTTCCCCTAAATTGTAGGCTCTTTCTTCGCCTTGTCATGGGTTTTCAGCCTAATAATATAGGTATAGTTATATATAATATTATAATATGTTTTGCTCGCATAACTGTTTTCGTATCCTTGCCCAAATTTGTATTCAAGAAGCAATTGAGTTGAAAGTGCTAACGATGCAGGTCAATCTGTCAATATACTGTTTTCATGATCTTCACGAAATAGTTGATGAAAACAAAGAGTCGGAAGTGATAGCATGACACTACATGGCAATCTTACTAAAAGCAATTTTCGTGGTCTTACACTCATTATTTTTTGCATAAAACAAGTAATGGTAATGGGATTTGAAACTAACATTAATTTGGTATGGGAGTATAGACAATGGACGATTGCTAGTTAGAATAATCTGTTTTTTATGCAATCTCCACAAAAAAAAACTGATACCTCCGCGATTTGTCCTTAAGTTTTATCCGAATGTGGCCATTCTGCGGTCTGAGTCACCCAGACGTGTAGAAACGCAACTCAAACTCGTGAATCGGAAAATCATTTACGCTCATCAGGCCGCCCAATACTGCGAGCTCTCTCTCTTTGTTTTCCAATACCCAATACTAATGCTATCGAAAAGGCTCTGCATCGTTACGTGAACTTCATTAACCCCTACACAGCGCCGAGTTTCCTTTGCACAGGACGCTGTCCGCAATGCTATTCATACGAGAAGCCAAATTATGGTTCTGCGCTTTAAGGTTAAGGTGTCCCCCGATACCGCTTTCCTGCAACACCCAGTATATATTGCTTTCAAAGAGAATGGTTACGTGACTTCGATATTTTGAACTACTTCGGCACATCGCTGTACTTATACAGCACATGTGCCGCTTATTTTTATGTTAATAAAGTTAGAAGATAGAATATCAGGTAGAGGAAATTTTACGGTTCCGCACTGACTTTCATTTAGAATCACATAACCCGAGGATGACTACTGGATACTGAATAAGAGTCGTTCCGAACAACAGTATTCCAAAGAGAACCTGACTCTCTCTTGCCTCCATACGATTATCTTTTTCCCAGAAATTCCCGATTTTGCTTCATTTATCTCTTCAGTAGTATACCTCATTAGCGCGTTCCCAGGTAAAAATAACTATGATCGCAATAATGTTGAGCTGGTAGTCACTTTGTCTCATGCGTCTCCGCTACTCCTCTGTACTCTTGCTAATTTAGTACTTCCTGTCTCGGTTTATTCTTGGAGTAATTATTATTAGATCAGAGGGTCATGTTGGAGGCTTGGCACCGCGGGCTATATAAATGGTTTCAATCGCTAATCATTATTGACTGTTCTAAGTTATCACTGTTTGAATTATTTACAGTGTCTCAATCCCTTACTCCTTCGTTTGATGGTATCTTTACATTTAAATTAGACTACTTAGCGTCGTTGTGGTGCTAAATAAAAACGCGGAATGACGTTAAATATGTCGATATTAGTCTCGCTGCAGACGAAAATCTTTTATTCCTGTTCTCCATAACAGCGCTCGAAAGCGTTGATGTCTTGGTTTAGGCAACAAAAAAGTACATTGTTTTCTGAATTATTCACTCAAAACTTCGAGGTACGTCAGACACTTAGCTCGCTAGTACAACTGTCTAAGCTTGCTGAGATGAAAGATAACATTTTGACTAATATTTTCGTACATGCAGCTGTGTTTGCATGGACACAACGAGGCATTCGTTATGACATGAAAATGTAAACCAATACACAATCGCGTGCAGCGAGGTTTACGGGAATTGTCTACTAGAGTCAAACCAGCGTATGGAGTCCGATCGATGGGCGTGTCTAAGAACGCTTAGCCAAATCTCACTTAAGCGCGTGGTATAACTTGTCTCAATCGATAAAATTATATTTACATTCGAAAACTTAAAATGCATTAGCTAATAGATTAGATTTGGCACTGCTGCGTTCAATTCAGCCCCGTCCCTAAAGGGCTGCTTACGCTGGTTTGACTATAGATGCAGATGCAATCTTTAGCATTCGCCGAGGCCTCTGCATCCTTTCCCTAATTCTCGCAATATGTGCATACATTCCTAAAACTGTAATGATTATAC
Organism: Parhyale hawaiensis; assembly: GCA_001587735.2. NCBI lineage: Eukaryota > Metazoa > Arthropoda > Malacostraca > Amphipoda > Hyalidae > Parhyale > Parhyale hawaiensis. The sequence continues at coordinate 5,955,514 of LQNS02277217.1, read as the reverse complement.
CACGCCAACTGTAATGATTATACCACGCCAACTGTAATGATTATACCACGCCAACTGTAATGATCATACCACGCCAATCGTTTGACGCAATTGCGACGGTGACATAGGAAGGAAGGCACATGAGCAATGGTGTTATTTGTGATTTCATTTTATAAAAATCATGGACTTATAAGTTGTTAGACTAGCCCAGACCGACGCCTGTATGTGATAAGCATTGTCGCTGTGGTAATCCAAGCGTGTTAATGTAGCTGCTACGTATGTTATTAATGTTACCCCAGTCACAGTCTTCTTCTAACTTGCCAGCTCAAACGCTTAGACACATCTTATCGTGATATAACTTCATTACTAACTCAGTTCAAAACACCCTAACACTGTTATTTAGATTCGCAGGAACACCGGTTATTGTTTAGTTCTTGCGTGTCTTCGGCAGATCATAACTATATATATATACACATATATAAAATCGTAGCTTCGGCTCAGGTGATCAGGAGCCACGAAATTTGGTCACGGATCGTGATCGTGTCGCCTGGGCGCCCGGTGTGTCCTAATGAGATTCGTTTGCTTCAAGTCCCGCCATTTCTCTTCTCAGGAATTTATTTCTTCACATAATGACTTAAAATTTAACTCGCATTCAGCTGCATAATGTTGCTATGCCCCGCAATGAACGATTAGGCTGTTGTTAAAAATACTCTTTTAAGAGTTTATTTATGCAAAACTAAAGTGCGACTCGGCTGTTTAATAATGTTCTTTCCCTGTAAACAGTTGCTTATATTTAGTTTAGGAAACCTTTCTAGAGAGTTTTTTGTCATATTAGACTTGGACTTGGCTATTAACTATTACGTTTAGAGCGTTTCACAGTATTAAAATATACTTTAACTGTATAAGATTAGACTACTATATACCGCATTATTAACGATGATATTTAATTCAAGGTATTTATTTTGTATTTTCTTTTGCAGACTGTAACTTAGGTTTACCCGCCTGACATTACTGTATAAGTATCGACTACTTTCTACAAAATCTCACTTGCACTGCTCCATAAAAAACTCCCCACTTCTCCATGATAATACTTCTTCATCATGCTAATCTGTTTAAATATTTTTATATTCCGATATTACACGTCATTGTCAGACACCAATCAATGCCCACTAGGTCAAATTCTACCCCATTGTCGGTAAACAAAATAGTAGCCAGAGATCCTGCACTGCCTGTGTACTCAAATTATACCATGTTCTTAGTAGATAAGAATGGTAGCCAGAGACCCTGCACTGCCTGTGTACTCAAATTATCAAAGCCTGGCACGATTGCAATCGTCGATTATACGATGGCGATGGTGTGTAGACCATTGCCATCGGAAAAAAACTACGATGTTACGATGAAACATCGCAAAATCCATCGGCGATAGCGATGGTCCGATTGAAATCGTATCAAACAATCGGCGATGGCCATTTTCTCTATCGGCGATGGTGTTATGAGGAAGAAATGGTCCGATGAAATGACTGAACATGCCATCGGCGATGGCATGCGATGGGCATCGTTTTCAGTTGTACTTACGATGACGATGAAATAATGAAGTAAGGCTAAAACTGTAGAAAAACAGCCTTACGAGTTTGATGTATTCATTTTTTTCAGTAATATTAAAACAAAGAGGGGGTTACAAAACTTAGTTTAATACATTTCCCAGATCTAACAATATCACTTGATAATCTGGGCCTTACATTTCGCACCTTTTAACAGCTATGAATAGTATTACTGGTTTGAAAATCGTACACAGGCCGAGGTTATGAGAGATGCTGCTTTTATTCAATGTTTGTGGTTTGAGATGTTTGCATTTTTAAAATGTGTAAATGCGATGGTCCAACGCCGATTGTACGCCCTACGATGGCCATCGCCGACGGTTATTTCATCGTAGGTTATCGCCGACGAACATTGGCGATTTTTGGTTCCGATGTCGATGGGGCGATGGTATTGCCATCGTAACATCGTAGCATAATCGGAGATGCTGACCTCTGCAAATTATACCCTGTTCTCAGCAGACAAGTAGGATAGCCAGAGACCCTGCAATGCCTGTAAACTCAAATTATACCCTGTTCTCAGTAGATAAAGTATAATAGCCAGAGACCTTGCACTGTCTGTAAACTCAAATTATACCCTGTTCTCAGTAGATGAAGTATAATAGCCAGAGACCCTGCACTGCCTGTAAATTCAAATTAACCATGTTTTCCGCAGAAAAATTATAATTCCAAGAGACCTTGCACTGCCTGTAAATTCAAATTAACTCTGTTCTCAGTAGATAAAGTATAATAGCCAGAGATCCAGCACTACCTGTAAACTCAAATTATATCCTGTTCTCAGTAGACAAGTATAATAGCCAGATCTCCAGCACTATCTGTAAACTCAAATTATATCCTGTTCTCAGTAGACAAGTATGATAGCCAGATTTCCAGCACTACCTGTGTATTCAAATTACACCCTGTTCTCAGTAGACAAGCATAATAGCCAGAGACCCAGCACTGCCTGTGTACTCGAATTACATCCTGTTCTCAGTAGAGAAAGAGATCCTCCAGGGACTCATTCTCTCAGCTCTTATAAGTTCTGTCGTCAGAAGCATTGGATTATTGGCATTTGATGGCGCTGTTGCCACGGAGGAGAATTTTCTGAGGTGCCCCTTTACCATAATTGGCTCATCGAATTTTGTTTGCCTGCTCCTTCGACTTCAGTGCCGACTTCTCAGTAATAATAATAATAATAATAATAAAATTGTAAAAATACTCAGAGCAGCTGCTAGGCCGCGTGCGGAGGCTTCAATATCGGAAATATCGAATTCCTATTTGCCGGATTGCGGGGATCCGTGACCTGCTTCGTGTTGCTTTCTGATCTAGATTTTTATTATCACGTTGGATATTTTGCTGCAAAGAACTGTGGCTCTTGAAGAAGCCTAGAAGAATATATACAAATAGAGATATACACGTTTCGTTAACGGCTAGGCAAACTACAAAAAAAGCGAGTTCTTGAACCTAAGGGTGAAATTGAATCGATTAAGGAAACGAGCCTAACTAACGATATATGGCTTATATTATATCTCTTGTTCGGCGTGGTTCCATGAAGATGCCTAGTTCGCGTCTCCGACTCCACTCTTAATCACTATTTATTTCAATTAATGGCAAGGGAGGCTGGATGAGCACCCTGATTGGATAATATTTGGTGTTGACGGGACCAAAAACCATCATATAGCCGACATAGATATATTGTAGTATAATATGTCTAGGTAGGCTAAGAACTTTATATCGACATGTATGAACAACGGCGTGTGTTTTATTTCGAAGATGGTGGTACTCTCGGGGGGTCACTATGAAGTTCATGCGCGTACAACCATCTCATATTGCATTCCCACCTTCACCGTGGTGCTTAAAATACATGAGAATTGACTATATGCGTAAATTTCAACGTAATTACCCTATTAAATTTGTAGTACATGCGTACGTGGATATAGTTTTCATGTGTACATCGTGACAGGACTTGTTTCCTACTGCATCAGAAATGACCTCCAAGTCAATGGCTTTCAACAGCTTTTGTCGTCGTTTGTTGGAATCGCCTGTGAAAATACCGCTCGTTCGGAGGAAGAGTTTTCCTAGCCAGTCGCTTCGTTTGTTGTTCGCTCTTCCGATCAACAGAAAAGTTGGCTCGCTTTGGGACGAGGATTCTAAAAGAAGCGAGGGGCAGCGCACCCTACTCTTGACTTAATAAGGTCCTGTCTGAAAGCTCTAGATTCTTTTACTTCTTGTGTATCAGTCTGGCTCGGTCTCGATGGTTGCCAGACTCTCGACCATGCCTATAGCTCTTGGCTAGACGTATATCCTCAGCATTCTTCTGAATGCAGGTACTTTTCTCAAGGGATCCAAATACTTAATTTCATGCGGTCCGACCGTGTGTCTAGATGAAGAGCAAGGCATGCACCTCGGCACCGGTCTTAGCAACTTGAACTTTTTCTAGGGTTTTTCTCCTCTCCCGTAAACACGATGCTCTAGTTTACAAGAAGCGTCGCGCTCCAATTAATTATGTCTACTCGACTTACGCTGGGCGCCAGACGCTAAAGCTGCGCGGGTTGGGCGCCCGACGGTGCCTGGTAAATTTGGAAAGAACGCCCGCTATTCTTGATGAAGATCTCGAAAGAGTCTTCTGACTTTGATGAGGTGAGTGCGCCTCTAAACATTGCATGCCCGACTGGGCCCAAGGATCGCGAAAGTAAAGTCCGCTACTCTGGCTATTAAACCGTGATTTTTTTTCTGCTATTCCGCCTCTGTTTTGTGCTGGCGCTCTGCTGCAATTTAATTTTTGTTGCCCACTGCTTTCAGAAAATGTTTGGATATTTTAACTGTATAATACAACACTCAAGCGAGTAATTTATGCAGGCAATGAAAGCAAATATTTTATATAATAATGTGTATGTTGGTTTTAGAACAAAAACTCATATCTGCACTTATTGAGTACTGTATAGTATGGAACACTGTTTTGTAGATAAAAATACGCATTGCTAGTAAGGCGTCTGTTTACTCTAGTCCATTACTAGCTAATTTTCTGTGCGAATATACACCTACAAACAATTCGTGACAAAGCTTAGTAGTAAAGAATGACAAATTTCAATAACGCGAAAAATTCAGCGTAACTCAGAGAAGTGCTACGCGCAATGGACTAACAGATGGCCTGCCGCATCGCGTGACCCTCTGTCGCAGGGCACGGGGTATACCCATCTGGAGAGCCATCAGCGAATATCAGTTGGGACACAGTCACACGAGAAGATATAAAAATTAATTTAACTTGCTTAGGATATTTTCAATGTGTGTAATTATTTCACTAGGTCTCTGACATTGGGTTTTATGTTACGTGTGCCGAATAGACGCGATGGCGGGAAATAATTCCACGTGCAGTGCATAGATGAAATTGAGGCAGTGTGTTTCAGCAATCTACCTCACAAGCCCTACATGCAGTGTAAAGACGAGATTGAAGCACAGTATTTTGACTATGTACCTACTGTGCGTTGCGAGCAGTGAAGAAACGAGGCGGCAATGTCTTCTAACAATCTATCTACCGTACATGAATTGCGTGCAGTGTAGAAATGAGATTGAGCAGTGTATCTTAGCAATCTACCTACCTACGTACATGAATTGCGTGCAGCGTAGAGATGAGATTGGGGCAGTGTATCCTAGCAATCTACCTCACATGCATTGCGTGCAGCGTAGAGAAGAGATTGGGGCAGTGTATCCTAGCAGTCTACCTCACATGCATTGCGTGCAGTGCAGAGACGAGATTGCTGCGGGGCATATCTCGAGGTGCCACAAAGCATCCCTTGTGAAGCTACCGTGATGGAGAGATGGATGTGGCGGCTGGCATGGCAGACGAGAGCTAGGGAGGAGGAAGCGTCTTCCTGCTAAAGTACTCCGGCTCTTCAGGCCATTGTGGAGTACCGCAAGTGCAGCCTATTCATTCGGGTCCGCGATGCTTGGGAAGATGGTGGACCTTGGTCCGGAGTCGAATATTTTCTTCCTTCAAGGAATATCAGTAGACGAAACCCGGCGTAGGGATTCTCCTCTGATTTGTCACCGTGCTTGGGAAGATGTTGGTCCTTTATCCAAATTCGAGTCGTTTCATTCTCCAAGGAATGAATATTCAACCGGTGCTATAAGTTGTAGGCATTTTTATCCTGAATTGAATTGTTGCTGCATAGTAGAAAGTCAAAGACAGGTCTTAGGAGTTTTATTACGCTATATGATAGGCTGCATGAATCGTAACTGATTTCGAGGTAACTTCTTGAGTATTTTGAGTTTTATCAAGTCAAAGACATTCGATAATTGTTTAAAATATGTGCAATCGCATTACAGTGGCGACGTACACGTTGGTATGATTTGCTGGATTCAAGTAGTAAATTTGTTGATCTTCCGCCGAACCAAATGAACCATTAGATTTTCCGTAGCTTATCTTCACTTAGGAATTCTTCATCAGTGTAGTTATGGATTAAATTTAAGTGGAAGGCTAGCTGATCCTTAGAAAGCGTTCCCAAGGAGTTGTCCAACAGTGGGTATGGATTAGGTTCAAGTGACTGTCTAATTTGATCTTTGAAAAGCGTTGCCAATTAAGGAATCCACTAATTTTTATCTCTATTGTCTTTATGACATTGAAATCGAAAGTATTATCCATAGATTGTGGATTCAAGAGCTGTCAGGCATAAATCTGTTGTTGTTGGCTACATATAGGGGCCCCGCACTAAATGGGATGTAATTTGAAAAATACGTGTGCCGCCGAGCTCCTTTTTTTCATTCGGCGTAGAAAATTTCCTCAGCTACTTAGTTTAGCTTTCAGCAATAATATGACATCTGTTAGTAAGTTTGCGTGTTTTGTCGAAAGTTTATGAGAGATTGGTTGCGTCGAGATTGGGTTGCTTTCTGGAAAAGCAGGGTGTCCTTCCCCCAACACAGTAAGGTTTTCGTAAGGGCTTGGGAACCTGTGATGCTCTGCTTCACATTTCTCATGTGTTACAGTTGGCTCTTGATGGGGGTCATGAGGCAAGGTTGG
>LQNS02277217.1:5927968-5947644 GCA_001587735.2 Parhyale hawaiensis | reverse complement strand
TTGATGGCTCTGTCTTTGCTGGTGCTGGTATTGGCAGCTTTAAACGATCTGTACACAGAGCTATTTTGTGATCTCGGATCTTCTTTTTTTCATTCTTTTGTTTTCTCCACCCGCTGGGCTGGTTGCGTGGGGGTTTGTTGGCCTCATGGAGTTTCTCCGTTCCTACGTCGCCAGCCTGGTGTGATTTAATAATAATAATAAATACCTGTTGCCTGGCCCAAAAGTTGTCATTAAAGGAGACGGTTGGGGCCTTTCTCTCCTCACCCCAAAGAAGCTCTAGAACGAGCGCTTTGATTTCTGGTTGATTTGTCTGCCAGGAAAGTTGTTGATATTAAAAGAATTTTTCGGAGTGGATTAAGAATTGCGATCGTTGTCTCTGGGTCTGAGGCTCGCTTCATTGCCCACCTGAGTTTCAATAATCACAAAAAAACTACTTACGTCTGACTCCAAAGGGACATCAGTTCTCTAATAATTTCAATGACTAGCTCCTTTTGAAGCAAAGGAGCATTTTTATAGCATGTCAGATTGGAATTTCCATGTTAACGTACTGTATGTATCATTGAAGGTAAGTTACAACCGTGATACAATGTCAAATCAAACTACGTAGCTGATGGTTTTTAAAATTTTTTGCTTGCCAGGTCAGTAACAGCAAAAAATTAAGCACTGCCCATAAAACACCGCAACTGCAATCACATTAGAGCTTCGTATAAAAAAAGAAGTTATGTAAAGTTATGCCAGCTTAACTAGGCACTGCAACAAGTTTTCTGGTCCAAGAAGCATCATCAGACTTACAAAGTTAAAAGTATCGGTCCGAGCTCCTAGCGGCCTAGATGTTCACTCAGGTTAAATGTCACACCGGAGTTTGGAAAATCGTAGTCGTGGTTAAATAAATGCTCCTCGGGATATAATCGAAGCAATTAGTGATGAATAAACAAGCGCAGTGAAAGGTCGGAATGAGAATCTGAATGAGCTGGAAATCTAAACGAGGGAGGAGTGATCTACTTAAATCTGAACGTGCTACAGCGCCTCTTCATATGGCTCACTGCCACGACTGGCGCCATCATGCCTAATTGATACTGCACTAATCGGATTAGCTGATGACATATCTATTGCACAAATGATGATCCTTTCTTTTTCGCAATTTCGCAGCTGCTACATTTAATAAAAGATCGTCCGCTGTCAAGCACCACAGGATTTGTGTTTCAGCATGAACTTGCTAGATCAGACAGCTCGTTACCCAATACCATATTGTTTCTCAGCTTGCATTTTCAAGTCACGGCTACCCTTTACCAAACTTTAAGAGAATTGCGAAGTAGTCTAGATATTTAGTTGAAACCTACACGCTAACAGTCATTAAAAGAATTGCGTATCAATCTAGACATTCAGATCAAGCGTCATTTTACCAGTATCAATAGTATCAATCTAGACATTCAGGTCAAGCGTCATTTTACCAGTGTCATTAGTATCAATCTAGACATTCAGGTCAGCCGTCATTTTACCAGTATCAATAGTATCAATCTAGACATTCAGGTCAAGCGTCATTTTATCAGTATCAATAGTATCAATCTAGACATTCAGATCAAGCGTCATTTTACCAGTATCAATAGTATCAATCTAGACATTCAGGTCAAGCGTCATTTTACCAGTATCAATAGTATCAATCTAGACATTCAGATCAAGTGTCATTTTATCAGTATCAATTGTATCAATCTAGACATTCAGGTCAAGCGTCATTTCACCAGTATCAATAGTATCAATCTAGACATTCAGATCAAGCGTCATATTACCAGTATCAATAGTATCAATCTAGACATTCAGGTCAAGCGTCATTTTACCAGTATCAATAGTATCAATCTAGACATTCAGGTCAAGCGTCATTTCACCAGTATCAATAGTATCAATCTAGACATTCAGATCAAGTGTCATTTTACCAGTATCAATAGTATCAATCTAGACTTTCAGGTCAAGCGTCATTTCACCAGTATCAATAGTATCAATCTAGACATTCAGGTCAAGCGTCATTTTACCAGTATCAATAGGTGAATTGTTTCTCCCCTGCCTAAGTTTTTAGGTAAAACTGGCCGTTATCAAACCCCATAATTTCATCTTAGCCTAATTTTGTAAGCCACGACTTCCCGTTACAGAATAATGACCTCTATAAGCCTAAATTTTCAGACCAAGACTGCCCGTTGCCTAACATCTCTATCAGCAGATGCTGCTGCCTACACGCCTTCCGCGAGCCTCCTTAACTTAACAAGTTCTTCTGTAAATCTCCACCTATTTTCTCCAAATTAGCGGGCCGTTGACAGTATCTGATTTTTTGGACTGCGCCTTAATTGTCACTATTTACTGCTGTTATCGACTCAACACTTCTTCCCTCATAAACCCTATTGAGTTCAGTAATACGAGCCCCAACGATCTCCAGCGCTCACTCCGTCGCTGCACACATTCTAGCTTTAAATCTGTGCGCAAAAAATCACGACGCATCGCTTCTATGAACACTTAAGTGCATGGCTCGGAATAACTCGCTACCCATCAGCAAATTAGGGTTGCTGTCTGTTCAGAAGTATTACGTCTTCGTGCCTCATAAAGGCATTGTGGAAGCTCGGTTTTGTAGAGCCATCGTTCCTAGGTTTGCACGATTTTCGCTCTCATTACCGCACGTTAAATTATTGGGTGTCTGTGACCCAGAGAGGGATTTAGCACGCACTTCTATTTACTTAAATTACTGGTGATAGCAATCATTGAGGATGGCCATGAAAGCCTGCAATTGCTAGAGAGGAGCTTGTTAGCTTTAGATCTTTGATATTAGTGCCGGCAAATGAGCCCTTTAAAAAGTAAACGTTTTTATTGTGACGTACGGTATACGCTTAGGATTGTATTGGAGGGAAACCAACGTCCCACGTACATACAGAATTAGCGCGTCTCAGCTTCTATTGCTCATGTGGTTTTGCCGCCATTGCATCACATGGCGGGTTCATTTCATGACAGGGTAGATAGTAAACGTAATAGCAACGTTTAGCAGTTATTGTGCTGATGAAGTTAGTAACAGTAGTAATACTGAGGATGTTATTGGAATTTTAATTCCAACAACAATATATATGTATATCAAAAAATGAATTACTTTATATTGGTGCATGGTTTTGTATAAATAGCATGTTTATATAAGTATATATACATGCTATTTATATATTCCTATATGGTTTTATATTATGCTTTTGTACTACTAAAAATATACTTGCCTACATTGATCGTATGTAAGAAAAGATAGAAAAAATGCTTCGTTAACTCCCAGGAGCAAAATTTTAGGCAAAGAGCTGATGTGTCGGATAATATCGGAATTTAGTCTGAAATTTTCCAGTTGGGCTAGGCCATATATGTAGCTTTATTACATCCAGTTTTTTTTAATGGGAATATATCATATCGTATACAACATAACGGTCGAGTAGCTTATGCTCATTCTAAGCGAGCACATGTTCTTTAGGGCTTATATTACAGTTTCTTTACTATCTTGTGGCTTGGACTAATTTATCTTCGATAAAAAATGTATAGGCTTAAAACTGCTTGTAGTTTAATATTGTTCCTGAAGGTTTCCGGGTGCCTGCCTCTGATATAATTTTTTATATCCTGACCGCTATAACCAACAAAATTTTACTACCTACTATAGATTCATACAGGGTGTTGAAAACGAGAGGTACAAACCCTGAAAGTATGCAGGGATACATAAAATATATACTTTTTCATGATTACCAAATATTTCAAAAGCCCTTGGTTTTTATATTGCTGAGGTTTAAAGTTTACCATTGGTGCACAGCTCATGACCTATAAGGATTATAATATTTCCCTTTGTGAGCAAGGCTGTATAGTGGATAATAAAACGAATATCACAGATACTGATGTTTTTCCTAATAGAGCTTACAGTAACTGTTTGAAGTGTCTACCGCATGCGTCAATGCAGGTGTGATACCTGTTTTGAATGGATTGTTTGACGCGATATAGAATTCTTGGTTCTTTTGCACTGTTGTCTTCTACGACTGCTATATTTGCGACAAGATCCATCTCGGACTCTACCGGTGTTTCGCAAAGCAATGGTTTAATATGCCTCCAGAAAGAAATCTGAAGGACTCATGTCAAGAGATTTTGCAGGCCATGCCAGCTTGTGTCTTACGTCTTTATCTACCAAGTTGGGCAGCCGTTGTTCAGATACTGGCGGGCATTGCTATTGAAATGGGCCGGAGCTCCATCGTACAGGAACCAGATTCGACGGCAACTGCCTAAATTTAAGTTTAGAGACAAGAAAAGGTGAAAAACTGGACCCGAAAGTAGGTGAAAAACTGGACCCGAAAGTTAAAACTTCAAGCCTCAATATCTTGAAAACTGAGGAATTTTAAACATTTTGTATCCTTGATAAATTGGTTACTTAATTGGTGTGTCTCTCGATCCCCACTGCCAACGTTTGTACCTATCGTTGTTAAACACCGGCCCTGTCTATATCCATAGTGTGCCATTGTTTCCGGCTCTGTGTCCTAAAGCGTTTAGTTGTTATGCCCGTTCTACATTTCAGGATATTACTAAATAACACACTTAAAGTCTGAAACAGAGTTCCTGTTCCAACCATGCTTGCAACGGTTTCGGTTTCACGATGCTGCTCTTAACCGTTTAGGTCTTGACAGCCCAAAAATACTCGCCTGCAATACAACGTTTTCTGTATTTTTGTGAGACAGGCAGCGCTCTAAAAGTCGCCGCTATTTTTGTGACGAGTTGCATGAGTTGCTCCAAGTTTTAATTGCCCTTCTAACGTAAATTTTGGTGTGTTGCTTGGACTTTGTGGCGTTCCTGTTGCTGGAACGACCTCGCTGCTGCAGCCATGACCCTGGGGGCAATTTACTTATTTTGGTCACAAAACGAGTTAAATTTTAGAATTTCTTTTGGGCTAACCGGCTACACATATATAGGTGTTATTTTTCCTGTTGAAATTTTTAGATTTTTTATTGGAGAAACTCTTGGAATATAATAATGTCTTGTCGAAATTTAAAATTATGGGTGGAAAAGCTCGTGCTTCTCGGTAGGGAAGAGGTAGCAGCCCATGGAAGAACTTATCAATGGTGCAAACTAGAATTCCGTGCATATATTTACTGCATTATACCATATCTTAAACGACACCAGCGACACTTGAGTCAAGATAGAGCTCTAGATCAGTGGTTCTTAACCTTTTTACTCCCATGCCCCCCTTAAGGATATCTTTTTGCTTTCGAACTCCCCCCCCCCCCCCATCCCTGAGTATTTTTAAATATATAAACGTGGTGCTTAGCTGAAGACAGAAACAGAAAAAAAAAACATGGAATTTCTATTCGAGTTAATAGGAACAAATTACATCATTGACATATTCGATACTACTTCATTGTTATTAGATGTAAAAAAAAATTAGTGGGACTTTTGGCACTGGTGCTTTGACACTAGATTTTGAATGCGAGGCTGAATGGTAGAAAGTGCGCAACGTAAATCTACTTTGATGTTCAGACGATTTCTGTAGTTAGTTTTGATGACTACAAAGGCTTAAAATGCAGTTTCACGTAAACATGTGGATCCAACCATCTCAAGAACCTGAAAAGTCAAATGTGTGGCCTAAGGTTAAGGTAAATGTAGCTACTTGGCCCAGAACGACTCCAAATCTAAATCATTGAAATCTTCTTTTGCTGTTGAGTTGAACTTCAACTCAAGAAACTCATTTTGATGATCTTTAAAGTCGACAAATGTTCAGTCATGCAAGTGGGGCCGTAGAATTCTTCAACCTAATTGAAAATGCACGGGACATAATTCACAGCTGTCACCTAACAATGTAACTTGGGAATAACTATGGCAAACAAACTACAACACAGTAAATTGACAAGAGTGTGAAAATGGCAGCGTACTGGGATTCATCCCCAAGAATTTCTAATACAAGTCCAAGGACATCATCATTCCCCTGCGCAAGGCGTTAGTGCGCTCACATTTAAAATTTGCTTTTCAGTTCTGGTCACCACATCTGGGTAAAGATATCGATAGCATGGAAAGAGAGCAACGCAGAGCAACGACATTGATACCTCAGCTGCGAAACAAGTCATACGAATGTCTCCTAAAAGAACTGGGCTTGATCTCTCTCGAGCAAAGACGACTCAGAGGGCAACTAAGAGAAACATTCAAGTATTTGAATGGCTTCAACGACGCACCTACAACAGGACTTTTTGAAGGAGACGTTAAAGGTCGCTTGCGAAACAACGGTCAAAAACTAATGTATAAATAGGGTAGAACGGGGTGATTTCGCCGCGGGTGTTTTTTTTTTTCCTTATAGAGCCTATATCTCAAAATGAAACTGACATACAGGAAATCAGGAAGTGTCCAGTGGTAGAGGAGTTACTAAGGATCAAATTAGGCTATTTAAGATGCATTTCATTGCTATAGGGAGTGGGAAGGGCAGTAAATAATAAAAGTGACAATTTTCAACTTTTTAGGTGTACCTACTTATTCATGTTTAGGTAATGTCTCATTATTCCCACAGATTATTAACTCAAGTAGTATTTTGGTTAAGCTAGAGGTAGTTGACTGCATCATTTAGATGGGTCAAACTCACCGCTTAGATAAAAAANGTAGAGACAATCGCATTTGTCTACAAAATCTGTTAATTAAGGAACAATGCCGAGCCTATTATTTACATAAAAATTTCGCCCTCACACGAACAGTTTGAAGACTATTGACTATGTGTAAACTGATTAGTACAGACAGATGTCCGAAGTCACCCCACAAAAAACAAGACACAAAAATAATTTTTTGGAGCAAGTAGTTCTTGTTTTTTAGCTGTAGCAGTTATTACTAACCATTATCTTCTAAACAGAAGTCATTTTATAACAAAAAATGGGGGTGGCGAAAACACCCCGATAGCGGGGTGTTTTCGCCGCGCGTACCAATTTTTTTCAAGTCCTTATTACAGGTCAAAAAAAATTTTTAGAAAAAAATCAATAATGCACACCTACGGCCAAAACCCTGAATGTATATAAACTGCACTAACATTTGCCATTATCTTCACTGTATTTTAGTGACATTAAAAAAAAGTGCTTTTGCGGCGAAATCACCCCGTTTTACCCTATCAGAGACCAACCTCAAATCAGCAGTTCTTTCCGTATTTCACAGTGAACATTTGGACCAGAATTGCCTCCGACGTTGTCGGTGCGGAGACAGTCAACGCGTTTAAAATTCGTCTTGACGAACATCGGGAGAGACGTCCTCCATAGCTAAGAAGTCCTCCTTCAGGAGTCGCAAACTCTTAACGACCAAATTTCCAGAGGCCACCTTAATACATACTTTTCTCTCATCCGCCCCAACCAGATAGACCTCTCTAAGCTCCGCATATCAGCAGCTATAGATCGTGCTTGCGTGCATGCATGATCGTCTCTTTGGCTGAGCTTCTTTTTCTTTTTTCTTCAGCCATCTGTATCACACTGACATCATAGCAATAGCTCATAGAGGGCCGGGGTGTAAGTCCCGGTGTCTCTTTGGATATGTGCCTGTTGCTTCGTCTAGTGCCGCCTACCTAATCTAATCGTGGACTTCATTAGCAACATCAGTTACTTCACATTTGAATTCATTTCTGATCAGTTTCCATGTTTGGCGCTTACAATCTATGTCTGCGGGAAGTGCTAATCTAACTCTGCGTTCAATTCTCCCAGATGACGGATTATTTGATTGTTCAACACTGGCTTTACTACAGAGGCCACCCCCTCTGGAATCGGCTCCTCTTGGAATCCGCTTGATCAGGGGGATACGTTGGGTACGTCTCTGTGACACACTGCCTAAGTGTACGCGTACTTCCGGCTGGTTCTAATGTTGAATTATTGTTGGACAAGCCTGTTAGATACACTTATCATCCGCTAGGCATAATTGATGGTTGAAGATATTGTAAGTTTTAAATTTTAAATATTTTTGACACATTGGTTGAGAATGTGTATGGTATAGATATTTTATTGTTCGGTTGGAAGTTTATTTTCTGAAGGCTAATATGACTAGTACGATAACCTCGTTCTTTTCAAAAATGAAATATTATGTAAATGATACATTTTGCCTTTGCTAATTTACACTGATAAATCCTACAGCGTATATCGTTGTTTCTTTTCATTGCTGTAATATATTCCATTACATAATATTAATTAACTTTCAGATGAGACTAGTACGCACTAGAGGATATATTCGCTTTGTATAACTTTTATTCCTGGACTAGGTACGCAGGCACAAGTAGCTTTCATGCTACGAAAGTTGGCCGATCGTGGCCGTAAATATGAGCGTAAGATCGGCTTCATAATTGTTGCAAGTTTGCTGTATTCTTTCCTCAGCTTTCTTGAAAGTTTGATACTTATAACGACTTCTGCAGTTGTCTGATGGCTTACCGTAACTTCGATACGTGAACTACTTTTGCATCGTATTTCTGTTTATAAAAAAGCAGGCCCTACTGCTATTATATGGAAGAACTAGTGCTATTTTATAGGAGTAGTACTATTTTTGGAAGCAGCACTATTATTGTATGGAAGGAGTACTATTTTTGTGTGGAAAGAGTACTTCTATTTATGGAAGGCATACTACTTACTAACGTATGGAAGGGGTACTACTATTTTATGGAAGGAGAACCTACTTCTTGTTAATGGAAGGAGTGCTACTATTTTCTGGAAGGAGTTCTTTACTATTGTGTTTAAAGGTTGCTACTATTTTGTGGAAGGAGACCTACTCGTTAATGTAAGGAGTATGTATTAGGTACTATGTTGTGGATGGAGTAGCAGTATTGTATACAAGGAGTTCTACTCAAACAACAAAGACTTTTGGCTTAACAAGTATCTCTTCAGATAACTATAGTTTGATTACTATACTGCTATATTCTACTGCCACTATTCTTTTGCAGTAGTATACACTACTATTGCTATGCTATACTCATGTAGGTCATTCGTGGTAGAAATTTTATTTCATGTCTCTCGTAACCTAAGTGCCTATTTTTGGCATACAGCAGTTCTCCTACGTGATCTGTTTCACTGCATCTAATGTCTAACGTAAATAGCCATGAATATATGTGTTGCTTGGGCATACTGTGGCGCCTTCCTATGGAAGATTTTTTTTTTTTGCTGTATCTGATGGCTAAACTAAGTGATTTACTTGAGTTTGCGGCTACCATATTTTGGACTAAACTTTCCCTGCCGCGTATTCTACAACATTTGTTCAGGCCCGCTGTTGAATATCTGATGCGCTTTGACCGAGCTCAATAATATGAAACTCTTCAAGTGCTAATTAATTAAATTAATTCCCTGCCTTGCTCTTCTAATGAAGATTGTTACATCTTGATACCTTTATTCCTTTGTTGTCTCCTCGGTGCTAGCTACCTCCCTGAAAGGGCTTTTTCTCCTACTGCGATACCATAGACCGCAACAGTACTTGACTCTTAGGTCCAAGTGGCCTCCGAATCTGTCGGCCTAATTATTTTTAAATGGGATTTTCTCATGAGCTATTATGAACATGTCCAGATACGGTCATGCAGGCAAGCGCCCAAGTGCGTCCCCGCCGTATCCAAGATACCTTCTCCGCAAGAAAAATGCTGGGTACCTTGGAATTTTTTTTTCAGTATTAGATAGGGGGAAACGAATAGCTCTTGAGAAAATCCCATTTTTCCGTTGCCGACTTTTGACCGCCAGCGTCAGACCTAAAAGAGTCAAGTACTGTTGCGGTCTATGGTGATACATCAGGAGAAACTACTTTTGAAGAGGAACCCTCGAATTTGAGTAAGCGCTAAGACGAACGATCCGTTTCCTCGAGGCTGCAGTAGCTGGGGATCCCTAATACATGTATTGCGGATCCCCCGCCGCAATAACACTCAACACCTAATTGTAATCTCATTGTTTTAACATAGGCACTATTGATCGGTAAATAGCGAGGTAAGTTGTCTCAATTCGCTCACTACCATGGAAATAATCTAACCAGCTTAGCCTTAACGTGTGCAGACTTCAATCAGTTTTGAGCGTTGCTTTCTCTTCTTTGGATCGAGTAAGAAGTTCTGCTGAATTGCGGCGTATTATAAGTGTTGTATCTGTACCCGATTAACGCCTGAAACTTGATGCAAACTGACACATCCAATCCTCGGAAATAAAGTTCTGATTAATTTAAAGCGAAACGAACGAAAATTAAATCAGTTTCGATTGCGGCGCTCGATCCCATCGAATCGTCTGAATTTCTTATATACCTATATTTATGACGTGTTAATTGCAGCCTATATCGACTATACTATTAGAAATATGTTTTATGATGCCTCATTAATACTATCTTGCTATCTCCGAAATACCGAAACACCAATTTGTACGTTAATTTTTTGTTTACTTGTTATGTTGCTCACGCACTCCACATGACGCCAAGCTCTCTGCATTAGATATATCTCATATATAGAGGGAAAATATAGGTATAAAATTTCATCGATACGTTGTGCACATTGTGAATTTTTTGGAGATTTAGTCAGGAACGGGAAAATCATATTATGATCTAGTTTTGGTAAAATTTCCTTGTGAGACGGTCTCATCACAATTTCCAGGATCACAATTTCCATGGAAAACACTGATCATTCCCTGCACAAGCAATTCCATGGAACGTACTGACCTATTTCTTGCATAAAAATCTTTCTGGAAATGCAAACCTCTATCTGAAAACAATTGTAATTCGATATGCAGATCTTTCATGCGTAAATATTTTTACTTGATCTTTATCCACATAATTTTCACTTTAATTAATGGTAACTCTGTATAAGTAGACAGGTTAACCAGCAATGTTGGTGTTCTTCACAGGCTGTTCTTTATAGTCTTTCTGTGCCGCATGTTTCCGTTGCTCTTGCTTCTTGCCCAATTTATCTTGGAAGCATTGCAACGTTTTTTTAATTTTTTCCGGTATCGATTTATTATCGTACTATAACACTGATCTTGCGCTGTATCTGCTATTCCAAAGTTATACTTGGAAAGGAAATATAATTTAGTTTGCTGACTACATAACTACTGAAACTTAAACTTTCTAATTCCGGAACTTGGACCTGCGTCATCAGTAATTCATTGGCCGACTCACCGAGCTCAAAGAGCATGCATGGGTCATGGGGTGCATCTTCGGCAAGTGAAGAAAAAAAATGAACTTTTTCACTAGAGGTAAAGTAAACTTAATTGCACAACCTTGACTGTGAAATTCACGTGCAATTGTTCATGCTGCAGATAAACGAGCGCCAGGACACGGAAAAGTCCACGGATACAATCGAAAGCGATAGTAGACAAATAGCGTCGGAGATGGCATGTTCAAATAATAACTGAGACCCCTCAGACCGTTCCCGATTCTGGTTCGGTCAGTGCCCTTGCAGTGGACTGTGAATGTCAGACACGCTGACGCTACAATCACCTTTGCCTAGCGAGGAAGCGAACTCACGTTCTCGAGTGTGCAAGAGAGAACTCAACGACCCTGCGACAATGCTATTACCCTTGAACACTCAGGGTAGATGTTAAGCTGTCGACAATACAAAATAATTATCTTTAGCTTAACACAAAACTGCCGCCCTCAACACTTGCCAGAAAGACGCTGAGTGCCAGTGAGTGGGTTGGCAGCAACTGGAACAGGGTAGACTCGAAGCCGCCGTTGCCAATAGAGCCACTGCTTTCGGCACAGCTCCGTTGAGCGTTCCGATATCGCGTGGTTATTTCATTGGTATACGTACAGTAATTACTGGACTCGTTTTTTGGTGAATGGTGTTCTTCTTCGTTCTTGCTTGGCTTCTTCTTGCCATGTAAGCGTGTCGTAGTTAGGTTGCTTGACACATTGTTACTCTTTTCTCTTATCTTTTTATCGTAGTACACGCTGCAAGTTATGAGGCTTAACTCTTTCCCACCCCGCGTTCCTCATGTGAACATTCGTATATTATAGTGAATAATGTTATTCGCACGAAAGTGAATGGTTAATGCGTGCGGTGGACGGTTAAAAGGGAAAAAAGAATGCATATTATCATAAACATTTCTGCACGAAAATTGGTCAATTTCATTGATTGATTCGGCTGATGAATTTTACGTCTCCATAGGCAATTACTATAAGCGATAGTAACTGCGAAGGGAATATTCGGCTGCTCGTCGGGTCTCACAGAAGCTTTCAGCATATTGGCAAGCGAGGGTTTCCATATTTGGGATTGTTCGACGTCCCTGCATTTATTTGCAGTTTCAGTGCAATGATCTGTTTAATAAATTTATGCTGTGTAGTAATAACATACATACATGAGCTACGCTAGATTGGCGGATGAATATGAAATGGGATATTTGGTGATTGGTAAGTTACAATGTTAGAGCTTTATAGAGCATGTGATTACCGATTACACATGGCAACAAATTTTTTCTTTTTTTGTTTCCCGTTTCAACAAATTTAAGAACTGCTTCTAGTCACTATATTCGACTATGATTTCAGACCAGAGTAGTGTATAAGGTAGCGAGATACTTGCTCGTGACCTTTGACCTTTGGGCCCCGCATGCTTCCGGTTTCCCAGGCCCCGCCCACTTTCGGTTCGCGCCCCCCCCCCCCAACCCCCGCTACACCGAAAGTGCATTGGCCGTCCGAAACCGAAGGTCAAGGTCACGCGCAAAGTCGCGAGGGTGAAAGGTCACGAGCAAGTATCTCGCTACCTTATACACTACTGACCAGCAACTGGAATTCGCTAGCATGTCGGTTTTTTTTAGATACCCGTACTTAACATTCCCGCAGGAATAGCAATATGTGACACGTCTGAAAATTCTCCCTGTGGACATTCGCTGTGATAGAACTGATAAAGTGTCAGAAACAGGCCGTGATTGCTGGACTTGAAAATAAGATGCGATAGACAAAAACATTCTACATACAGTATATGTAATCGCTAAGTGGAACTGATGATAATACAGTTGAAAAAATTCCAGCAACGAATTGCTTATTCCCCAGTGCTAGTGCTGCTGTGCATGTAATAATATGCGTTGTTTCCGATTGTTATGCATGTGGACATTAGCTCATCTAATCTACTTATATGCGTTGTACTTATATACTCTTACGGCTGGAGAAGTATTATCTTGAAAAAAGCACGATTTCACGTGCACCGACTGGAAATGATTGTCTTGACGTGTAAGTTTATCATGTAAACTGCCCTTGAGAGCTTCATTGGTGAACAGGTATAGGAGTGCTAGTTTGGGACTTTTTTTTTGTTCAATCATTTTGTGACTTACAAAAGAGATTATTTTCTGCTAATGGCATTAATATTACTTTTGGAGCTGAATTTTATATCTGAATAAGGACATATTTTACTCCTGTTTGAACGCTACATTTCCATTTTTGGGCTCTGCTATGTAACTTGACTTCGCGTGCGAAAATTGGAAATTATTTTGTCCCCTTTAGTCTTCAGCCAGTGTGTAGAGAAGAGCCGCGCAGTTATCGCTGTTTGAATATGCTATTTTCTGGAATTGGTCAGTACTACAGTGTGTGTGTTGAGAGTAATTTCATGCCGGTATTTTTCACTTGCACCTTGATTCCGTATACCTTCCAAGTGACATAAGTTTATAAATATTGTGTTAAGTCAGAATCATCGTGTGGAGAATCTGCGAAATACAGTTCCTCCAATTTTTTCTAAATCGTGCGACCACTTTGTAAAATTGAATATTTCATTGACGAAGAAATCTGCAACATTGCTGGCACATTATATCGGTGATGTTAACTGCGTACGAATATAAATTTAAAATGTGATGTTTTCTTTAAAATTTGGTTGCGCCATGCGTTTGATATGCTACGCGCGTTTAGGGTGAGCTTAAAGAACGCAACTACTGCCGATCGTAACTAATGAAATAACTCCGGGCGTAAAAAGGTTAACTGTATTGTCCGTCTGCATGCTTCCATCTCCTTAACCGTTCAGCCCTTAGGGATCGCTGATACTTCCCAATTCCCATTCCAAGTTGTTCGCGTGCCTTCCCGAAATGACTGCACGATCGCATGGCGGAAGTCATTGAATTTGTCTGCTCCTGACGAACAGTCAGACGCATGGACGGACGGGCGGACGGCTGGGCAGACAAGCAGCCACATCTCCTGCAGTCGCTTCTCTGTCGTCTATAAACGAACGTTCAAACGGTCCAAACGTGACAGAGAATTGGCAGTGGAGACTGCAGTGCGTGGCTCCCCATCAGGATAATGAGCAGTTAGACTCGTCTCGAGTGATACCCGAGTCTCGTCCAATGATTCTTCAAGTCTGGCGATACCCACAAAAAGCGGCGCCGTACTTCACGAAGGAACCGATAATACCCCATTGTTGAACTGAGCGACGGGGCATAGCACGGCCCTCGGACTCCTTCAATGATTCTATTGAGCGCTTTAGCGGATTTTGTTGCTGAGAGGTCTCAATTTCCCTGCAGCTGTTCCGTCCATTGATTGTTGGCTTTTACTTGGTTTTTGGTTAACTGAACAGACTTTGATTTTAGTGCACGCACGGTTTTTGCAGACTTTGTTGCTGAGAGATGTCAATTTTCCTGTAGCTGCGTTTCTTCAGTTGATAATTGGTTCTCGCTTGTTTCTGGTTAACTGCAGAGATTTTCATTTCATTACAGGTACAGTTTTTCTTGCCGACAGATGTTAATTTTCCTGTAGCTGTTTCGTCCGTTGATTAGTGGCTCTTGCTTGTATTGCGGTTTGCTAAAGGGACTTTGATTCTATTACACATTCCTTTTTTGCCGATTTTGTTGTTTAGAGGTCTCGTGCAGTTTTCGCATCGTTAGGGATTTTTATGCATTCCATGTTTTTAAAGATATATATTGGTCTGTCGGATGTGCTGTACGAATTACCGGTACATAAATATATAGGGAAAAGGTCTGTAGCTGTTGAGAGATGACTGTACTTATTGTAGTAGAGAGTCTAGCATGCATATAAGAAGACATACTATTATGTCTTTGCTTGTCTGTATGCTTGACATTACGCGTGCTGGTTCCACACGTTGTGTGCCATGAAATGTTTTCCATGACTATCTATAAAGTATAAATTTATGATGATTATTATTACTGTCGTATACGTGCGTTTCTCTGATTAATATTTATTAATAATGTTTCTGCAGGATAAAAATTTTACTTTTGCGTATTGTCGATAGTTTCTCAAACCAAATTCATTGCTTACAGTAGCCTGGTTCCAGTAACTAGAGCAGGGGTTTTCAGCCTGGAGGTTTTCGTATCCCCTGGAGCTGCACCTAATTTATCTGCGCGATGACTGTTGCGTGCTGGGCGTAAAATCTTAATTGGATTATGTAATTTATCTTTGGAAATGTGCTATGCATTAGTTTATTTAGTGTAAATTTCATTCTCAATCATAACATTAGCTATTAATGTCCTAGTGGGGTATAAGACTATATTGTAAGTTTTCTGGGAGTGCCAGGCATAGTAAAGGTTGGGAACCAGTGAACGAGGGCATTCGCGCTCTGTGTGTATGGCCCGTGTAGCGAGAGGCGCGCGTGTTGAGCAGCTCTACCGATTTTAGCCTCGTGCCCATCATTGCTTTCAGTAGAGGGCTTGATGTCTGTTTATGCTGCCCAGCCTTGAGAGCGAAGCCCGCTAATGAGCTGCCCGCTCGATGAGGTGTTGCTGGTGTAGATACGCGCGTTCTACTTCTCTTCGCACGCACCTATAGCTTCCGAAGGCCTGTATCGAATTGCGTGACCCCCAGATGCCTGTCGTGTGTTGAGTCTCGGTGTGCCCGTTGCTTGTCTTACTTGTGTTACAATAGACACAGTAGTCAATATATGTGCTATTTTTCCCGTGCATCCTACTTGGCCTATGTAGTATGTGATTATTTTCCATGCATCAGTTGTGGTCGACGTCTGATGGCTTATACGCTGTGTTTGTTTCACTTGTGTTACAATTCACTAAATTTGTCGATTCAATGCGGAAAGTTGCCTCGTAGATACACGTGTTCTACGCCGTTACGTGCTTTCTACTTTGCGAATAACGAACACGTGTCTTTCATACAGAGGCGTGTATTCAAGTGAGGCAGGCGTTCTAGGGCATTTTTTTTATTTTGGTTCCCTGGTTTAATCGCAATTCATAATAGATTAGTAGCGAGGGCGAAATTGGCCCCAAGATCGGCTCGGGGTAAGATGAGCTGGGGGTCCCATGACCATCAATGTACAGATAGCTATGGCCACATTATTATCTATGCGCACATCACGCTTTTATGCCCCCTTTTTCCAGAAGAAGCCCCCTCCATGACAGTGAAGGAAGGACCATGACAGGGACAATAGTCCCCAATCCGTCCCTGTAAGTAGCATGCCGCTAAGTACAGTGTATGACTATACACAAGGTATAAATTTGTTGCTGATACTGTACATAGCTGGTGATACTAAGCTAATTTTTGCACATTCGACATGTTGTGACTCGTTTCCAAACAGTAAGGGTGTAAGGGATGTAGGCAGCTCATTTCGATATGTGAAGAACTTGAAGTAAAGCTGAATACGCTGTTATTTGCTGTAGGTATATATGCTTCGAATCCGTATTTGCTTTTTCAGCAGTCTTTTTCCTTCTGTATTTCGCTAAAATTTATCTCCCAACTGGTACTAGAGACTTATATTTTAAGAGCAATTTTGCGCTATGACACGTAGCCAATAATAACGATGAGGATTACTTAGAATTTAATACGGGGAAGTTCCACAAGAATTGCACATAACTAAGTTCGAACTTAAATTTATTCAGCTAAAGTTATAAGAAATGCACTGAGAGTACATGTAGGCCATGTTTTTTTTAGTTATTTCATGGCAAGGACGCACAAAAGCCTTAGCGTGATTGAAAATCGTGGTTATTTTGGGGCCTTTGATGTCAAAGTTACGCTGTAAGAAACGTATTTGGCCGTGCGCGCCGAGTTTTATCGAGTATAGGAAGGTCGACATTAACCTACATTGGCCCCTGTGCTTGCCAGACTTCAATCCGTACAGGTACCGACTGTCTCGCTCTGATAGTGTAGCTTTATGCGGCATTGCGCTCTTTGCTGCCAACGCTTGCTTGCCTGCTTGCTTTTAGCGTCGGAATGGGAACACGGTTTATTTTTGATCTTGCGTAGTGCGTGTCATTCTGGTATGTATATATATTAACTTATGTAAATGCTGTAATTTCCAGAGGTGTTCACTTGCGGCTGTGCCTAGTATAGCTTAATATTAATCGTTTTATATAGAATGATAGCTTATTATTACGCAACTATGATATAGTACAGGGCTGACGTTATAAATGCCGTGACCTCATAAGTTTTATAAATAAATAAAAGTAATTCACTTATGGGTTATTGTGTACTATGGCGGTCGCCTCTTCCCTTTACCGGTCCAAAGGTTTTGTCAATTTTTTTGCCATAGTTTTCCAACTAGATCATAGCTATCTCTTATTGATGCGAGTGTTGTAAATAAGAACCTAAAACTTATATTTACCTGTGTGTAGACTATTTTGCTACCTGCTTATTCCATATTATCCATGGATGGATTAACTTTAAACTTGTAGCCTACTGAGATTATTCTGGTTTATTATCTATTGATAGGTTTATTTTAAACCCGTGGTCTACTGAGATTATTCTGGTTTATTATCCATTGATAGGTTCATTTTAAACTTATGGTCTACTGAGATAATTCTGGTTTATTATCCATTGATAGGTTCATTTTAAACTCGTGGTCTACTGAGATCATTCTGGTTTATTATCCATTGATAGGTTCATTTTAAACTCGTGGTCTACTGAGATAATTCTGGTTTATTATCCATTAATAGGTTCATTTTAAACTCGTGGTCTACTGAGATCATTCTGGTTTATTATCCATTAATAGGTTCATTTTAAACTCGTGGTCTACTGAAATCATTCTGGTTTATGGTATGCGCGACTCCGGCTGAGTTATTTTCTTCGCACCACAGCGACAATGACCTCCGTCATTCACATGATGATGGGTCTGCCTCCGCTTCTGTCACGTGTCTCTCCATGCTTAGAAGTCGCATACTTTTTTTGCAAACTAGACACAGTGGAAAAGTGTAATAGGTTTTCTGCTGTATTCTTGGGCCATTTTTGCCCTTCGAATTACTAGGATGATGGGTATGCTTACTGCTTTTACAACTCGCTGTAAATATTTTGGTAAATATTTTATGAAGATTTTTATGGTAAGCTAATATCTTAATATCACCACAGCTTTTTGTAAATATTTTGGTGAACGTCGGTGGATATTTTTTATTAGAATGATTGACTAAGATTTTATATTATAGCTCGTTGTGGATATTTTTTTGAATAATTGGTTAATATGAGGTAAATATTTCAATGGATATTTGTATGGCAGATTTAGACTATTATCTTAATATTACTACAATCCGCTGCCAAAATATTGGTTAATATATAGCGAATTTCATTTTGTAAATATATTTGTGATAATATTTGTAATAATATATTTAATATCGCTACAGCTTGCGCTAATATTCGGGTGAATATTATTATGATGATGCGGTGGACCAAAATTTTAATATCAACAGAGTTAGCTTATTGCAAAGTGAATGCGAGCTTGTCTAGGCGAAAGTGTGATGTGTATGTGTGTCCGCTGCTCCTGGCCCATGTCTGTTGACAGGACCCTCAGTGCCTGCCAGAATGTTGTCGCGTGATGCTTCGAGTTCTGGATTTCCGCGTGGATTCCAGTAAGTCTTTTTTATAATGTTGCACCTCTCATGTTTGTTGTTAGTTTATAAAGATAAAAATAACATGATATATGACTCATGCGCCACACGTTGGCGTGTAATTTTGTTGGAATGCTTTTTCTTGAAAGTATCGTAATTCTCGAGTACATATTGGATAGCCCACTGGCAGCGCTTTGGGTCTCAGTTCTTTTCTTAAGCAAATTTTAGTGAATGGTCAATGTTCTGGAATTTGCAGTGCTGTAAGAATTTTACATAAAGTTATTCGGAATTGTAAAGCATTAATTGTGTTAATTAATTACTTGTTATAATTAAGTTCAGTGGCAACATTATGCCGCTTGGTGTTTGACGTTTCACTTTGTGTATCGGCATCTTCGCAACGTTGCATTGCTTTAATCCATTTATATATCGCATGTTTCCTCCAGCTGCAAAGAATAGCTGGTGCGCTGGTAAGCACTAAGCGCGCTTTTTGTATTTTCCATTTTTTCAAGGTTAGTTTGCTGTAGTAGTATTTGTTGAAAACGATCCTGATGTGTGATCGTTATGTATGGTTAACATGTATAAAAATATAATGTGTAGTCATTGTGTGTTGTCATAGTAGAATTCTGTCGCTGGCTTCGCCTCGATAAGCGACTCATTTTCGTCACGCTATCTTCGCCGAAACTGTTTTATCGAAAGTTATCATAGTTTTTATTTTTAAGTAAGAGCAGCGCGTTTGGGACATTCTGGTGCTTGGTTCTTTAACAAGTAGTTATTCACCTTCGTAATCATGTACTCGTCTTCGGTCTACATAATAAAAACAATTTTTTTTATCGAAGACTACCCTAAGCCAATGGGATGGAATTGGCCACTGTCACCCAACAACGTGACTTAGGAATCACTATTACCAACAAACTACAACACAGTCAGCAAGTCGACAAGAGTGCGAAAATGGCGAGCAGAGTACTCGGATTCATCACCAGAAACTTCGAA
>LQNS02277217.1:5892925-5927284 GCA_001587735.2 Parhyale hawaiensis | reverse complement strand
CTCTATATCCTATTAACATAATGGCAATAGCTCAAAGAAGCCGGGGTGTTAGTCCCGGTGTCTCTTTGGGAATGGGCCTTTTGGTTCGTCTACTGCCGCCTATCTAATCTAATCTAATCCATAACTGATAGCAGCACATTGGTACACTTAAACTCCTTATGCAACAACAACACCTTGGGGACATTAGGCTCTTGCTCTGGCATAGTAAATGTTTCTCCACCTTCTAAACGCTGCATTTACTACAGCAATTTTATCGGAAATTATCCTGCTGCACAAGCAATAGTACGCACGTTGGCAACACCCTGGCGCTTGGCAGGCGCTGCACGGCATCTCACGGGCGTGGGCCCACGGTACGTGTCGCCGGCGGTCGTGTCGTGTGGAGCGTGTGGTGAGGCGTGCCAAACGCGCCTTTTAGCTCTTTATCGTTTGCTTGTGCATGTCATTTGCCTTCTAAACCGAAACCATTGCAGTGTTTTCAGGGATTTTGTGCACAGTGTATGCCAAACTCTGAGTAAAGGGCCGGTGCGTACGTAACTCACGGCAGCTCTCTGGGAATGGGCCTATTGATCCGTCTACTGCCGGCTATCTCATCTAATCTAAGTGTATTAGTGACGTTATTGCCCTCGTCACAAAGTGTATTGTGAATCCACGTCGTAAGTCCACTACTCTCGCGACGATGTCTCTTTTCAGTCTTCATTAGTAACATTTCAGTAATAACTGTATTTGCTGCTCGCCTCATAATAATTAATTCCCCTTCTTATCTGTATTGATAGCCTTACTACGTACTAGGATCTCGATTAAGCTACATCCATTTTGCAGCTGCGTTATTTGTACATTCCGATCATAGCTGGCTCTGTAGCATTTCTATGAGCTCCCTGTAATATCATTGAATTTCTTTTCATCTGCATCGATAATATTACAACAATCTCCATCATAGCTACATCCTCATTGCATCTGCGTCAGTTACTTTGCTATGCCTCTCATTGTCATTCAATTCTTTTCGCATTTCCGTCAATAAGATTAGTACTCACCCTATTATAATGATAGCCTCTTTGCAACAGCATCAATACCATTATTACTCTCATTCCAACAATTATATTCACTTTCCCTTAAGGCGAATTAAGATCCAATACTTGTGAACCGTGGCAGCAATATTTTTATTTAAGCGTAGGATGTCCCTTTAGCATATACATCGAGATTAATATTCGTCGTTTTGGTGACCCTCCTGGACGCAGTTCATGCCACGCTCGCCCAGCGGTAATATTTCATCGCAATATCTGCATTTACATTGAGGAGAACATCCATCTCTGCTCGGGTCCAATTTACAATGCAAACACTTTTTCCTAAGCTTCTCTTCTTCTTATTTTTCTACGCATTTATTTTATGAACTTTCCGAGCAAATCGTTTGTAGGCTGAGCCTGGGTCACTAAGCCTGGTTTTAAGCCTGCAATATACGAGGATTATGGCTATGGCAGCAACTCGTGCGGTCTTCACTAAATAGGATATGTTATAGTCCCCACACCATGCACTCCCACGGTGACATTTTGCCGCCTTTTTAGCGTTGTTTGTGGCTGCGATTTGTGACGGCGCCGACCGTAGACTTCCAGTGTTGTGTGCTCGTCAAGTAGCCTGGCAACCTCTCTTGATTTTCCGGTTGCTTCTTTTTTAAAAAGCTTTCTTACATTAAGGGAGCGTCATTAAGCTGATGCATTAATACGGTAGCTGCTGCTACACTAGGAAATTCTCTTACTTACTTACTCTCAATTTTTCTCTGTGCCCTTGCTTTTAAAAAAAACTGCTTTGTTGCCTGTAACAATTCATGCGCGAGGGGTACTGCGGAATGTTGATGAATTACTGCGGTAATTGCGAAACTAAAAATTTTAATTTTTTGTATGCTCCTTTAAGAAGAAAAACTGATGCTGCAAGGACACCATTTAGTTTTGATGCGCTTTAATGCATCATTTTCTACAACAAGAATATAATTTTTTTTTATTGGTACCCAATATATAGAGCAAAAATAGTTGCTTAAAAAAACAACTCATATTGAGGATACAGCGTAATCTTGATACTGTGATGCGTCAACTGCTTTGCCACGAACATTGTAGTTAGTTTTTTTATGTTACTCCTCTTCATTTTTTTTTCGTTGCATATTAGAAAACAACTCTTGTGTGCGTGTGTGTGAATCTTTATCTGGATTCATGAATAGGGCAGCTGCTACGCGAAAAGCATTTATTATTTTTTAGCTGCTCCTTTTGATTTTTTCGTTCAGAGTAGACTTGTATGGTGAGACATGAGATAATATGACAAGTGCTGTATCCAGGATATGTATTTTTTTCGACAGTTGCTTCTTCCCTTATAAGGTTTCTTATATTAAGAATGCATCGCTATTAATTTGGATGTATCAATGGAAAATATACACCATCAATAATTAACTTTAAATCTTTGATTCTATTCTCAAAAAGAAAATTTACTATTTAAGATGTATAGTGTTACTATATAGGACTACACGATTATAATTTTTATACATTACTCTAAATTGGTTGAGGTTTCAGTTTGTGAATTCTTTTAAAAAGTTCCAAACAAGCATGCTCTGGTAACTAACCTAACTTTAAACGAACATTCCACCGAAAAACTATCCCTTTACATTTCGCCGCAGATCTTGCTCTCGATAATCATTGATGTTTTTGCCCATAAAGCTTCGTTTCCGTCGTTTTCAGGCTACGTGTGCTCGGTCTTAAAGTCCTTCTTTTGGCAGCAACGATCGTTTAATTGGCAGTTAAACGCGAGAAAACTTTAGTGACGCCCATTACTTCTATTTCTACTGCCGACCCTTGCTTCCTAAAACTATTTGTTTGCCTACTGAGCTTCGACTCACACTGGTGGGTGGTGCGCATGCGTGGTGAGTCCAGGTGTGGGTTTTTTATCTATTGCTTCTTCGTCCAAATCTGACACTTGCTTTCTGTTACTTTTATGTCGGCTGAACTTCTACACTAACTGGTGTACCGACTCGTGAGGCCCAGGCTTGGGATATGCATTTTCATTTATCGATCTCTTCTTCATCAAAATCCATCTTTGATTTCTACTACTTGTATTTCAGCTGAACTTCGACGTAAACTGGTACTCTTGGGAACTAAGTCCAGAATTTTTTTATCTGTTAGATTAGAAAGCAGGCAGTAGACGGACATACAGGCCCATTCCCATGCTAGCTATAGAGAGTAGCCGCCGAGACTCACTCTCCGGCCCACTATATATGAGCTCCCACCGTAAATTATCGTGTTTGTAATATAAGACCCCACTCTTCCTGAGGATTACTTCTGCATCGACTGCTGGCCCTTGCTTTGTAACTATTTGTATGCCGGTTGTTGTAACTGAGTGCGAGTCCAAACTTTGATATTTTTTCTATTATTTTACTTCAGTTCCTGACCCTTAAGTTCTCCAGTTTGTTCGCTTCTTGAACTAATGGAGTCAGACTAATGCTGAGTCCAGACCTTAATCTTTCATTTATATTGTGTCTATTTCAACAGCCGCCATTTGCTTTCCATTATTTTTTTGCTTGTTAAAGTTAATTGGGTAAACACCGATGGTGATTCGTGTATCTTTTTTCGCTTATTATTTCTATTTCAACAGCTCCACCATATTTCTGCTTATTTGCTGAGACTTGTGAGTGTGGCATTTTTTCGTGTATTACTTGTGGTCCACTAGATTTTCATTAACTTATTTTCCACAAGTTTATCGACTTTTGTATTTTATGGTCTCGCTTTCAAATCCTCGTTCACAGTTTCTCACTTTGGTAGAATTTTTTTTCACATTTCACTATACTTACAGTTTGTCTTAATCATGGAAAGTGTAAGATTACATTCTGTCAGAAGCATTGATAGCTTGCAATTACCGTTGGTTATAAGAGACTTGAATTCAGCAGAGAAAATAGCTTTTCCACGTAATGGCCTCAAAAAAAAAAAAAAAGAAAAAAAAAAAAAAAAAAAAAAAAAAAAAAAATACGGCGGGCCCTACCTAAAACAGGGCACGAGCCGCCACTGGTTATAAGCATGGAAAGCGTAAAATTACAATCTTAAAAAAAAAAACTGGAAGTGTAAACATACTTCTATCATCAGCATTGTGGGTATGAATTTACAGTATGTTATACGCATTGAAATTATAAAGTTACGGTCTGTCAATCTGTAATAGGCACTGAAAGTGGGCAACTACAGTCTGTCATAGTACAGAAACTATAACATGATAGTCTATCACGAGCTTTGAAAGTCTAAAATTACCGTGCCATAGGTATTGAAAGTACATAACTATTACGTAACGAAGAAAGGACTGTGACCCACGAAATTGCTAACTCCTACCTTCGTGTGTGCCCTAACTTTAAAGCCATGCGCAGCCCGAACTCTCTGCAAGCTTCTGCCGCTGCTAAGAGGTTTGCTGAGCATAGATTATGCCGCTTTAATACAACTTTGTGCTTTGCCTCTTGTGCATAATATCTTCCAGGCCTATAATACCGCCTCTTGACCCTCTCGCATGAATTTCTCGTATTGTTTCCGTAGTTATGAAGCCAGACGAAATGCTTGCAATATGTGGTCGGTACGACGGGTGCTTTTCTGAGGCCTCGAGTATGAATCATTTGTCACGTCTTAAGCCTGAACGTGTTCGCAAAACTACGTTCGGATAAACTCTTTGCTTCGGCCGGTGTATTGAATACTTGAATTTATCGGTCTATGCACTTGGGTCCGCGCTATATAATGTGTCCAGTTTTTTTTATAATTTTCGGAGTGCAGAGACTATAGTTTCATACCACAAAATCGCGCGAAGGTCGATCACATTTTATGTAAGGTTGTTGTCGTTGCATATATGTGGTCTTTGTGGCTAGTATAAAAACTGCAGTTTGCCTTAGCGGCCGTCTACGATTTCATTGTATGTCTCGAATATTGTTATTCTCATGCTAAAAGTCGATAAAATATTTACTACATGGCATAATTGTACGAATCTATAAATCGGAAAACAATACATACGCAGGTAAGTTGTGAATTCTGTTGACTGAATTATGTATGTGGAATCCTAATATTATCTTGAAGCTCCTCATTTTCAGCATTCTCAATACTGTTTGATAACGGCTGTAGTCTGAAGTAAGCTATTGAGCGCCTTAATATCAAGGTTATATATAGTGTTTATCTACTCATTCGTTCGTGTAAAATGCGCAGTGAACGATCTGCCCGCAACAATAATACATCTTCCCAATGGCCTTCAGTTAGATAATTCTAATTCTGCCATGCAAATGCAATGAACGTAAGTTAAATCGACAGTATAGGCCGGTCGTAACTCTTGAGAACATTATTTTCGTTAAGTGAGGACACGCTTCTCGTGTTGACTTAGCATGCTCGTTTATAGAGCCTTCATACATAAAAGTCCTTCTGTTGTACACTTCTGTGCAGCTTTTAACGGCACGCTTGTTAATGTACATGAAGGTTATTCGTTGCTCTATGCTATATGACCAGTCAGACTTGACTTTTTTGTTAACCCTAAGTGGACACCAGGAACCGTTAACAAGAATCGCAAATTCCATATTTAAATCAGAAAATTATTTGCTCTCCTGCACATTACAACGTGTGCAGAGCAATAAATTTTACTAGTCAAACCTGATATTTTCTCAACACCGAGTGCATACGGCAAGGGTCCGTTATCAAGAACTTTTAAATTTTAAAAAGTTTAACTTAAGTGCAATTCACGTATGAGCTTTGCCAGCGTATACTGTGTAGTAATTTTTAACTTATATGTACTGACATCGATTTTCATGAATGTTGTGGTTGTTTAATAAGACTAGGGCGGGGAAGGCCCTGTAATTAATTAACGAAACCCATTTGAATTCTTGACCAATACCCGTTTTGGTTTTGCAGCTTTTCTCGTGCGATGTGGTCCATAGAAACATGTTCTACTCGAGGTGCGGTATATCTACATGTCCGTTATATGTTTCTCTCCTACGTTGGGTCGACATTTTGCTGGATGGGAAGGTTCGAACTTAAACTACATGACAAAGCTACTTATTCGGTTTTGTACCAAATACAATAATCAGTACCATTCATTACAGTTCTCGTACTTAAAACGTTTGCAATCCCTTACAATCTAACTACAGATGATCCTCTGCATCAAAGAAGATGTTTAAGCTGTGCTTTGCGCGTCATTCCCTGCATCTTCATTTTTTTTATACAGGGTAAAACTTGATAAGCTTGTGCTGTCTTCATGAGCTTCCGAGTCAAACCCTTTCCTAAGCATTTAGGCAATATTTTTTCAATGAATGTCTGTTCGAGGGTAGGTTATATTCTTCTTGACCGAACACTCGCTGTAAGGTTTAACTCTCATGTGCTATAATTTTCTCGCTGAGTGGTTGGTTAAGGCTGGCATTAGTTTCCAAACAATTCGTCGGCAACTGCAAATAAGAATAATACCGGGGAACAAGCAATTTGTTGTTGGAGCTTTTTATGTTGCGTTTTCATCAGTTTCACTTTGTTATTCCTAATTTGCAGACTTTCTTTGTCTATCACGTCCCATTTTCAAGTTGTCACGTCCTGTGTCTTGTACTTTATCAGCAGTATTGCTTCAGTACTCGTACTGGGAGCCTTTTCAGGCAAGTCCTGTACTGCTATTCTTACGGGAATGTTAAGTACGGGTATGTAAAAACCTGACGTGCTTGTGAATTTCCAGTTGCAGGTCTAAATTCAACGTCCAGTGGTAACTTAGGAGCAGTTCTTAAACTTGCGGCAACTGGAAAAAGGGCAGAATTTGTTGCAATGTGTAATCTTTTTGAGTTGTCTGCTCTGCATCAAGCAGCTGCCTACTGCAAGATCGATTTCTACAGTTTCTCGGAGAACGTTTGCTCAAAATAATATATGCAGGTATTGATGATAGCACATTTATTTTATAGCTCAACTTTCAATTGCTTAAATTTCACAGCTACTGCCAAGCTTAGCGGTCATGAAACTTCATATTATTTTGCTTATAAAATGTGAAGAGCATCCTGTCTCTATAAATCTTGAAGGTTTGCTCGATACTACAGCAGAGCCTTTCAAGCAATCTCAGAATTGACAGGGAAGCGTCTCTCCTCAGGTTACAGTCTTATGATACACCCCCTCGTGTCAAGTTCTCGCCGCAGCTAGAGGGCGCTGCAGTCAGTGTTATCCTAGAAGAAACTAAGTTGTGTTTGAACGATTTCAGGTAGCCAGTCCGCTACTTTAGCAATATTTTTGGTAGCCCCAAAACCTGTAATCGCCAAACCGCTTCCGGGAAGGCCAAAAATTCCGTTAGTGTAATGACGTTCAGTTTTTTTCTATTTTCAAAACCGATACATGTTTCTTCCGAAGGCAAGTTTTGAAAGAAAAAAAATCTTATTGCCCGTTCAAAACTTTTTGTCAGTTTTTATTTACTTTTTAAAGTTCAATAAGACACGAGTTATTTACAGAAAGTTGTCTTTCACATTGATAGTTAGGATTTACAGTAGATTTGTTGCATCAGTAGGACCGTGAGGCATATTCTCGAAGGCGGCCGAAGCCTAAGCTCTGTTCGCTCTGAGCTCTTTCTGTTATGCAAAGAGCATAATTTCACGGGCATGACGGTAAACCGCAGCCGACGGGATATGTTTGCGGGTACGAGCAATTGCAGCAGATCATTTGCTGTGCCTAGGAATCGCGTCACAGTTTGTTATGGAGGATAAGTGAACGAAACTATGTACTTCTGAAGAACGGAGTGGCGATTCATAAAACGTAGACTACACTCAAAATCTCTATTAGGTTCAACGGTTAGTACGTGGAGACACTTTGATAAAATGTTTTCTAATAAGTAATATAGAGATCTCTAAAAATGAAAGCTATTCGTGGCGACACGAGAAATTCATTTATTAGCAAGACATACAAGTTGCAGCTCTAGAAGTCGACAATGGGTGACGATTGCTGAATTTTTACCCCAAACTGATCTAAAATTGATTAAGACTTGGTTTTGATTTTTACCAGTGGGCAACGCAACGATCTTATATGCGTACTTCTTGCAATTGCCAAGAGATCCATTTTGCTTCAGGTCGCTATGTTAATTGGAAAATGTTGTATCGAAATATCTTCAATTTGCCGTATATAGGACCGACCTGCTTGGGAGGAATGGGCCGTCAAGTCTATAGTGTGGTCCGTGGATAAAATTCTACTCTTATGAGAGTACGGTTTCGGAACACCAGCGGTTATCGCGCGCATAGCCTCGGGAATCCATCTCGTGTTTCGCAGTCTCGCTCTCATGCGGTGTGGGGTCATCCCTCCTCAGCATCCAAAACAACAGCTTAGTCTTGTTGTGTTGTCCGCCTTACTAGTGCTGCTGGCTCGCTCCAAGTCAAGTCCTTGTTTTCTCAGCTTTGCATAAATTTGAATAACGAAATATTACCGACTACGTGGCAGTTGGATCAAGAAACGGAATCGCGAAGTGCACTTTTTTTTTCTCCTGCCCACACTTTTGTATCGTGACGCTGTGTAAATTTCCTGGCTAACCTCGGCATTTTCTGAAAACTTTTTCTGGCACATAGTACAGCTCAGCGTAACTTTACACGCTCTGGACGTCAGATGTTTTGGTAGAACCATAGTTTTTTCCGTGTAAACCCACGCGAGCTTATGCGATAAAAGCACTTGTATCAGGCATTCAGACTAGATATATTTTTAGTCGAAACTACCATTATCAGTGACTGGATTTATGGATAGGGTATGGCACTTTAGTTGAAACCAGCTGCTTGAAATCTCCTATGCAGGTTATTATTTTTTTTATCGTAGGCATCGTGTTCATCTTAGAGTCCATAATGAATTGTTAAAGTGAAGGTGTATGGAGATGAACGAAATGAGGATGTCCATGGCACATATACATACACGTATGACGATTGAGTTCTAATTCCCTTTTGGAAAGCGTTGGCATTTTTCCGGTGAATAGAATAATATTCGGTAATGGCTTAAAAGTTTGCAATGGGGTTAAATTTGGTTGTCACAAAAGTTATGGCGTTGACTCACCCACTCAATGTTGACATCCATACGTACTTTTTTCTCCCAACAAGCTACTCACGGTACGCCAATGTACCTACTGACACAGACTGGCCCTGTTATGAAGCGGAAAGTCAAATTAATTTTTTTTTCTACCGTAAAGTCGCCTCTTCATATCCATACAATGCCGTATTTTCATACTAACCACTTGCTTTTAGTTTAGTTACCTTTTAATGATTTAACTGTAATATGTATATATGTTGTTCAGCTCAACCGCATATATGATCATTCGACCACTACGTAAATTATGTGACCATTTTGGCTATGTCTCTTCAACATGGCATTGGTTTGATCCTCATTAGCATTACGAGAACCATTTAACCATTTTCTGTCCTATATCTCTATATAATTTTCCTAGCAATATGGGATGGATTTGGTCAGAGTCTACCCTTTATTCCTGCAGTTCCCAATGGAATTATATGTGCCATTTATCTATATTTTCTCTACCCTACATCTTTTGTAGGTTGTTGTCGTATTTTATTATATATCTTGCCATTCTCTGCGCAAAATTCCCTCTGCTTTGTTATAAAGTACTCCAGAATAGATGGCTTATTACAGAAGTTCAGTTGTCTCTTATGAGAATAACATAAACTTCGGAAAAATTTGCTCCGTAGCCGCACTTGTCGAATCGGTTATTCTATTTTCTAGACATTTTTTACGCGCTCTCTCATGTAGGTTAGCCTAGTATTATATGAGCTAGTTGTTTCCTCTCATGTATCTCCCTGTTATCCCTTTTGTATTGTGTATATTATCTGGCCAGTTTTACCTGCTATGCCCTCTACCTAAATAATGTTCCGTAACATGATATTAACTTCCTTTCAGATGTTCTCTGCGCTTAATTTCTCCATTTCCTGTACATGTAGTTAACCTTCTTACCCCATTCACTTTTTATCTCCTCTAATTCCTGCTGTTGCAGTATGTGAACCATGATTCTATTTTCTGTCCTGTAGCTCCGTTACACTACTGAACGATCACACAACTTCCACTTACAGTATTCAACAAAAAAAAGTCTCTGTTATAAATTTATAACCACCTATCCATTTTCTACCGCATATCTCCCCGCATTTCGTCACATTAAGTAAGCCATCTGACCCTCTTTTGTTGCCTACACGTTCCCTCTGTATCGAGTGGGTTCGTCTTCCCCTCACATCAGTCTGCCCGGCCTCCACACATAATTTATGGATAACCTCAAGTTCAGGTCTGTCTGCATGCTCTCTATCATCGATCATGGCTGAGATCACACTCGTGCCCGTTGTCATCAATGGTCTGCTCTATTCATCGTGTGACTTGCATTTTATCGGCTGTATTTGTACAACAAATTGAGACACGGTCTCATCATGTGGCACGTTACATAAGTGCTGCCCAGGGCTTACCCCCCGCGGTCGCGTGTGTGCCACGCTCTTGAGACGATGCATGTGCAGCAATGGCAGCGGTCGTGTAGTGCTTTCGATGTGAATAGGAACGATATGCTGTGAAATATTTCTCTTTTTGAATGGCTGATAGCTGGTGCTCTACTGTATTCGAATATGAAAAGCTAATCACGGGTGAGGCAAGTGTTGTAGTGCTCATGTGAATGATTCAAAGGTTGTGCTCTGTACGAGTATGAATTGGTGATAGCGAGAGTGTTCGCAAAGTGATAGTGGTGCTCTATTCGATGCTGAAAAGCTGGTTTCAAGAGAATTGTTTGTACTGCTTGTTTGCATTATTCATTGGTGGTACTGTGTAGGAAAATGAATGGCTTATCGCGAGAGTGTTCGCGCTGTATTCCTGAGATACATAAGGCGGCTTTGATAAGCTGGTCTCAAGAGAAGTGCCAGTGGAGAAACATATACGTTTTTGAACGATTGAATGTCACATATCTTAATGTATTATTTCTTCTCACTGTTGAATATTTACAGATAGTACTTGTGTCAGGTATTTAGCGGGATTTCTCGTTATCCAGCTCTGTACAATGCTGGTATTACCGAATTCGTTCCATCTTCAAATTTTCTAATATTAATCTGATTAACCAAGCGTTCGTACTTTGTGATGAATCAGGTTGCTTTTGTGTTGTCTAGTATTACATTCCTCGCCATTC
This sequence comes from Parhyale hawaiensis, assembly GCA_001587735.2. Lineage (NCBI taxonomy): Eukaryota > Metazoa > Arthropoda > Malacostraca > Amphipoda > Hyalidae > Parhyale > Parhyale hawaiensis. Next base: position 5,916,151 of record LQNS02277217.1, on the reverse strand, counting down.
GACTGTCTAATTAAGCTTTACCATTCCTTTTGTAAAGTGCCAGTATGACTTTCCAATGTTTTAATTAATTCGTAATTGCCAGTAACCAGAAATCCAGCTGAATGCCTCAGCATTTTGTTCTCGTAGTTACGGTTTAGAGCCCCTGCGTTTTACTGTTTAATTCATTTTATTGACTAGATTAATATAGATATTACTGTCTTGATTAGTTATTCACAGTGGTTGCGTTCATTACACTTTTCGTCATTGCCACCCGACCACTGAAATATTCAGTGAATGTCCGTGAAGACTTGCTCTTCAATTCCTGGTATGGCTGGCAGTTCATTTTTATTTGGAATAATTGGGTCACAGTTGATCTATACATCATTAGGACTACAGATCACCGGCGCTATTGTCAATCAATAGCTTCTCGAGTCCAACGCCGAATGAAAAGTATTGTTCTTCAGCCAGTAAACATTCTTATATACACAAATGGAAATAATGAAATAAATTTAACTATACATTTTATTTAACTATACATAGGGACGTGGTACATGCGCACGAGGCAGACCTGATCACTATATAGTTACTTACATTAGTTAAAAGAAATGAGTTTTCGTGCTTCATAAGCACGTTTTGGCATGCAGCGTCCGTCTGTGCTAGAAAATGCGTGCTTGTTTCGAAAGGACAATTTTCTCATTATTGAATGCGATTGACTGCTGGTTTTCATCTGGAGGAATCCAGACACACTCTGTGACTGGGACTCCCGTGAGCGAGCCTGTATTGGTAGCAGCGTCCAGTGAAGGCTGTGGTTCCCCTCCCTCCAGAGTGGGAAGGAATGTCATGATTTCAATACAAGGAACAAGTTAGAGAGGCAGCAGATTACGGTAAGTTTCGTATAAGAACGGCTTTGGTTTCTGCTGTAATATTGCTAAAACTGCCTCACTTCTTCGATTGGGATCACAGAAGTGGCAGACTTCATTAAATTGATAGCCTTCAGTACTGCCATGTACCGTACTGTGGAGTGTATACCCATTTTCAGTGGGCTGATTTTGAACAGAGAAGAATGACATTTCGGCTTCTAGTGACAGGGGTGCATTAATTGGGTAAGAATGCTGAAAATCACAGATAGAGAGTACCGCTGTGCCTACCAACTAATTTCTATACGAGGCAATCATTCTTGTTGCGTTATCTGCATCAGTCAGTTTTGTGCCGCTGCCTGAAGGATGTGTGATGCCTCGCCGCTAAACGTGTTTGTTATCGCAACGCTTCCTGGGTAAAGAAAAAGTTGTGAAATTCTCATAACTTAGCTTGTCACGGAGCGGTGAATCTTTTAGCCGTGTGATGAATAAATAAAAAAGTAAATGATGTGAGTAATATGTAATCGAGTTTACCGCATCAACTGTGTCAGCCTGCGAGCTAATTGTAGCCGCAATGTCAGTTTGGAGCCCAGCATCTGTACTGTAGTAATAACTTCTCAGCATAGACGACCACTAGCTAAGTCTCATGAATACTGTTAGTATAAGAACGTGGTATATTGCAGCAAATTCTAAATATTGAATAATACAGCCAAACCTCACTGACAGTGATGCAATTCTTCAGCCTTGATGTATACGATTTAATTCTTTCTGACACTGCCATGACTTGAATCACAAGGGAGCCTTGTTTTCGATCCAGTGCCACAGCAGTTTTTTTTTGCTCTGAATAGGTCAAACGCCCAGACGGACATTGCGTGTGGTCAGTAGCAGTGGAGTCAGTAGTCTTCTGGAGTCAGTAGCAGTTTGGAGAACTTTTTAACAAAGAATATCACGACCCTCCTCGAGGACACTACTGGTTTTAACCATAAAGTCACTATAGAGTTAGTAGCAGGTACTGCGCAACAATTTCTGGGCAGAGAATGTCACGACCTTCCTCGTGGACACTAGGTACTAGTTTAAAATCATATAGTAGCTGTGGAGTTAGTGGTAGTACCTACTGCGCAACAGCTCCTTGGCGTAGAATATCACAACCTTCCTCGTGGACTCCACTGGTTTTAACACTGGTTTTAACCATAAGGTGGCTGTAGAGTTAGCAGCAGTACTGCACAGCAACTTCTGACCACGGAAGGAGATTAACGGTGTCCGGTTCTCTTCAGGTTCTCAAGTTTCACTTAAGGTTTCCACGCATCCATTCATGGCTCTCTTGCTCGCCTGATTTATGTGCTTATTAGTACTGTGCGGTGCTCAGTGCCCGGCACTGCTTTTTGCGAAATATCAGTGGTATCAACTTCGGTCTCTCACGCTTAGTGTAAAAAATTAACATCCCGCTACTCAGGAGCGTGACAGCTCGCCTCTACACATGCCAAAAAATTAACAATAAGAATGATGGTGCTTTAGAGTTCGGTACCAAGACGAAAAATTAACTGTACGGATTGGATATTTGCCATGAAATTGCACCGTGCGTGGACAAAGTAAAAACAGTAATATCTTCAGGAGGATATTTTTTCGTTAGTGGTGAGTTGAGACTTGTCTGCAGTGCTACGAGTACATTAGAAGCGATGGAATTCAACGGGGATATTAGGTACGGTAAAGGCTTAAGACGCTCCCCTATGGTGTAATTATTGGTACCCTGTAACCTCTTCTTAACCCTAGCCGTAAACTAGGCGTCATGCATTCGTGCCATGTCTCTGTTAGTATATACTGAATAGAGTTGATTACATACCCTGCGTACTTGGGGTATATGAAATTCGTACCAATAAATTAGGTCGTGTTTGGACAGCAACATTATCAAAATTAAATGCCATCGTGGCGCCACGCAGGGTCTGAATTTCAATTTTAACTTCTGTTGACCCTGATTTTTGGCAGGGTATCGCTTAAGAATCTCACTAATGGCGTCATTTATGGCACAGTAGAGATAGATATTCGCCGTGGGACTGCACCAAGCGTATCGCCACCACACGACTGCCGTGTGAACTTCGCCCAGCGCCATCGTCGAGCCAATGTCAAGGGGCTTCTTTGTGTGCTGCATAAAATACGCTGCCCTTGAGAAGGTCTGCGTGCTGTCCTTCTCTTAAATTTGTTTGATATTTACTCTAAAAACATCGCCCAAGCTACGCGCGAGATAACCGCGAGCCATTTATTATGGCTCAATTGCTGATAGCCGTCTGAAGCAATCGATTTAGTGCTGCTCGCGGGCCTCTGCTTGGGACGGTCTTAATTACGTATGGAAGAATTTGGTTCCACCCTCACCACGAATTGCTGTCAATCTTTGTACAAATATTGGTATAAAATGCGAAGAAATGCTCAACTGTAATTGCGTTCCATTTAGCTGCAACAAATAGTCCAAGAAAATAAAAGAGTATATTTTCTGCCATTCTTTGCACTACTGTTGAGGGAAAAAATTAATATACGAACGTGCAGTGAATCTTTGTATTTCTATAGATATAATATACTGAGGAGCATGAAATGTTGGCGTATTTTATGAAAATACTACGAATTTCCAGGGAATCCTTTCGCATATATATATTACCGAAGGGAAATGTCAAATTTAATTGGGCTCCATTTCACTGGAATATATGGAAGATAAAAACACTTATGCACATCAAAGATTGCGTTTGTGCTATATTAACAGTGACTAATTCTTATCTTACTTACTCAGGTCTAACGACAATGGCTGTGAGATCTTAGTGTTGAAGGGAAGCATTTAATTGAGCCGGTGACACTGAAAATGAAGTAATGCATATGAATGATGCGGCATCCTTCTTTTAATAACTTCACCTAGAGAATGAATGATATAATTTACAACACCTTGAACAATCGTACTGTAATTGAAAACAACTGCTATGCACTATCGCGTTACAGAGAGACAATGATTACAAATTTCCTGGACGTCTGAAAGTAGAATTGACTTCCTTTGCACACAACAGATATACTCTATCTCACAGATATAAAATAATTCTTTTTAGTGTTTTACTGCATATGAAATAAAGTTAAAGTTGACCGTGCACTGTTGCTTTGATCTTTTGATATTTTTTCTGGGCTTGCCAAGACCACATTCTCTTCACTGTAGATTTTAGTCTACGAATGCTCCCTGTAACCACAATACCGGTGTCCGTATGCATTCAGCAGCTGCAGGAAACACTCCTTGCGTGTACGTGACATGATTTCGCATGCAATATTCCTCTGTCTGCCCACGATGTAATTGGAACTGCTCAGCAAATCTACTCGGAAACGTGATGCCATCGTGAAGGAAAAACCGCCAGATTGTCTTGTGCTGATTTGCAGATATGGACACCGCCTGGCGTACGTATTCGGCTATTGCATGAACTGCATCGCCACTGTTTTTACTGCAATGAAAAATATAATAGATACCCTAAGTTAAGTGATATATTGTATGGCGTGATAAATTCTCGGTGGATTTTTTTGACACAAAGTGTGTACGCTCATATCATCCCGTTTCTCCAACTTGTTTTGGCTTAGATAGCACCTTTAGAGTTGGCAAGAAATGCTTCACATCGTACCGTTCCCTAAGTTTTGGTAAAGATATAACACCCATGTGATTGGCAGGAGATGGTTCACATCGTCCCGTTTTCTATGTTATGACAGCGTGACTCTGTTGTAACGCCCGTGTGAGCGGCAAGAAAAATGGCTCAAACTGTCCCGTCCTCTCGGTTGTTTTGGCTCCGATAACACCCATGTGATTAGCCGGAAATGGTTCACATCGTTCCGTTTTCTAAGTTGTGACAGCGTGACTCTGTTGTAACGCCCGTGTGACCGGCAAGAAAAATGGCTCAAACTGTCCCGTCCTCTCGGTTGTTTTGGCTCCAATAACGCCCGTGTGATTGGCAAGAAATGGTTCACATCGTCCCGAAGTCCCTGAGTTGTTTTGCCTCTAGTATCGCCGTCGCCATCGCTCGCTGAGACCGACCCCGCCGTGACCAATACTGTGACATCATTGCTCACGACTTCACGGTCGTCTTGCGGGTCACTGCCAGGGCACAGTACCATGTCTGTGTGGTGCTTGCATGGTCCCTGGCATTGTCGTCTCATGCATAACACGACAAGACTTGTGTTCTTGGTCTAGCCTTTTATACTTGCATCCGGGTATTGATGTAAAGTAACAGGGTAGAGTGTCGGTTCGTACATTATAGCTGCATTAATTGAATTGTAGCTGACCGTAGTGAATGCGACTGTGAATTTATTAGAATATTATACTGGAAAAAGAGAAACCATTCAAGGGAATCGTCTGGAAGAGGAGAGGTTGTTTGAATGTTAGTGGATGAAAGTTACATGGCTTTTCAACGATGGAAAAATATGAAAAACATGGTTGCTCATCCAGAACAATCATTATTTATTCTTTGCCATATCGTGATTTTTCCTTTCTTATATCGCAAGAGCCGTCGCGCTTAATTGTTACCACAGAAATGATCAAAACTTATAAATTTGAGCACCATTGCTTATACTCATTTAACTCAATCGCCGCGTACGTATCGATGATTAACACAGTGACGTAAAGTTTACTTAGGTCTTGTTTGGACCTGAGCCAGCATTGCATATAAAGTTAACATGGCGGAATGGCTCTCTTAAAACCAAACCAAATGGCGGTTTGGTGTCTGTTTGTTCTTCAGAAATGTTTCGGTTTCTGTCCCCGCATCTGGAACGTTTCTACGTCTGTCTCACCAAGAGAAACACTTTGGTAAATATCCCACGGTAAGAAACGTTTTGGTGTCCCTTCTATCTATAGGTAGACAGGGTATCTGCAATTTAAAATGTTGTTTTGTGTGCTTTCATCAGCCATTAGGAAACGTAGCCAAGAATAATAGAAGAGTTAATATTCCGTCATCTATAATTTTATAATAATTTTTATAAAAACTAGCTCCTTCTATACATACATACTATATGCCAAAGAAACGCCGATTGATAAGCCTTAATATTTTTTATTGACTTCACAAGTTTGATTTCAGAAATCGACGTCATTCAGTCATTTGTATGAGGGTTATTGCGCTTGTGTTATTAGCGGTCCATACTGTGTATTTTCGGTTGTTGTATCGTCGTTTTTTTGTCCCAGGTCGTCCCACTGAAGTGCACTGTAAGACATTATGCAAGACATTATGCAAGACATAATGTAAGACATTATGCAAGACATAATGTAAGAAATTATGCAAGACATTATCAAAGACATTATCTAACTGGTGTAACGTGGAGATAATTCGCTGTTAGTCCTCCCGCTTGTCGCGGAATGCAGCATCATTTCTGCACAAGATGAGTGGCAAGCATAACGTCACGTGGACCTTGTCTGAAGATCCTTCAAAGTAAGGTAAGTCGTCGTGTTATGTTTATGAGTCTCGGGTCAACTCTCATTACCTTCATCATCAGACGCAGCTCTCACACCGCACTCGCAATAAGTAAGGTATAGTAACCCCAGAGCGGTACCCTACCAAAATTATTGGCTACCGAAAAGGCTTTTTTACGGCTTTAGCTGCTGAGGCGGCCATAAATTATGTCAGGATATGAGAAATCCATACCGTTTCTATTTTTCTTTCACTGCCACTTGTGTGCCTGTTGCTATCGAGCGCCGGAAATCCTATTGGTTTTTGGCTTCATTTGCATCGGTGCTGCTGAGTCACGAGGACGCGCTCGCACGGAGTTCAAGTTTAGCAGGTCGAAGGTTAGTCCAAATATTGCCTGTCTGCTGGTACCTGCCGTGACATCATCGACCGCGTCTGTTATCGCCATATGCTGGGTAAAATCACTACTTTTTGTTTCCTTGTTCTTTTTATTACATAGTAAAATTGTGCGGGCAACTTTAACAGAACGCAGTGAATTTTCAGAAGCATTACCCCGCACAACTATCTTATGTATCAGTTGTGAAGGCACCTTGTGTATCTTTACTGTTTTTGTTGTAGTAATATTGACACTTTTTTGTGTCCTTGCTGTTTTCGACGTGGTAAATTCTAAATTAAGTCAGTCTTGTATTCTGTATTTTTCATTTCACAGTATCTGTATGTTTCGTTGTGTCCGTGCAAACACGATTGTGTGGCATCACCGGAAGATGTGTTAAAATGTTAGCCGTCGCGTCAACGGGCTAAGCAAGTGTTACTAGTAAAGTTTCTGATGTCTATTCAAGTTTTGAGTGCCCACCATCTCTGGCAGCAGTACACTTTAGTGTTGTTTAAGCCTACACGACAACGCTTCTCGGATGCTGAGAAGTAGAAACATATAGGACCTCATACTATGATCTGTAGAGAGCTTTACTAGTAGGGAAATTCTTAATTGGCTCTTCTACTGCAGGAAAATAAATAGGGTGTTTGCTCGCCTTAATGCGTTCTCAAGCAACTTTTCCGTTACGGAAACATTCTGCGCATTTTATTTGGAAAGATCGGTATTGTTTACAAGCAAGCCACTTAATGGCACATAAGTAGAGTTTTTCTTCAAGCAATTTCTCCGGTACTGTCAACTTTGCTTCTTCTCAGATAAGAAACTGTTCCTCGATTGCTAATACAGTATTTCTTTAGTCCATATTCCTTTCTCAAAACATGACTTCTTCATTCTTCAAATAACTTTTTCAAAGTTCCAATAAGATAATTAAGTTCTAATTCGCGAGTAGAATATTTTCAACATCATAACGCGATATGAAAGTTTCTTGTGTACATTTCTTTGCTCGCATGGCGCAGCTGCGTGTCTATGTTGAGTAGTATATCAAGCTTGCTTGATTCATTGTGAAAATTACTTATTTCTGCGTATATTTTTAAATGTGCATTATGTAAAGGCTAATATTTAAAACCTCATGATATGTATTATAGCTTGCACGAACGATACATGGTGTTTTGAACATACTAGTATGTTGTATTTTTTTTTGTGTGTAGTCGCAGGAGTACTTATCTTGAAACGGACAAGTTTCGTTATTCGTACTGTGTGTATCAGCACTCAGTGTACTATCGTTACCATAAAGTCAGGGAAAAATGGAAATTTTTCCAGGATTTTCATTGTGTTTCTTCTGTTGGCTCTTGATGCTTCTCAAATTTCGATCTCCGTTTACATGGACCGGATGCGGCTTGAGTGCAGAATGAGAATGCAGCTTTGTTTTGCATGCAGAAGCCCGGAAAAATTGAACATGTACAAGTTTCACCTCAATGTGTTCGTGCGAGTACCCCTGCACAGTAGATACTTTCCTTGCAGGGCTTTACACGTAGACGAATATTAAAAACAATGCATGTATTTCGTAGAACCTCAAGGTTTTCTTGCACCAAATCGCACCCTGTACGTGCGCAGCGTTGCTGTATCGTGATTTAGTTGGACCATGTATGATAATATACTGGTGCCACTGTACGTCTCTTTTTATGCAGATATTTCACCGCTGTTGTAACATCCCAAATGGTTTGTTGGCCCGTTGTATATTGACTCGATATGAAATGTTGCCGATGTGATGTACGAGTGATAGAAAATAAGTATGAAGAAGCCTTCACTGTCTCGCATATTGTAGGCAAACAAGGAAGTTATAAAGTCACCTTGATCTACAAGTGTAAAGAATTTGCCGCGGCAAGTTCGGCAACGAAAGCAAATCTGGGGAACTTAAAGGAAACAAGGCTGGTTTCATAATCACCTTAAATCTTAAAGTTTAAAGAATTTACACTATTAAGATGGGACAAGTAGCGACAGCCAACTTGGGATCATTGTTAAAATTAGTGTGATCTTCAATTTCATTGTAATTTATTAACATTTTGGTTCACACCACAGTGTTTTGAACGTGTGCTTGCACGTATATGTCAAGTATTTTGTTGTGTCTCTGTACACACAATTGTTCTTCTGCAAAAATACTTACTGACGTGTTAGTTGACAAATCACTTGGCTTCAACAAGACTTGGTATCACAACAGTAATGTTAATCGTTTCGCAACTCGCTTTAACTATGCTGTGATGTAGAACCGAAAAAACGGCGCACTATTCTTCTATTGAAACTACACAGGGATGCATTCGGACAATTAATTGAAAGAACGCGTTCAAAAGACTGTGGTGTGAAACGGCCTTTACCAAAGACTTTGCTGCAGGTCACATGAAGAATCAATGTAAACAATCCTGTCACACGACGGCCTTTGTCTCTGAACTAAACGGCCGTAGCTGGACAGGGTTCCGCCGTTGGCTTGCCAGAGGCCGCCAGATTGGCGAACCATCACAAAATTGGAGGATTGGCGACGATGCCCGATGCCGGCGCCACGTTATATATTCGCACGCACAACTCGCTGCGAAGATGTGCAACCACAGACTAATGAAAACATGTTCCTTAGTCTGTGTGTGCAACTCGTACGTTGCCTCGATTCATATTCAAAGTCGGTAGCATTGATACGATAGCATGCTCGACGGGCCAGCTGCGTATCTTCGTACGAAAGTTGTGCGTGCTATTGACTAGTGTAACCACGGAATTATGAGATACATCTCATGCGTACAACTTATTTAGAATTTAAAATTGGCTTCGATCAAATCTGTAACTGTATTTGAAATGATCTGTTTGCGTCAAGAAGTGTTTGTTGGTCTCAACTAGTACTAAACTGTGATAATATGTCTGTGCGTGTCATTTTCATTATTGGACAAATGGATGCATCGGCATGGTACCCGAGTGTAATGGTATTAATAATACATCTGTGAAGAGAAATATCTAAAATTGTATACCTGGGCATGGGAAAATCTGCATTCATGTGAGTAATTGCAATACGATTATATTAATACCAGTAAATCATCACCGTGTCAACCGGAGTTATAAATAATGTCGTACTGACTTGATAGAAAGAATAATTTGTTTAATTTTGACACTTATACGTGAAAAGATCGGTGCGTTTACGGCGGTGAATATGGTACCTACTCAGAGTATCAAACTACTCTATTATAGGTGCTAAGAAAACTTAAATATAAGATTGACACTTATGCGTTAAACATTTGTATCATTATGGCTGTAGGGCAAATGGATCACCAGGCCGAGTCCTCGAGCATTGACATCTTTCGGGAGCCGCTAGGTCAAGATTTCTGCTCCGGTATTTCCAACACGTCCATAAACGGCAGCCTGTGATGTGGCCGCCGTCAGCACCTCGGCGGTGAGCTTCATTCCTGAGTTAATTTTTGGCCCTGCTTGGCCAAATTTGGGGGTCGGTGAGCAGTTGGTGTTGTGACGGCGCAGCTTTCCCCAGCTGTGGTTTTCCCCTGGAAACAAATTTCCAGACAGTGGCGCAGCATTTATACTAAGGGTGTGTTCGATTGGACGCCGAAATTAATCTTTCGATGCTCGACCGGTTCGGACTTCAGACAGGTGCACTAGGTGTTCTGGTTCCTCAGTAGAGTTGAGTTTCAAGTTTTGTCCCTCATTCGGTTACCCTTGAAGTTCCGGAAACTTAATCGTAATGTGGAATTTTCAACGGCTCAACATAATGGCTTTTATTTTTTTCCAGTTGCAACGCGATTCAAAGTGACAAAGTAATAGTTCCAGAGTGAAATTTCGGATGACAAGTCCAGCCTCGCAGACCCTATATCGGCGCTCAATAATTATACGCGCGCCTAACTAGACTGCATAACTGATTTCAAGATTAGCCAAGCTCAGCCAGCACTTGAGCATGATTACGGTCCTTACTCAGGCGGCTCCCATCACCATTGTCCAGTATGGCACTTTAGCCTCTAGCTGTTTCTGATTACGTACAACGTACGAATGACTATTCCGTGTATTCTGATTGTTATTGTTCAACTGTAGGCATTTCTCACATTAGTTCAAGATACGATTGTCTTTAGTGTTTAATGACTTTTACATTTACTTTTCCCTGAGGACAAGGTTAAGTATACTGCGCTGTAAACTCCAATGTCACTGTTGCTCAGACTTGAATTTTTCGTCGCTTTAGTACAATGTATGTAGTCTGATTTAGACGGAGAGAGAGAGGGGCAGTATAGGTTGTTTTAAGATTGCGAGGCTCCTCCAAATCGTCGTTCTCTCTAGGGATTCTAAAAACGGCATTAAGTCGTGTCAGAATTGATACATAAACTTTGGCTGGAACCCGTGTATTTTTAGGCAGTAGTCTTCAAGCTGCTATAAGCCTGTAGGTAAATCCTGCGCTGAAGATACGATTGCCTGTTCCTGTTTTGTGCTCTGCAATCGCCGCCACTGTTGCTCAGCAGTAGGCGTTCGTCACTGCTGTGCAGCAGGAGGGAGTGAAGAAGACGTATTGCCAGGTAGCTGCGAGGCGTCCTGGCGCAAGAAATAAAACAAGCCGGCAATGGCAGAGCGTGGGATGCGCTCAACGGCGCCCTGCCTCTCTAGGTAAACAGATTTACTCCAGCCAGCCTTGTGCTGCACCGGTGCTGGCTGGACTTCATCGCCCTCCTCTTAGTTATTCCGCGGTTTTCCCCTTATATATAGCACGTAGAGTTGCTGTGGTCCTTTGCAATATGTTTCGGTGCTGGACTTCATCGACATCTTGTTAGTTATTCACTGGATATCCCTTCATAATTAGCACTTAAATTTAATATTAATAAACATTTATTTTCTCATACAGGGTGCAGCACTCAACAGGTTAGAGTGCTGCACTTTGAGGTATTCATTGTTAAAGCCAGCGTGGGAGAAAGATCTACGTACCTTACATAAGTTTTTTTTTCACAGAAACGCTGATGTAATATTATTAATTCCATACCTGCTATAAAAATAAATGTAGAGTTGAAGTACGCTGTTTTCTTTATTTCGTGCGAATGGAATTGCAATTTGGGCATCATCGGCATGCATGGAGAAGGTGCAATCATGCTGTTCCAAGGGGATGTCTGCTAGTTTGCACTGTGTTTCAGTGGTAGACTACATTGCGTTACTATCCTCTAGTCGGTCACAGTTGCAATTTGTCGGTCATATTCGCATCTAAGTTATTAGTTTTCTCCTTCACTCTAGCACATCGATCTATTCCAGCCTGCAGTTTATAAATAATGCTCAATCGATGGGTAGTATAATGCTCAATCCCGCTAAACCACCGCGTTAACCATATATAAATTATTTTAGTTACAGAGATATTCAGAATATGTTTGAAATTATTATTATTATTTTTTTTTTTTTGAGGGGTGTGCGCGTAAGGTATAAAAACTCGACTTCACAGTCCATCCTAACTATGAAATCCACACGCACGGGCTCGTTCTGCAGATAGATGCTTGCTAGGCACCAAGGCTGCTGTCCACCACATCTTGTGAGAGCTGCGGCGTCAAAAACGGAAAGCTCATGTGACAATTACAACCTCCGGGCCATCTCCATTTCTCTTCATCCTGCTGTGGGGTTTTAATGCCAGAAATGCCGAAGCCAGAATCCTAGTATCTCCAAACGGAGAGGCGAACGCGTGAATTCCTGCATGCAAGCGTTACGTTCCAGTATCCTGCCACTACAGGTATAGCGTTGACGCTTTTTTTTTTGTTGCAAGCAAGAGCATGATGCTCCAAAGCTGGACGCCATCGCCCTTCATGACTCAGTTCATCGGTTTTCCCTTTGACATCGGCAAGTGCATATGCTCTAGCGCCGTTGTATGACTCTCTGTTGCTACGCTCGTTCTTGCTATCCCATGTCTTCTTTTGAGCGATTTCTGTAATGGGGTTTTCTCTTTGCTTCGCAATACAGCACAGGTAGTTGTACATAGTTACGTAGTTAGTATACTAGGTTAGTATACTAGTTAACATGCTGGCATCGGTACCGGTAGCATCGGTGAAGTTACTTTGTTTACTGCCACTATCACTAAATTAATGTTTTCTTACATTCTACCTTTCAAGACCGAATAAAAATTTAACATAGTGAATCCGAACAGCTTGTCAGTAATAAGGTGAATGATGAAGCGTTACAATCGTGATAGCAACGTGCTTCCTAATGGCACTTTTGGCGAAGATTATGGGTAAGCCGGATTCTCAAACCTTTCGTTAAGTTAGGGGTATCGAGTCTGGGGGGGGGGGGCAGCTACGGGCACAAATGTTTTGTTATAACAGCTAGTGGATTGTGTTATCCTTTGAATTTAACATAATTTTGATAAAATGTCTGTAAAAACGTGACAAAACTTGCGTGATGTCAGTACTCCCTTGGGGAACTGAACCTTATGCTCTTGTGTAACTTTAGGATTTTAAGAAGTGGTATTTGCGATCCGGGCTGGGGGGGAGAGGGGGCTGTGCCTTACTGGATGGGGCCCTAACGAAAGTGTTGGCGCAGATCAGTAAACTTTAAGGACTCTTTCTGATAGGAATTACGGAATTGAAATTGTGTTTATTTGGATTTGTCAAGCAATTTAAGATAATGCATTGCCCATTTTCACAGCCCATGCCAAAGATTTCTTCTACCCGGAATTTTTAGCATTGTATTAATACGAGCCAGTCTATATACCCTCCTTTACCCTAAAGGGTCAGTTTCGCACACCTTCAGTGATAGGAATTTTCTACAAACTGTGTTTACATGAGCCTGACTAATGTAATGTTTTTATTCAACCGAACGGGTAGTACACTGCCGACGAAAGTTTCACTTCGACGAAGCGTCCATTATATACCATAGTCTTGGACAAATCCAGCTTGACTGTTGACTTTGAGAGCTGAGAGATATTCATTCTCAGGTTTTAAGACCGCTTTGATGCTGTTTAATGCAGTGATGCAGTCTTTAACTTTTTTTTTTTTGGTCCTTCGGTGATTCTTGCCTTGATCTCGGAGCAGAATTACTGCCGTCCGCTATTGCGAAGCGAATATATGAGGCAGTATAGGCGACACTGTGGGGCTCTATTTGTGTAGAGTTAAGGACGGATTTTTATGAAATTTACATGATTTGTTAGGTATATTATGAAGTGCAAATGACCAAATTTTTGTAGCGATCCGTTAGTTTGTTCGTTCGTTTGTCACTTTTTTTAAATTTATGCTTGTTAGCACAATAACTTAAAAAATAATGGATGGATCTTTATGAAATTTATAGGAGTTGCTAGTAATGTTGAAAGGCATAAATGATCAAATTTTGGTGCAGATCAGTTTGTTCGTTTGTATGTTTGACTCATGTTTGTCACAATGCTTTAATTCTTGTTAGCAGCATACCTCAAAAAATTATGAACGGATCTTCAAAAAAATTACTGAAGCTGTTAACACTATTGAAGGGCACAAATGATTAGATTTTAGTGTTGCTACCGAGAAAATCAGAATCTCAGAACCAATTTTAATTTTTCATAACAGTTGCCTTGCTCGGCGGTGGTATGCACTCTCTGAGTGCTCCAGTTTTTTAAATGGGAGTGCTTGGATCACGAGTAGAACATCCATTCCTATTCTGTTATATTTCTTAAGTGCATGATGTTTACAAGGTCACCATTCTTGTCAAATTTGCTCTTCAATCATATCCTATTTATTCGTGTCGCTTACTATCCCTTTTGTCTTTGCGATAAAACTGTGGCACCAGCTTTGCCTTTCTTCAGACACTGACAATGCACTGTTACTGCTACAGCCTCCTCATCCTAAATTTGTTTGTATTTCTTTCCTTGTGTGCTTTATAGAATTTTTCAGTCTTTTCCATATTGACTTCAATTTGGATGTACAGCTATTTCTTCGATCACAAACGCTCTACTGCAGATAGAAATTATGGTGTGGAACCACCTAACTGCGTAGCTCATTAGGTATGCTCTAACCGGATAGTTTCTTGTCCCGATAATCAGATTCTATCGTTGAGTAAATAAGGCATAATAACCTCTATAAGGTTCGCTGGTGCACGACCAAACTCTTCTCATTATATGTATCAGTGACAAAGCCGCGCTGTCAAGTCGGTTCAATGTTCCCTATAGGTGTTATCAGTCCAGGATCCACAGGTGTGATGGCACCGATGTATCTGTATCCAGCCTACGCAACCTACTACATATGAGCAACGCCTAGAACTGAATCTTAAATATAGAGACGTCAGGTAGCATTTTTTGCCGCAACTATAGCTAACTCGGACACGACTCCTCTCCCATTGTCTTCCAAAGGAACATCAATTCAAGTAATGATGCTAGATTTGCCGCGGCCGATGTCTGCAATCTTTGCGGTCTAGGGCTTGTGATCTATTTTTAAACGGCAATATCTTTCGGCAACCTATAGTCTCTTCCTTTGGAAACAACATTATAAGTGACACGCAACATGCAACTGCAATGGGGTATTTAATCTCAGGAGACCATAGCATTTAGTGCCCAATTGCCCAGGGTTGTTTCGACACGAGACTTTTAGATAATCCCGAGTTCTTATCTGCTGCAACAGCAATAGTGAATTGAACTTTATGGTTCATTCATTCAGTGGCATGATCTGCATTGGTTTACGGACAACCATTGCGGACTTTGTTTCCAGCTTCTGACTACATGTGCTTGCCATGACAGTTACTATGGAAAAACTGCGTTTATTAAGTTTTTTCAGCGGAAGCATATAAAAAGTGGAAATACTTTCCTTTCCAAGTCGGTGTTCACAATTCCTCTTTTTTTGCAAAGTTTGTGTGCTGCTACTTTATTCCGAAGGTCCTAGCCAGTTCGTTCACACGCAGATTTTGCAGCTATGGGTGCGGAAACATGTTTAGACAGCCGTATTGCATATTAATCGGAGCCTGGAATTATTTTCGGAGTCTTCTTAATATTATTTGGAAGCAAAATACTGTCATAACTTCAAAGCCTTAAATTCCTCATAACATTCAATCCAATCAGTCAACGACCGTCGATAATTCAAGAACTTCGATGCTAGAATCGCTAAAACATTTCTTGCTACAAGTCGGACACCGTATATATATAATCACAGAATTGTCGATTATAAATAGCTCTACTGTACATGGGAATCAAAACTATACGACTACCCAAACGTGTTCTCGAGTTGTTCTCATCGTGAATATCGTCGACGCTACTTGCGCTTCTTCTATATGTATTAGTATATTTCCATGTTCATATTCTATGCAATCATATTTTTGGTCGAGCCCTCCTGTTAAAATTGTTGTCTTCGCAGTTCTTCACGGGTATTTAATCGGAAATGTCAATATAGGCTTACGTATATCCTCTTCAAACTTACAAAAACAAAACCCGTTTGTAGTATTTTTAAATTTCTCTCATAACACGTAATGCGTGTATATTTCGCAAAAAAAAAAACTATTTATAGATAGTAGCCACTGATATTAGATGAATATTGTTCAGCCTCAAGTCTTGCTGCCATGCATGCATGTTGCTCTCTGCTCTCGCTGCATCGATTCGTAAGAAGAGCTCATTGTGATTGGATTAGTTTGCTGTTGAGCATATCTCGCTTATAAATCTTATAGAGCTGAGTACACATAGTTGTGCAGGTTCTATAGAGTCCTATGGTGGCATTTTATGGAGGTACATGCAGGGAGGTGCTCAGGTCCAGGGCCACCGCCCTCGTGTGGCGCCACTCGCCTCCTTCTCATCTTTCTGCATACACCGGCAGGGTTTGCATCTCTTTACCCTGTTGTTGACATGCTGCAGGTTTGGTTCGACAAGGTAAGAGATCCTGCGTCTCGTCATTGACTTGCATGTCTTCACGCTGTCGTCGTTGACATGCTGCTCGTTAGATTTGAGGAGGTAAGGGATGCTGCATCTTGCCTTAGACTATCATGTATTAACGCTGGCGTTCTTGATATATTACAATTTGTAGAATCCAGCATCTCGTTTTTGTACTTGCATGTCTTTACGCTGTCGCTGTTTACATGCTGCAGGTTAGAGGGAAGCTGATAAGAGATCCTGTATCTTGTCTTAGACTTGCATGTCTATGTATATACATATCTCTGTTGACATGCTTCACGCTCAAGTAGAAAGAAGATATGAGCTTCTGTCTGTATGCAGTCTTAGACGTGCACATTTTCACGTCGTTTTTGAAGTATACAAGTTGGGTTAGACTATGCATGTAGGAGACTACAAATCGTTTTAGACGTGCATGTCAAAATTTGCCCCTGTATATATATGTATATTTTTTTTCGAAAAATTGCATTTTTCCCTAGGAACGCATCATCAACCGTTGTAAACGTAAGACAGCTATACATGCACTATAATGCACTATACTGGTATTCTGTATAGATAAACTTATCAGCATACACTATATCATAATTGGCTTGTATTTCACCGTGAGGTAATTGCGGCACTATCGGGTAACTATAAATGCTAAAGGGCTTCTAATTTTTATACTGCTTTAGTAGTCTCAAAGATTGTGAGAGCGCAAAAACGGTTTTCAGAGAAAACATATTTGCCCGCAGTTAGAAATGATATTTAACTGTTACCATAGGGTGTAATGAACCACGGGTGAATAGTTCATGTTTGATACGGTGTCGTATGCGGCCTACCTGAGTAAGACAAGGCTCTTATTCTGACTGGCTCGAACCTAGTCTAACCTAGCCTAGCGTAACACATACTTTTAATTGAATCTCATACTAGACAATTAACGACCTTAAGTCCTTTTCTACAGAAAGCGCCAGGCCACTTGGAACGTAATGGCGATGACATACACCTGTCAAAAGAACGAGTATCGTCATCTTTTCGTCCGAACGTTATGTTGAACTCTTGTAAACAATAGCTTTGAGATTCCCAAGAAAAGGTATCAAAATATTAACAATCAGTCTAGTTTGCTACACAAATGCCGTTAGTTAACTCTCGGACATGTTATTATTTCGAAATTCTGTACAAGTGTGTGCTATTTAAATGGGCACATCATCACTTTCGGACGAAAAGGCGATGTTACTCGTTCTTTTGGCTAGCGTGTGTCATCACCATAACTACGAGACGCTAATTTTGATATTCGTTCAACACAATGTGTTTTCGGTTAATGTTAGTTATGGGTGTGATATTGTCTTATTCAAATATACGCAGATTTTGTCTTTCACTGCCGCCAGGACCTAACTTGTATGTTTGGTTCACACAGTAGTTTTGGTGCCCATACCAGTAACGTCACTAGGATTAAGTGAAGAGGGGGGAGAGAGACGGGGGGGGGGGTTTGTTTCGGGAGTGTGTGCGTCTAAAGTCTGCACTTTTTCTAATATACGTATGGTCTTGAATTACAACACCAAAAGTCATCGGACGAGGGGGTAATAATATTCTATGGGGCTTAAGGAGCCTTAAGTCCCTAAAATGGACCTAGGGGCGTCCATAGCCTACCCCTACTAGTCAATATTTATACGGTAATTAATCTTTAGATTTGTCGTCTTTTCTATCAAAACTATATTATGTTAGTCTTAGGATCTTTATCTTCTTACGCAGATCTTGCATCGTTCAATGGTAAAAACGATGCACAAATTGAACAGCGACGTGAAACGTGATACGAAGTTTGAAGAAAAGTTTTTCATATTACTTAGCACTTCTGTTTTGAGGAGTAATTATAAGACGTCTGGTGAACAAGGTGTTTATTAGCACTTCTGGCATTTTTCTGACTCATTCATTGGGATCAGATGGTGACGTTTCAAAATGATCGCATTAATTGTGACATTCATTAGACAATAATTGTTCGTTTGTTAGCTCAAGTGTTAGATATCAAAAAGTCATTCAAGTTGGCAGTGTTATGTAAAAGTTTAATTAATTGAGTGGTTTCTCAGGAGTGAAACACGTGCTTACTGCACCTTCCTTAATTTGACCCTCCAGGAAGCGCAACCTCGAAAGTGACTCGCGTTTCTCGTATCAAGTATCCCGCGTGCCCAGCCGTGTAATTCAATGTCAGCTTTTCCCGATGTGCCGCCCTACTTTAAATTCTTTACCGAACTGCATGGCGCTGCGCGGGATTTTGTTTGATTTGCGGTGAAGGCAGTGAAATTCTACCGTCGTTGCGGTAGCTGTGACAAACACCGGCACCGCTTCGCAATGATTGCTGCCTCGCTCTAATTAAGTTTACTTCAGTGCAGTTCTTTACTCTGTGTTCTTTCAAGCTACAAAATGTGACCATTTTTGTGGGCCTTAATGACTTCAACTGAGTGCTGGTGGTGATCTAACTGGGAGCACTTATTTATAAGAATAGCATTCATGAGAATATTGAAGCAGCTTGATGATTTGTTGAGCACAGCGTTATTTAAGAAAGATAAAGCTAACTTTAAGGCTTTTCGTTTCCGCTCAGATTACTCATGTTGCCTTAATGACGTCGATTTTCTTCTTTTAACTACTATGAAAGCAAAAGTAACTTTTCCTCATGTATTGGCTCGACAGTTTGCTGTGCCCTTTTTACTCAACTTTTTTGTTTTAGAACTAACGTTTTCATGAAAATAGAAAAGTAACTCTTTTTCAATTTCCGACTCCGACCATTTACTGAAACCATTTTCTTAACGTTTTTGAAATCAGCTTCAGAAAGACAGTCTTTATGCAAAAATATTGCTATTTTGTTCACGAATTAATTGAGCGGTTGTGGGTTGTACATCTTGTAGCTTTTTCATAGGAATTTTGTGTGTTATAAACTTCGTTTCTGTTAATATTGGAACTAATTCCATAATTCTTTGCCTGGTGATTACACACGTAAATCCAACCACGGGTGGCCTGCTATTCGATTGTCTGGGCCCGCGACTGCTTATATCATAAATTTATTTATTTATTTATTATCATTATTATTAAAACTTCACGCTTGAGCTCCCACGGTCAGGTAATACAACTCAAATGAAGCACTTTGCAACACCGGGAAGCTTGCAACGCTGCTAAAGGATATCTAGCAAAAAGCCATGAATAGCTGACTTATACGCCTGCAGGCGTATGCGACCGAAAGCCGATGCCGGCAATAAAATTTGTACAGTTTTATATAATTCTGGCTTTCAGGCCCGCATATAATCATATAAATTAATCTTTCTTTTACTTAAGTCTTGCATGGGCTTTCCTTTAAAAATTAAATGAAAATTATATACTGGTAATGTTTCCCGTTGATGGCCATTATCTGTCCCCCTTACAATTGGCGATAACTTACGTTCCTTTTCAGTAGGAGGGAAAGTTTGTTTCCCATCATAATTGAAAGTAGCTGCTATCCCCTACAATAATTGAAAGGAAATTTTGTCTCCTAACAGTTACAGGGAAATTTTGTTTAGCCAAACAGTTGGACGGAAATTTGTCTCCTGACAATTAGAGGGAAATGTTCCTTCTCATAATTGGAGGGAAATCTCTTCCCATCTGGAAGTAACTTTTGACCCCTAAGAGTTGGAAGGAAGTTCTTCTAGAAGCAGCAATTCGGTCAAATCATCCTCTCGATCAGATTCCTTGGCGAAAATGACGTGCCGTTGCCCAGCTGCGAACAGCCCTCGATCCTATTGTGCCTTATAGCTGTGGCTGCGCCAAGCTGTTTGCAAGCATCAGACATCCATGGCACCGCCCACTTTTTTGCTGGCTCAATCTCTACGCATTGTGCACCGATCGGATGCTGCTGTTTGGTTTAAAAAAATAGAAGAAAAAGTTGCTTTTGCTGCCACCTGCATGAATCGCACGAACTTTCTTGTTGTCGACATCAACATCTGTTTGTCGATTAAACATTGCTGTTTCTACAGCGTTTTATTTACGGGAATCTCTGAGTGGTTTTTCGACCGAACCTTAGCCGTAAATTGCGGAGTGTCAACGTTTCTCCACAAACCGAAACTTGATGTAGCCCTTCAAATTCAAGCTGATTTCTTCTGTATTTACGTATGAACCAATTAATTGGGGCAATGACGGTTGAATTTCTGGTTAAAATCTGTCCTCATCAATATCATTACTACCATAGAAATTGATAACTATTGTAGTATGGCATGGATACCGTACATTACTTCTCTATCATGAGAAATCAAAAAGATCCCAGAAATTGAGGAATATTTTCACTCGATGCTTAATTTTTTAGGATCATGCAGGAGCATCACAATGAAAGTGTGATCATTTTCTCCGCCAAATGTTCCTGCCGTCGAATTTAGCGTGGGATCCAATCGGTTAAGTAAATCAGTTATTTACCCATCCGAGCGTATCGCGAGGTATGTTGCATCAAACGTGACTGAAACATTTTCAGTTTTAAATTTTCTATAAACTTGCCGTCCCGGATCATTGCTCTGGGTTTGGAAAACCAAACGCTAGAGATTTTTTTTTTTTCATAACTGAACTGTAGAGTAACGAATTTTTGCCCTAACAAAATTTGGGGTCACCGCGCAGTAGCTCATTTGCGGTTTTAGCTTCTGCGACGGCCCTGACAGTTGTTAAGGCATAAATAAAGGTTACTCTAAAAATTGAAGACAGTATCTCATTTCCGTCACCATTTCTTATCACCAGCCTAGCGCCGCATGTCCGCTACCGCTATAACATCAATTGTGTTTCTCTCATGATGTAACGTATTTCAATGGTTCAAAGTTTCACACCTGAAATGGTGCAAATGATAATTCGAGAAATGATGCGTCACATTTGCAGCGGTCCAAACATTCCCACGAGGAATGATGCGTCCCATTAGCAGCGGTCCAAATATTCCTAAGTACCAGGAATGATGCTTCATATCTACAACGGTTTCAAAATTCCTACACGGAAGACAAGATCAAGTTATGAATAAAAAGGAGAGGCTCCATTCATGTTCGAAATGCCACAAGCATTGAAGTTGTAAAGTGATAAACTTTATCTGGACGCATTGGTAATTACTAAAAGTACTTGATAAACCAGCCGTTAGCGGTTACGTCCACTGTAGAGATGACTCGCTCTTGGACCTTCCACTGCTAACGTTTTTACGCAGTGTAGTTAAAACAATTCTTGAAGAACAAATGGTTCGAGCAATGCCGCATTCACCTCGTCCGATGATCAACTAAGGAAACTCAGGTAATGTAGGGTTCAATGCAATGTTCAATACCCTCACCCTTAGTACTATTCTCTTGTATAGCTCGGGTACGTGCGGTACGGTATATTGAGCTATAAACGTATATGGCTGCTATTTTTTACCAATTAGTGAAAGTAATTGCATGAATCCGTTTTTTTAACCTTCAAATTTCATGTTGTAGGAGTATGTGAATACTTATGTTGTGTAAGCACTGATCATGTGTGAACACTGATAGTGTGTTAACATTGAGTTTATGTGAACACTGATTGTATGTGAACACTCTCTGAACAGTGAGTCACCGGCCGTGTGCTGGCGATGGGCGTGAATCTGTTGTCGATGCCTTCGCGTGTTGTCAGTGTTTGCTTATTATTGGTTCTGTTGTTTTAGTGAGGTACGATCACTTTATGTGTCTACTCTGTGATAACTTGTGGTATATTAGTGTTCTTTATTAGCTAATGAAGCGCTTGACGAGCACTGTTAGACTTCAATGCTAATAAATATACTTCCCATTGAGGTGTGTGTATAGGGGAAAATAATAGGCTCTTCTGGAAGCAGGCACCTTTGTTAAGAGATAGACTTTGTCAGCACCTTGTCATAGTGTTGCTAAAGGCGAGTTTACACTATCGTCCTTTGACGCCTGTCAGATCTCATGGCGTCTCATGCTTTACTGATGTTTAATAAACATCAGCTAAAAGTTCCCAGCCATTTGTGAGTTTTAATTCATCCCAAATTTAATGAGATGTCGAACAGTTCACTAGTGACACTTGTTAAAAGCCAGCTGATATGGCAGATAGTATTTTGGTACATAATCTAAAATACAGAACTTTGTACTACGTGCGGGGAACAAAAGAGTATAGTGTGAACCAGCCTTAATGCATTAGTGGGCCTCGAGTTCTTGATTCTTTGATGAATCAAGACCGCAGAGGGGATTGTGCATCATATGAGTTCGCACCCCCTTCGTTTGACCCCCGAAGTTCTTCTACCTTACCCTCACTGAGGGGAAATTTGATACATTTTTGTCCCAAAACCGAAACACGCAAGTGCATCACAAAAATAAAATGCATCATGATGATGCATATAGGGTCTTATGATGCACTTGGCACAAATTGATGCACTTATGTGTTTCGGTATTGTGATGCACCTGAAGAGACGAAACGTTGAGAAACAATAGCGATCTGCGTGTTAGTATGTAACCGCGTCTTGCTTCGCACGTGTAACAAAACTACAAAGCTTTTGTTACCTCCGCCAAGGAGGTTATATTTTCGTTGGTTTTGTCTGTCCGTCTGTTATTGTGTCTGTCTATCTGTTATTCTGTCTGTCATCAAGATGACTCGAATAGTTATATATACCGCTTTTGACGAAATATACAGGGATTGTTAGGTAAGCTAATAGAAACAGATGATTATTTTTTGGTGAAGATCTGTCCTCTCACCCTCGTAGTAGCTGCTGCCTTGCCAATTTTCATGCAGGATTTGCATTAAATCTCCTCTCACCCTCGCAGTAGCTGCTGCCTTGCCAATTTTCATGCAGGATTTGCA
>LQNS02277217.1:5848885-5882280 GCA_001587735.2 Parhyale hawaiensis | reverse complement strand
CCATCTTCCAGGTGAGACACCGTTGTTTGTCATGTGCATGTTAAATTTAAGATCATTTATTCAATGTCGGAGGTTGGCTGTCCTCCCTTATGTTCGGTATCATATATCTTTTAACATCTAGCATAATATACCGTAACAATACACAAGACCAGTAACATTCCTGTTAGTCACTTCCACAATGGTAACAATGTGTGCTGTATATACCAAAGACCAGTGACATTCCTGTTATGCGCTTCTACAAGGAAAATATGAGTTATATAAACGTAAGACGTGTCGTATTCCTTTTATTTATCACCTTGAAATAAAGTAATTTTTACTGCATGTGCACAAGTCCTGTGGTATTCATACTTCATAGTGAACATTTGGAATAGACTACCCTCCGAAGTTGTTGTTGCAGAGTAAATCAATGCATTTAAAAATTGTCTCGACAAATATTGGGAGCAACATCCTCCACAGTTGCGAACTCCTCCTCCAGGAGTAAGAAACTCCTAACCGCTAAAGCTTCTAAGTCACAATAATCCATAGTTCGTGTCACAACTTACTAAACATTTCCAAACTCCCCGGTTCTGCATCACTTAATTGTACTTGCGCGATTTTCTCCTTGCCTGATCCTGTCATGTTTTCTTCTTCTTATTTCTTCTTTAATTTGCATGATTCTGGACTAACGGCAACAGCTCATAGAGGGCCGGAACGTAAGTCCCGACTGCTCTCTGGCAGTGGGCCTGTTGGTCAGTCTTTTGCCAGATACCTATTCTATTCTAATCGCTCGCGTTTTGCATCTTGCGTTTACTTCATGCAGTGAGCAATATCCCATTCTTGGGGAAAGGGGTAATAAGAGTGTTCGTTAAGTTTTTGTTTCTGTTAGAATTGGTAGTCATTGTTCCTTCCTTCAAGAAAGTGGCTCTAGTAATTTTTTACTGACTTTTGCGTCCTTACAGTGTTGGACGATTGTTTCTTATATAAGTAAAGTCATTTGGTTTCAATATCTGTCAAGCTTTGATTCCTGACCAAATATTTGCCATCATTGTTTCTTACTCCAGCAAAATCGTTGTTTTCGATGTTTGCTAATTTGGCTTCCTAATAGAATTTTATGACGTCGTTTTTTACATCATTCAAGTATTTTTTTTTTTAGATATATGCCGAGTTTTGATTCCTGTCAGGTTCCTTGTGCCAACACAGTCGTTGTTCTCATTGAGTACCGATATTTTTACTTCTTCCAGTCGGAATTTTAATTTTCTATTGCTTCTATCAGTAAAGTTTTTCTTCGTCATCTGCCAAGTTTCGGCTCCTCGCAGAATTCTGTAATTGTGCCTTGGAAAAGTTGCACTGTAAGATACTTGTTAAGTTTTATCATTATGCCTCTTGAAAACGAATAACGAAATTTCATGTTTCAGGAAGACGTCTGTTTTTTTTTTTTTTCAAGGTTTACTGTGTTGAGGATTCTAGGAGACCATGAGCGGCTGCGTGTTCGATGATTTTACTAGATAAGCAGATACCTTTGCTGATCATCCTGTGATTACAAGGAGCGTCAACAAATTTTGTCCGATGCGTTGACAATGCGGGGACCCTGTATATGGTTGCCCAATAGGTGCTCTCCAGCTCCCCTTGTGTGAAATGTTACCGCTCCTTTGTCTCCCTAATTGGGAAGCATTCGATGTGATGTTTGATACGTGCCGTGGTTAGGCTGGGAGCATAATAATGGCGGCGATAATTATGATGATATCGTTTAATATTTTCTTCTGCCTTAAAAGAAACTATCCGTACCGACATCGCCGAATGTATCGTCGCAATTGTGCAACGGACCTCAGATCTGTAAAGTCCAATGGTTTTGTCGGTGGCCTTCGAGCTACTTATACAGCAGATATTTATCCTGCTAAAATTTATTGAATAGGAATTTGCAGATATTTGTCGCTTTTAATTTAGCGGCTGCGCCGATGTTGCATATTGATCGAACCAAACGCTGTTGCAATGCTTTGTTTATTTTGTTCTTTAATTGTACGTTTGGCGATTTATATTTATATAAATATAAATATTTATATTTATATTTATATTTTAACTCAGTATACAGTTTAATTTAATATTTTCTTGCGTCTTTTCTGTTCCACAACGTAGCTGCTGAAATCACATATTATTTAAGTGAAAAACGGAAATCCTAAGCAGCTACGCACGATTTCCATTATTTCGGATATATAGAATAGCAACACTACAGATAATTACTATTATCGGTTATTTTATATTGACCCATAGACCACACCATACATATGGTGTGGTCTGTGGGTGACTTGAAGTAGATTTCAGAGCAATCTATGAAGCTAGTAGGTGTCTTCTGGAACCTGCACTTGCATTCCTTTCTGTCTTATGCGTTTGAGTAGGGACTCACAATAGAAAAGAAATCAGCGTCAGGTGGAAAATAAGTGATTTGATATTATTGTCATTGTTATTATTAAAGAAAGAGCGCCCGCTGGCTTCAATAGTGTGCAAAACGGCGCCAAGGAGCCCCAGGATGCGCCATCCAAAATTAAGCTGAAATAAGCTTTTCAGAGTTGGGCGGTCTACACTTTGCAATCTTCATCTTCAATACCAAAAATTTTCGTCGCAAAACTTTCATGACTTCTAAAGTAATGTAATTTTTGTGTGAGATGTTACTTCCTGTATGACGCTTGCTGGCAGTGAAACGGTATCCTTGATCATGTTTTTTTTGCGATGGAAATTTATATTTTCTGAGTATGGTTTGCTTGTGAAAAATTAGCAAAGTCCATATAAGATTAGATTAGATTAGATAGGCGGCAGTAGACGAACCAAAAGGCCCATAGGGTTTCTCTGTGGCCCTGATTGTGGGGCCGAAGAAACTCGATAACGGTAATACAATCATCCTATATCTCCATTGGGGAAACGAGAGGAGAAAAAATGGAAGACGAAAGAGAAAAAAGAGAAAAAGAAAATAAAAAATAGATCTATAAGTTAATGTATCACTGCTGGTGGGAAAACGCATGTTCAGAAAAAGTCTTTCTCCGTATCGAGCTTTCATCATTGAAATTTTACGTTTTCAACTCCCGGTAATAATCAGTAATGGTCTTCGTTTGTGAAAGTGAAGTGCATTTTATGTAAGCGGGAAATCTCTCCTGGTGAGAAGACGCTTGTGCGGAAAAATTCTTGCCCTTTATCAAGCTTTCTTCTCTAGAGACCAAATTTGCTCTTCTCCATCGTTTCTTTATATAAAAAGCTGGTGTCCAAAATCCGCCTCATGGGCCCGATATTGCTGTCGATTTTCCTGACGTTCTTCCAATAACAGCGTGGAAAACTGTGAGATTTGCCTTCGGATGAGATCCAGGCTTCCAGCTTGGGCGTATTATTCCAGGAGCCCAGTCATGTCGTCCTGTTCTAGAATAGCAAGTGGGTTATGTTGTAAGAGCCGAATCTGATTGTCGTATTCCAGAATGGTAGCTGGGTTTTCGCAGACCAAGAACTATCCTGGACGTAAATATGTATTCCATTGTTGCAAGAGTCTAGCTTGATTATGGTACTCAAAAATTGCAATTGGGTTGTCGTAGACAACGAAGTACGTTGTTCTTCTTTTGATGTAACTCTCCCGCATATTAATAAGTTATAATAAACGCTGTCGTAAAATTAGGAAATTTAGAAACTCAAGGTACGCTCCCAACGACACGTACCTACTCGCAGCTTCGCAACTTGGAAACTTTGTAAAGATTTTTATTTAGCCGTTCTTTCTCGTGCCGTATCTTTTCAAAACATGGAAGAAAGTTTTAACCCTATTCATACCAGGTTGTGTTATTTTGCTGCAAGGGTTCTTTGTCGTATTGTATTTCTGCAGGAAAAACAGCCGTTGTAGCGAGACAGCACAGCCTGGTGTAGAGGGGGTGAAGCCATTAGCCCAACATGAGATTTATAGGCTGGATTCCTCTTTATTAACTTTCTACTCTTGTCATGTGTTGCACCTCAGCATCCGTCACTGGGTGGAAAGGGAACAAAACTAACACGGTAATCATTGCGACCATTTTTACCTATTTAGTACTTGTTTAGGGGCGAAACGACTCTTCATCTCCTCGGGCTCAGCCTAGCCATTTCCTCTCCCCATTAGGTACTGTGAAGTGAACGTCCTCCTGACTCATGGGCATATAAGGTAAACTTGTTAGCAACGCCATTTAAGGGAACAACATGGCGTGTGCCCAACCGTTCTCTTTTCTCCAGGTAACAGGCCATCTTACTCGGCAACCATTGCAGCACTTCCGTTAGTCCCGGCACCTGGAATGTTGTCGGCTCCTTTTGGAATTTTAATTTTGAGCATTAGGTCTAATTTCTGGCGTAATTAGCTGGTCGGAAATTTTCATTAGACAAGGACTCGGTCGACCAGCGTGCCTGGCATCACCGCCACATACTCCCTGTCTTCATCACAAGAAGTAGCCGTTGCTGAGAGACTTGTTTGTTGGTGTTGGCCTTTGGGAGGAAACTGTAACTGAAACATCCATGCGCGTATTTCTGAGAGCCCAGTCGAATAAACAGAGGCGTTTGGTTAGTTTCATTTCTTGTTGTACACTTTTTTCTATTTTTAATGTAACATCCTAAAAGAATTTTCGACTGTTCCGGAATCTGTTTTACAAATTCAGCTCTAAGCAGTTGGTTTGACTAAGAATTTTGCCAAGGTATGGTCCTGTTTTCTTGATTTTTAGATGAGCTATTGTTGACGTTTCGTCTCATGTGGAAGCTTCTAGTAAGAAAATTATGTGATAATGCGACGATTTTATTTAGGGCTAAGCTCAACCCGTTGAGGACGAATGTCTTGGAGGGATGTTAACATAATATTTTGTTACAATTAATAGAAAGTAGATACAAGATCACGTTCAATAATATTTTATAAATTTCTGTTTCTTCCCTTTTACGAAAAAAATAGAAAATTTTTATTGGTATTCTCCAGCCCATGTTTGTGACAAGATCCTTACGTGAGAGCTGTAAGCAAATGAAAACCCAGCTCAATTTACTCACATTAGTTGCGCACAACGTGTTCGAATCCGTGTTCTCTTGAACACAGATTTACTGAATTTTATGCGGTACAAAAATTTTTATGGTTCGACTTTTTTTTACTTAATTTATGCATCGCAAAATGATGTTTATATATCCATTATTCATGGTTTTTAACTTTCAAGATTTATCTAAATCCACGCGTTTAAAGGCTACTATTGCAACCATGTAAAAAATAATTATAATGTTTTTGACATTATTTTTTATACTTCGGTGGCACTATAATTCTATTTATTGCACCAATGTCTATGCCTAATTGTGTTCTATGACCATGAAGGTTCAATAAATCTTTTCTCCATATTTATTTCTTCTCCAGGACTGTAACAGCTTGTGTTCTCTAATGTAATCTGCTCTTTATTTGCCCTCATTTCTGATTTTAAACTTTTATCGTGTTTAACACTCAAAATCTTACAATTGCAAGCAACGTTTCTTCGTGAATATTTTTAGTGAAATCTCAAAAGAATTGACCAGATTCTCTTCATTTTAGTGTCCATCTCTGATTGTTTAAACTCGTTAAACCTAAAGACCGCACTCTTCTCCAACGATGATGGCATTCCTTTTAACACTCGCCCTAACTTTGTTTACCGATTTCCATTGCTTCTAACATTTACTATCAGTCTAAAAACCCTGCAAGCAGGAGTCGCCGTGTACCGGTACGTCTCTCAGATTGTGTTGTTGGCTGGCTTGCCCTTCAGCCCGCCTCACTACCACCACCGCACCAAATGCATTGCTTGCCCGTGTGTCTGCGTAGCTTACGGTCCTCACGCAACTGTCAATTTACTGTTGTTTATACGGTGGCCCTCACTTTCCTAATCTTGCGAGCAATTAAGAGTTTCAAAGGCTGGCATTTGGCGCATAGCAGAGGCTCTGTTCGCTGGCCTGCTTCTCACTTCTCCCGTTTTATTGCTCCGTAATAGACTTCTTCTTAGCGACCTCTGCGTCTTGCTTTAGTTTTACTCTTGTTGAGCGCTCGCCGTCTGCAGTTACGTCGACACGGGATCTTGTAAATTATATTTTTCTATCCCCGAGCACGGCAAAGATTTATTTTTCGCTATCCTTTGCATCTTGCTGCAGTTTAGCTACTGTCTAACGATCATAGATCTGTAGTTGCTTCGCTTTGTGAACGTCTAAAAATATTTTATTTTTGTCCGCAATCTTTACTGGAATTTTTGGCCCCCCATAAAACTTGTTTTGCGGTTTTAGCATTTGAGTAATTTTAGATTCTGTTAGCTAGGCAATTGTAGTCGCAGCTAAGAGTACATGCAGTGCGTGGTTTGCACCAGCTGCTTATTTCAAGAAGTAGTTTATGTTTTCTGCCAGTGTTGCGTTGCATGCTGCTGCCGAGTTTACTCTCAAATGAAAATTTGAAGAAAAGCAGATGCAACTTCATGGTTTCACACTTTTTTTGAATACCTCTAGTGTAGACACTCTAACGACATTGACGTGTTAGTATTCACAGTGTGTATTTAGCACGTATTTCCAGAATGCTGCGTTGAAATGAATGTACACGGTTAAGCTCGCCGTCTACTACACTATTCTCCGAGTACTAGCGCACCACTACCACCACTCCTCACTAAGCACCAGCACTCCTCATTAAGCACCAGCGCACCGCCTCTCTTTACTAAGCACCACCGCTCCTCACTAAGCACCAGCGCACCACCACTTCTCACTAAGCACCAGCGCACCACCGTCGCTCCTCACTAAGCACCAGGCACGCACCACCACTCCTCACCAAGCACCAGTGCACCACCAACACTCCTCACTAAGCACCAGCGCACCACCACTCCTCACTAAGCACCAGTTTACACTTCTCCTGTTTACGACGAGCACCCCTCAGCAGGTCGCGTCGCGCCCCATATAGGTCAGTGCCCTCTTACGTACCCTCACTTGCTGCGGTTACATCATTCTTCCCTCATTGTTTTGTACTATGTTTATCATCTGTCTCTGTTTTATCTTGATCACCTCATCCTATTCTTGGGAGTTCCGCTCCACAATGTATCACTCACTCTGTACAAGATATTGTGCGTATAGATTTCTCGGGGCCCTCACTTTCTCACTGATTTTCTGCTCTGTTTTTATTATCTATTTGAGGCTATTTCTATTTGCACCTGAACACCTACTGGTTTATTTGTTTGTTCTACCTCCTATGTTTAGTGCTCATTGTGTAGATTACAGGTACTGCACATACGGTGGTATTGCTTTCTTCGCTCATTTTCAATAGTATTTGAACATGTATTAATAAGCATCATTTGTCTATGCACCCATTATAATAGGTACATGCTCTTTATACTATGTGTACTGTAGGTATATTTATTCCTTTAAATCTGTTGTTGCTTAATTGTGTTTGCCGTAGCTAGTACCCATTTTTTTCTCTACTATTGATATTAGCTCCTGATGACCTACTTGTAACAGCATATTTTCTGACCCATGATAAACGTGTAAGATCCACCAAGTTGTTACTTACTATTTCTTTTTCCACGTTTTGATATCTCCGTTTCATATTATCCTTGTGAGTTATATGCGTTCCTACGGTCCGCTGAGTCAGTGTAGTTTTTATTCTTTGTCGTTAGTATACTTAAATAAAAAATATTAACTCTGTCTCTCGTGCTAAACGTACATAGGTGCTCCACTCGGCTCCTCGAGTATTGTCATTGGCAGAAGTTACAGTATATGTATTTCAGCTGCTTGCTAAATATTTATATATATATATATACATATAAATCTCTTAATTTGTACACTACCGCTCGCTCTTGTTTTGACTGCTTGCTGTGTACGTTGCACAGATTTAGTGCATTATGTCGCTCCCACTGTTGTACACATCACCTTGGAGCCCTTTTTTGTTCAGCATTGCAGAGCTTTCCTAGCTAGTGCAGGCTTCAGCTTCTGTTCCAACCCCTTTCTCCCCCACCCACCCACCCACCTGCAGTGCTGTATCTACAACGCACAGCCTGTGAACAGCTTATGTCTAGCATTGCTAACCATGCGATGCACAGAGGTGAACCTCATTACCACTCACAATATTGTGCCGAACCCACGATGCCATCGCTCAACAAATTTACCGCTGCAGTGGAATTTCGTTTATAAAAATTTTTATGGTACCAAGAGCCCTCATATATGGCAGCAATTTCTCTGCTTCAGTATCGAAGTACCTTGCAAGGTTACAAAGGTCAGCATACAACGGTGCCATTTGCCTCGCTTTTCAGCGAATTTTAAGAACGTAGCTTGAGGCAAATACAGCTTCCGAAATATCCTAGGACGTTTCGAAAAGCATTTATTACTCGAAAGCACTTGCAAAAGTTCTCGTCTATATTGTGCATCTGTGGACTTTCTTGCTCAGACTCCGATAACTGACTCTCTCCTAATACCGCTCCTAAAGCACGCGACCTTCTCACAAAGTCTAATTTAGTATCTGTAAGTTTTCTTGCTCAGATGTTGTTACTGTTTCGCCCTCTCCCAATGCCGAATTTAAAACTAAAACCTTAGTCCAATTCTTGTGTTGTAACTGATGCTTTCCTTCATTGTGCTCAGCTTGTGATCATTCTATGCACTGCTCCCGGTATTATACCTAATGCTGGCCACCTTGGACAACTGCTTGCCTAGCCTATGTAGGTTTACATCTTAGACTTGGATCAAATCGGATTTCTTTCAATAATCCCTCCGTCAGGCAAAAGATTACGTCAAAGGGGTGAATCAGAAGCTGCGCAAAGGCTGCAGCCGTCTCGCATTGAGCCAAGATCTTTGTTGCGATGAAATGGATATCTCTCGCGTTCGCAATGTTTTGTCTCACCTAATATTAGCGCGATGTGAATCAGCGCAGTCTTACGTATCAAGGTCTTGGTGCCATTTGGCGCTGTATTTTCAAACACGGGGAACTGCTCTCGTATGTGTTTTTCTTACCCAAAACCGCGCGCTTTTGCAGCAGGAGCGGCGGGCGCCACGTCTTGCTTGCCTGCCTGTAGCGTCGCGAGCGAAAGCAGCGGCTTGAAATCGTTTTATTCTTTGCTTTTTTCTTTACATCAAGAATTTTAAGTAGTTGCATATCGATGTCACTTGGGCTGCTTAATAATTAAGAATTAATTAATGTTAATAATAATATTCATATTACAAGAGCACTCTGAGAGTGCATACCTCCGCCAAACAAGGCAACGGTAACGGAAAATTCAAATTGATTCTGGAACCATGATTTTCTTTGTTATCAACACCAAAACCTATTCATTTGTGCCTTTTAACTTTACAAACGACTCCTGTATATATCATACAGATCCTTTCATAACTTTTTGAGTTATTGTGCTATCAAGCATAAAATTAAAAGAACAAACAGATCATCACAATTTTTTGGCCATTTACTCTTCGCCATACACCTAACAACTGATGCAAATTTCATAAAAGTCGGCCCGTAACTTTTTGAGTTATGACATTAAGAAAAAGATGAGACAAACAAACAAACAAACGGATGAACGGATATTCACCAAAAGTTAATCATCTGTTCCTCCTAACATACTTAAAAAGCCCTGTAAATTTCGTCTAAATCCGTCCATAACTTTTTTAATTATTCTGCTGACAGACAGACAAACAAACAAACAGATAGAACGGCAGACAGAAAGACAAACCCGACGAAAACGTAACCCCCTTGACGGAGGTAAATAAATATAATTATATGAATGGGGTTTCGCTAATGTTATTGGAGCTCACTGTAGCAAAGCGTAAGCAGTGCTGGGTAGGTTACAGTGTGGAACTCTACGCGTTCGTGTGTCCGTGTCTCGCAAGTAGTCTTTTCGGGCTTCAAGGCGTTTCGACTTTAGTTTTGGGGGTTTTACTGTGCTGCGGGCTGTGGGTTTCTGCGAAGATTTTAGTTATTATTAACATTGTTAGCTTCTTGGTATAGATACCGTTGTCTCCGCCGGTGCCCACTAGTGATATTTATTGCCAGTAACCTAAGCCATCAGTTGTATTAGAACTGACATGCTATGCCAGCTTTGTAGTTTTGAAAACTTTGTGTCTATGCCCTTATATGTTGTTTGGATGACCGCTTCGAGAATTGACTTTTTCGGGATAACGACCCTTGCCGGACAACTACATCTTCTCTTTGAGCAATTGGCTCTTTCTCTATGTGCGTTATATTAGATTTATCTCCTGCTAGATCTTTGCCTTATTTATATTGGAAAACAGCCTCCATTTGAACCAGTTTCATTCTTTTCTAGAAATGCGCCTATGGGACAGTTTAACTCGTTTTGGCCATTTGCTTCTTTGGACTAGCTTTGTTTTTTTATTGTATTGTTTTGAATTTCGATTCTTGAATAGTAGCATAGTTTCATCCTTTATAGGCATTGAGGACACTCCTCGTAGAGTGAATATGAAGGCCTTGGCCTGTAGACCAAGTTTCGTCTTATTTCCGTTTATCATTTGCCGTTCAGAAATTCATCTTTCTTTTTGTCCTTCACCGGGGTGCCCGCCCCCTGGCGCCCAGCAAGCAGGTGCCGAATTAACTCCGCGAATATAAAGCTCCTGTCCTAATGACTGCAGCTCGAGACTGAGGGTTGCTAAGGTGAAAATTTGAGGGCAAGTTGAAGGAAAACAAGTGGGTTAGAGGGGATTGTTTACGACAGCGAGACCCCCGAGGGGTTGTAAACAACCCGCCCCTCGATGTACTTTTTGTAAACATTGTTTGCTTCCTAGGCCTGGCGTACGAAGATGCTATGACTGAAGCGTCTCCTCAGCTTGGCATGCTGAGCGAGCTGTTGGGGAGCGCGGGCCCCCCTTCGATCTTTGCGCCGCTGCCTCTGAAACTAATAATTGAAAGGCAGCAACCATTAAAGTTGTATTATCATGACAATTTTCTTTCTTGTATTTGAAAGACACTATTTACTATAGAACGTTCGCTGTAACTGCATCAGTTTTTTTTGCTAAATTAGCTAGTAAAGACAGCTTTTATAAGCTACGCGGCATTGTAACCTAAGACACTTGAGCAAGAGACTCTAACATCATCATGACGTCATAACTAAAACAAGTATGGAAGACAGCTGATTAGAGCTACAACAGTTCGATACAAAGAATTTCTGCGTCTGAAATTGTACAGTAGTATCGTATCTGCTGCAATGGCATACACCGTCTATTACTGCGCGTTATTTACGTCTTCGTCCGTGTCACTGACATGCCCAGCTATTGTAAGCACGTGTTTATTCTTGTAGTCTTTTAAATATCGCTTCAAAAGTTCAAATATTTAATATTTCCAATAAGCGAAATATTTAACTTGAAATATTTACCAGAATATTATCTCTGTGCATCCATTCTCCATGTATTTCAGTTTCGTGAATAGTTTTTTTTCTTTAAATCATGGTACCCCAGCTCTAAAGAATTTCATACAATTTCTGTAGTTTTATTGCTCAATTCTTCCTTGCAAAGTTTATCATGTGTGTTACGTACCTGTATAGTGTTATGCTTGGGGAACAGCAAGATTGAATCCTTGGGACTTTACCTAGCTAGTGACCATATATGTACTAGTTACTTCCAGAGTTGTATCCTTACGAAAGTATTTTTGAGCCACCGGTTAAAGGGTCATTCTTGCCACTCCCGTGGAATAACAGTATCTCGGTATAGGTGCTTTTCCTATATGGTAAACCTTGCAGTGGAAGGGTTAACAGACTAGGACCGAATAGTTTTGGCTTTCTTTGCCAGTATAAAGCTCCTGCTCGACCCAAAATAGTTAATGGTCTAAGTCCTATCTGATGGTTTAGGTGAAGACTGAAATTGTGGTCCACTGGACCATGCATGTCAATGTTTTGATTTCGCTTGGTAGTCGTTTTGTTTGGAATTCCATGAGCGTAAATACCCTCTTTTCTGAGCTAGATTTGGCAAATTTTTCCATGAAAGCGTGCATAAATTGCGTTATTTGGCCGGCTGGCTTTGACGATTCTAGTTGCGTTCGTCGCCCGTCGTTATATAACTGGCAGCACCCAAACACAATATTCATGCATGATGCAACTCGTATTTTCACTTTTAGTTGCGTTTTCTAACTATGGACTTGGGCCGGTGCGCGCAGCCCCTAAATTTATTTTAGGCGCAGTCCATAATTCGCTCCAGTGCAGTCGGAGAATTGCGTGTCCGGGCCTCGAAGCATCTAAGCAATCCTCTACGGAGGAGGAGAACTACAAGTTAGGAGGACTTTGAAATGCCTCACTTTGAGATCTGAAGGTTTGTTTGCCGTAGAAATTAGACGAGTTGCTTAGTCTCTCTCTTTGCTGACCTCTTCGCAAGGTAGCTACTCTTTCATGTATGGCAAGATATAAACACAGACTGGCTTTTTGGGAAATCAAAAATTCTTGCTTTAACGTGGTATTTCTGTCTTAAGTTAATAATACACTGGGTGGTATCCTTACTGGTTACCGTAGCACCCCTGTAGCGTGTATGCGAATTTATATGAGACAGGTGACACTAAACTCGCCAGTTTTGAAAAAAGTTTCAAAAGAAACGTGGTATTCCCCTTTGCGTTTAGACTAATTATTCATATTTGGTTATTAAGGACGATCGAGTACAGACTTCAATTTATATTTAGCCAAGCCTTCGGCACAGATTGAGTTAGTGCCTTCGTCAAATTAATCAGTATTACCTGCACGAGACTTGTAACTAGTTCAATCTGAGGATTACCACGCTCTGGCTTGCGTATTTCATGACGAAGGCGACGTTTTGGCCTGTGTATTTTACGACGAAGCTCACGCTCCGGCTTGATTATTTCATGACGAAGGCGACGCTCTGGCCTGTGTATTTTACGACGAAGCTAACGCTCCGGCTTGATTATTTCATGACGAAGGCGACGCTCTGGCCTGTGTATTTTACGACGAAGCTCACGCTCAGGCCTGTGTATTTCATAACGAAGGCGATGCTCTGGCCTTTGTATTTTACGCCGAAGGTCACGCTCAGGCCTGCGTATTTCATAACGAAGTCGACGCTCTGACCTGTGCATTTATTACGAAGGTGACGCCCAAGCCTGCGTATTTCATGAAGACGACGCGTACGAGTATTTTTTTGAAATAAAGTTGCTACGGTATGTCTATTTCAAAAGTTGGAAAAGCTTAGCGTCGTTATCAGTTTTTTCGTTGGCAAACACTCGATCTCACGTAATGTTCAATCTACACGAAGCTTCTTCTGAGGCACTAAGGCACTAACTCTTTTCAGTTACTTTTTTTTTTTGGGGGGGGGGGTGGCAACGTAACCATGCTCTAGGCAGTTTAAAATATAACCATGAATTCATTTTATGAAATGCTAGCTTGGACACGCACACGGCATCCAGCGTTCTTTACCAATAAAATACTCTTGTTTTTACAATGCTGCAGCTCAAATGGAAGAAAAACATAACATATTTTGATGTCAGTATCGAGGATATACGCGAACTGTGTATTAATATTCAGTAGGTGAAGATGTAGCCCTGGCGCTGCCCCTCGGTCTGGAATATTAATGCGTCAAGCTTGTGAACTGGAACGGGTGAGTCCATCTGAGGGTAGCTGGGGCGGCCTTAGAAGATATGCAGCAGCCGCTACGCATATGGCAGGTTTCAGAATTTGAAACTTATTGGTAGTTCTAAAGATAGGTTGCTGGGCGTTGAACTCGCAAAATCCCTGATAGAGTTCTGAGTCGCCCTAAAAACTTTAGTAAAATCAACTTCTGGGGCGGCCAAAAGTTTTGTTTGGGAATGTCTAGCTGCTATTTGAATGCGATCTCTTCAAATAATGTTAATTATTTAATTCTATTCTGAAAATCTTTATTGGGAATGCAATCGCCAGTATACACCCTCAGGTTAATACCATAAGTAGACTTGTTGGGAGATATTTTACTAGTATTAGAGGGAACACGTTGGAGTTCGTAACTACAAAAAATTTTGTAGGTAGGTCATTGATTGTGACATGTTGTGCTGTAATAGGTACTACTTTTAATGATAGACTTCATGCTTCATTTGGGTTGTATTACCTGTCCGTGGGAGCTCAAGCGTAAAGTTTTAATAATAATAATAATGACTGTTAATATGTGACTTTTAAGGGTGTGTTAGATTGCCCGGCGATATTAAACCATCGAGGCTTGACTTAATTGTTCTACTTCAGACGGGAGCGCTGATTTCGACCGAATGCATCGAGTTCCCGAAGATTCAATCTTGCTCCGGGATATGAACTTTTCAGCATGCTCTTCGCAATCGAGTTTCTTCTAATGCTTTCATAACGATCCACTGTGGCGGAGCCTACGGTGTTGTCTGGTGTTCCGGACTCGTCGAGCCTCGACAGCATCATCTAACCGGCCAATTAATATGAAAATGACTAATGTTGGGGCTGTAAACTCTACTCCCTTTAAAGGTTACGCTTTCTTCAAATATTAAGCACATTGTTTAATAGCATTAAGTTTGTCTCTTCCTGTGATGGGCGTTGTCGAAGAGAAAGTTACTATTTACAGAGGTGCTATCACGAACTAAAGAACATAGTTATTAGGTGGAAGTTGGTAATTTGTTGTAGACTGCTCTGGTAGCCGGACCCTTCAGGGAACGTAGGATGGGCCATAGGGTTACGCTAGTTTAGGTTATGTTATATGGAGCAGCGCCCCAGAAGGACCCAGTAGGTTCCCGTAGCCGTTAGCTAGACCTTAGGGACGTCTGTCTTTCGTGCCCACTTTGCTTCTTTCCGATTTCATACTCCTTCTGGTATTAGCTATTTTCGTCTGTTCTTCCTTCCTCTCTTTTCCCGACTTACTGTTCCCATGCGCGTTGCTCCTGTGTGGGAACATCTTCATGCATGGGTTCCCCGTGATTCTGTACATACTATATGGCCCTTCCTTTTCTCCTCTCGTAGAAAAGCTTAGTAAGTACTTAATGTGGGAGGCTTAAACAATCATATATTACTACTATTATGGCTGGGCCGAGCTACAAAATCGCATTCACAACTTATGGGACGACGTTCATCCCGCACATCCTTTATGCAACCGTATCTATGCTACCTCTGCTTTCTCTGTGTCTCGGAAGGACGTGCGAGCCTAACAGCGGTCCCCAAGTTGAGCGTGCAATTAAAGCATGTGGCTCCGGCATAGAGCTAGCCATGATGTCAGCACGGGCAGCAATTATTTGTTTCAGTCAGGGCTGCGGAAGCGGCTTCTTTTGTGTAAGTTACTGTGCTATCTAATCAATGAAATGTCCTCTTCTCAAGAACAGCATCAATTGGTCATACGATAAGAATTTGACTGGCACTTGCATTAGTTCATTTGTGGACGATGACGTTAGTTACCGTATAGTCTGTTTCCTGTGTCTGCCACATATAGGTACCTACAGTACATAGACATGCAGTGGTAAATGATGCGCATTGTATACTTCCTCCATAGTAAGCTATGATGAACTGGCAAAAGATGTGCATTGGATTTCGTCCATCACATCGAAAATGTACTGCCAAAAGATGTGCATTGCATTTCATCCATCACAGCGAAAATGTACTGCCAAAAGATGTGCATTGGATTTCGTCCATCACATCGATAATGTACTGCCAAAAGATGTGCATTGGATTTCGTCCATCACATCGATAATGAACCGGCAAAAGATGTGCATTGGATTTCGTCCATCACATCGAAAATAAACCGGCAAAATATGTGCATTGCATTTCATCCATCGCTGAGAAATGATATGGCCAGAGACTGCAGTGTAGCGTACTTTTTAGCATACGGTTGAAGCGTGTATAGAAAATGTACTTATTTATATCAGGAGAATTTTCGATCATACTGCGTTAGTGTTATGTATTTCTTGACGCTGCATAGAAAAAACAAGCCTCTCATTACTTGAAAATATGTTGGATATTTTCTCTCTTATTCCATTAATTACTTTACTGTTGGGACTGCTTTCTTATTCTTCGATTTTCTCCCTATTATGTATATTTTTCCTCTTTCTCTCTGTAAGCTTATTTTCTAGGCATGGAGTAAACGAAGGAGTATTAAATAATAAACGATATTGAGATCGTCAACAGCTGTGAAATGAATACGTTGTCAACGTTCCATTCTCATTACGTCATCACGTCATATAATCATTCTCCGATATAATCTTGTCCGATTGTTCATTATTCTTTAAAGTTATTGAAGATTTTCATTTCAGATGATTTCCATATATTTTCCAAGTGCTATATCTGTTTTTGTGACCGTCCACCTTTGTAGCTTCAGGAATTTTTCAACTGTGGTGATTTGCGGCCAATGTTTTCAATATTTGACTAGCCGAGCGATCCGTCCACCTTTGTAGTTTCAAAAGATTTCATTTTTCTTAATTATTTCCGCCCTACATTTTCCAGTACTTCACTGTAACCATTCGCCATTGCACTGAAATGAAGTTCAACTTAATGTTATGAGTAAGCTGTTAAAACTATCTGTATTCCGTAATATACTTGATGCTTACAATTTTCTTTATTAGCACTTACAATTATTATGTAAGATTAATATGTTTACCCCTGAACCTAACGTGTATATCTTTATGTTTTTCTCTTGGCTACAGTAGGTATGCAGTTTTTACAGTACGTTCGGACCTCGTAATAGTTACCGCAGATTAGAAGCAAACAGTACTCTCCCTATTAATAAACTCTTCTATTGTAATCTTGAAGTTGGAAGCCACGCCATACTTAGATTGCATCTAAAAAAACTCATTCTCAATAAGCGATCGCTTCTTTTTTACTGTAGACTTCAGTCAAGATATTAACAGCTGCACTCCTATCCTCATAGCAAATTTGGTGGCCGGCATCGGCATATTTCTCGAAGCCAACTGCAGACGCGGCTGCCAGCCGCTCCATTGCTGGTACAATATATTGCTGAGGCATTGCAGTCATATCCCTCTCCCCTAGTACATACTGCAATCACAGCCCATTATGTCGAGCCGC
The DNA here is from genome assembly GCA_001587735.2 of Parhyale hawaiensis. Taxonomy (NCBI): domain Eukaryota; kingdom Metazoa; phylum Arthropoda; class Malacostraca; order Amphipoda; family Hyalidae; genus Parhyale; species Parhyale hawaiensis. The sequence continues at coordinate 5,865,367 of LQNS02277217.1, read as the reverse complement.
ACTTGTACAGCATCGCTACATTACTGGTCTTGACGATGCCATGCAGCAGCTCTGCCGCTCTATTGTAGGCGTAGAGGCAACAGCATCGGCTTCAACTTTCGGTACAATGCTTGGGTGTAGAGCTTGATGAAAAGGGGCATTGTATTAATGCATGTTGTTTAGGATGGTCATAAACCGTAATTGCACTGCTTGCAGTACGGATGGCTGTTCATAACGGAAAAGAGTAATATGTAAATGGTCGTTGTCCAGCATGATAGGAAGACACTTAGGCATTTTTTTGTGGTTCGGGCAGCTAGTCATCATGAAGAGGGTAATTCGTTAACGGTCATTGACCAGGATGACAAGCAGACATTCTTACGCTGCTTAAAATGCGGGTAGCTCAACTCGATGAGAGGTGAATTATCAAATTTTAATAATGGCAGTTCACTGAGATGCATAGAAGCTTATACGCAGTGGGACATTTTTTGTTGAGGGTCGATGGGTGGAAAACATCCCAGCAAATTTTACTGAGTGAGAGTAGCTTTTCATACAATACATAACGCTATTGGTTGTCGAGTAGATTGCGCGGAAGGATTTTTGCCAAAGCATAGAGTGTGGAAGGTAGTGGCCACTATTATTGTACAGGGGCCCGATGATCCTTGTTGATCTGTATAATAAAAACGCATGCCAATCGATGTTGTAAAAAGAGATAAGCTGCATATGGTCGTCTGTCGGAATTCTACGAATAGTAGTAACAGGTTTTCTATTGCATGAAGTGTGAATATATTTTGTCGTTCTTCATTAAAAGATACAACCATTTTAATGTGGTGGTTGACCAAGATAATGAAGTTGTAAGGAACGTCCTTGTACTGTCTACATATACCGCGTGGTGGCAGATTACGATGAGCAGGAACGTAGTGCGTGTTGTCACTGATTACGATTTTGAGACCTCTAATTGTGCATATCAGATTCGTAGCTCAAAATTGACTCGGTAACGTACTTGTGTTCACGCATGTACGGATGAAGGCTTCCACGGTTGTGTGTTAAAGTGTCATTTATGCTCTAGTTGATATCAAGCAATTCTGGGTAATTAATTTTTTCGCTCCTATGTATATTTACTTTCTGTTGCTATTTGCGTAGCTGCACTGTGGCAGGCAGCTCGCTTAGTAACCTCGCTTAATAAAAATTTCAGCGCCCTGGTTGAAGTTGGTCGAAATGTAAGTAACGCAAATTAAACGGAAGTTATTTACCAGGTTCGTAGCACTCTAGGCCCTAAAATTTTTTACCGGGTTTGTAGCACTTTAGGCCCTAAAGTTATTTACCGGGTTCGTAGCACTCTAGGCCCTAAAATTTTTTACCGGGTTTGTAGCACTTTAGGCCCTAAAGTTATTTACCAGGTTCGTAGCACTCTAGGCCCTAAATACTTGCGATTTGTGTCGCCTGTTCGACGCCAGTGCAAAACTTATCGATTTGAGCTGCTATGTCTCCGAGCCTGCAGCCTGCACCGGCTTGCAGTGTTTCTTAATCGTTGAAATTTATTGCACTCAGCTGGTCTTTGATCAAATGAGACTGCAGTCTGGCTCATGCATTTTACTGGGCAGTGCAGATGCAGGTTTTTAATGCATAGCGATTGCTCTTCACAGCTCATCACGGCTATAAATTTTGCTTAACTCGTAATAGAGCTCAAAAGTAATATCATTTTACTCTCCATTCGAAGTGGCCATTCACAAGTTTTTTTTTTTCTATTCTTAAAAGCCTTCTGCCATTTTTTCTTGATACAAATATGCCAATACTATTTTCGAATTGCTTTCTATTATCTCTTTTTTTCAAATGACGAGAATAACAAATGTGCGTAGTAGTTTTTTTTACCCAGCTGAGGTACTTCATAAGTCTGTCAGTCACACTAATGTTGTGCACCTTGGTCGGTTGACCGGCATCTTCTTTCGACCCAAGTACAGAATCTGTCACTTGCCTGATTTAAATACAAAATACATAAATCACTCAGGTTTGGGCAACTTCATCGAGTTGCAAGGACCTAAAACTTGCGTTACTCAACAGTTTGCATCTATACGGCGGTAATAAACCTCGAGTTACAACTTTTTTTTGGTTCCAATGTAAGCAGTTTCTGTCAGCCGAGTTATCCATCCGCTGAAGATATCGATCGGACTAATCCGCTTTAGGCAACTTCGTTTCTTATCAAGCGCTCGTAATAAGTGTTTGGATTTTGCATGTGCTCTGCTTTCAAAATATGAGCCTATCTATTTTACTCTTGGTTCCTGCCGGCCATCTTTTTCTTTAGCCAATTGCTTGCGGTTTGTGTTCGCGTCTTCCAAGCAATTCGCGTCCAAAATTTATCGGACCAGATCGCAAGTGTCATTCAGCTTCGCGCTCACGCACGCGTCCCTTGCAAAACGCTCCCAATTTATGTCACCCATTGCTTTAAACACTGAACGAAATTGATTCAAAACGCGCGTATCACTTAGCAATCTATACGAAAGAGCACCAGCTTCTCCTAATCTCAATGCATGCGAGTTATTGCGACTGCAGTGCGGCTGCAACTGCAGAGGTGAATGGCTTCCCGCCGCTTAATAGATTCTCCCTGGAGCGAGACGCTTCTTGACAAGGAAGGCCAGAGAAGTTCTATAATTATGTAGTGTCCGCTATGCCTTCATTTCCATTCTCACGAAGAAAAATATTGCGAGCTTAATCGGCTAGTTTAAACCGCGCACTTGGTACTGCGGGAATAAATTTTAGCTTAAGATTTGACCTCTGCGGTTGGCCATGATTGCGCCTGTGAATGAGACTTATATTGTGCCTTAAAATGCTGTTTTGCCCAAAGTTGCTCTTCTACTACGAGCTTAATGATTCCAACGTCTGCGTTTGGCCTTCGCTGCCCCTGTTTCGCATGCGAAACCCATTTTGTGGCTTTGCAGTAAATGCTGCTTAGGCCAAAGGTGTTATTCTTGATAATAGCTTCAAGATTCTTTAATAATATCTGTTTTTAGCCATGATTGTAACTGTTCAGTCTGTGAGACTTAATTCGTGACTTTAAATGTGTTGTTGTTTTTTTTTCGAAGTGTCTGCTCCTTTTCGGCTTAAGATTCCTATGTTTTCAGGAGCCGTTCATGTAAAGATTTTACGGCTTTGGCAACCTTTTATTTTTGGAATTTGCTGGTGTAATGACAAGTCGAAATTTGATCATCCGTTGGTGACTATTATTTAATAATAGTGAATCACTTATTTTTTTGGTGGTTGATGCGCTATTTTGGTTCAAAAGCTACTCAACTGTTACTATAGATACCGCTTGGAACACTTACGTTCCTGTAGTGCCCGTTTGATATTGTCAGGGAGTGAAAATGAAGAAAAATGAAATTTTATTTAGTGTTGAAATTTACGTTTTAGTTGAGTGTCTCCTGATATTTACGCTTTGAGTGGTAATGTAAATGGACCAACCTCTTCTCCAGCTATTTGGTTACAAAATAATTATCATAGAATGCTATAATTTATCAATTTAATGCCGTTTAATGTAGCAGTCTTTTCTTACGCAAATGTCCTCCCATTTATGGATGAAACTGAATTTCAACCGTAAATGGACCATAATTCCACAGTTAATCTTCTCCAATTTTAGCTAATTATTGATTTAACTGCCTCATTATTCAATTCATTAATATTTATTAAACCATAACTCCGAACGCTCTGTGCTAACTAGCTTTTGTTAATTGCGCATTGTAATTACTTTATTTTTCATGTAACCAACTTCACAAAACCTTAGCTTAACTTTCACTTGCCTGTTTTTTGATACTGTAAAATTCGCGCCTAGTACATGAAACTAGCCTGCTAGGTAACAGCGGTCGTATTCCACGCTCAATTATAAAATTGAATAAAATTATTTATCTTGTTGACGTTGACCGCATCTACGTATAAATACTTGCCTCAGTGGCCAAATACACCAAAGAAAAATTGTACGAAAATTAGCATGCCTTCCCGTGTTCCGACGGGAAGTACCTTCCTTCGCGTGCTTGTGCTGTGAGAAAATTGCACTTTTCGTGCTGCAAGGGCACGCGAAGCCGTGTACTTCCCGTCGGTGGACGGGAATGCGTGCTGGTTTGGGAACATCACTTTTTCCATAGCATGCACTTCAGCCCCGGCCAGTTTGTTTGCAGCTCGATGGTGCAAAGCAACAGCGAGGCTGTATAGGTGTCAGTGCCGCTCTCAGTGCTTGTTATTATAGCTCGCCTGCACCTAACTTTCATTCTCAGACTTATAAAATTATACCCTTGGTTAATTTTCAGTATGCTTGTTTATAGTTTCTATTGCCAAAAATGAAATTAAACATGGTTAATTTTGCTAACTATAAATTTGAACCTTTGTTTAGTTTTCAGTGACTCTGTTAATAAATTCCGTAGCCAAATATATGAAGTTAAAACGCTAACTCAATTTTAGTGCGTCTGATAATAACTTGTAGGCAAACTTCCACTTGAACCGCCGACCTATTTTACCGTATCTGTCCATAATTTTCAGAACATTTATGATACTGAAGCGCCTGCCAATTTTCACGTCTATTTCAAATTTTCATGGAAATCTACAGTATGAAAATAAACCACCAGCTAATTTTCAGCTCACCTGTATACAATTTCCAGACCAATTAGAACATTAAACCAGCGGCTAATTACAGCCCTCCTGTTTATAACTTCCATAGCCAAATATGAAATTAACTTCCATAGCCAAATATGAAATTAACTTCCATAGCCAAATATGAAATTAAACTTCCCGCTAATTCTCGTCGTGTCCGAGTGTAACTTCCCAAACCACGCCATTGAGGTGCCTGGTCCATTGCCGGTGAGAATGAAGCCATTTCTGGAATTTAGTTGCGCTCGCCTACTTTGAACTGAGCATTGCAATAAGCTAGACTTGGTGTGAGCATTGTGCTGTCGGGCCGGCGTAATGAGACTGTCCTACTCTCAGGTGCCTCTGGTCAAAGGGCCCTCCAGTTATCTACCTAATGAAAGACACCAATTGGAATTTGCCTAGTATGGGTACTAGCTTCCCTTGTTCATGCACGCTGCCTTCGTAACTGTTTGCTTTTACTTGGCTGAGTGGATCTGGGTGCTTTAATTGCATTTTCATTATTGGAGTGTGATATTAATGGTTAATTGTATTTTCATTATCGAGTGTGCTATTTATGGTGCAGTATCTGTGTGCTTTTACTTTGCTGAGCGGAGCTGGGTGCTTTAATTGCATTTTCATTATTGTAGTGTGATATTAATGGTTAATTGTATTTTCATTATCGAGTGTGCTATTTATGACGCAGCATCTGTTTGCTTTCACTTTGCTGAGCGGAGCTGGGTACTTTAATTGTATTTTCATAGTCTGCGTGCGCTATTTATGTTTCACAACATTCTTGTAAGCAGAGCTTGGTGTTCAATATAATTATTTTTTCGTCATCTGAGTGTTCTAATAATAGCGCATTATTTTTGTCACTACTTAATTAGGCAGGGCTTGGATCTTACTTTTACTTTCATTCTCTGAATGTGTTACTCATATGATGCGCGTTCCAAATCTTTTCAATATTTATGCTTTGTTCTTTAAGCATTGGAGCAAATATTACAGTGCTACGATCTCTATTGGTGTTGCGCACCAGTACTACATCGCTTCAAAAGTATTTTCTTCTCAATTGACTGTTATTTACGGTGAAAAACCTTCTAATTTCATCTACTGACAAGCGCTGAAAGTTATACTCGTATTTTAAGTATAACTACAGCACTGTGAGAGTGCATACTTCCGTCAAGCACTGGAACTGTAACGAAAAATTCAATTTGGCTTTGAAACCATGTTTTTCTTTGTATCAACTCCAAAATCTAATCATTTGTGCCTTGTGATGGTGTTAACAGTTTGTAAAATATTCGTGAAGATCCGTTTATAACTTTCTAAGTTATGCTGCTAACATTACTACCGACTCATTTAAATTTCATAAAGATCCATTCATATTTTTTTAGTTATTGTGCTAACAAGCATAAAATTAAAAACAGTGACAAACAAACTAACGAACGAACTAACAGATCCCTCCAAAAATTTGGGCAATTACTCTCCGTAAAATACCTAACAACTCATGTAAATTTTATCAAAATCCGTCCATTATTTTATGAGTTATGGCATTAAAAAAAATGAGGCAGACAAACAAACAAACAAACGGATGGGCGAATCTTCACCGAAAGTTAATTATCTGTTTCTCCTAACATACCTAGGAATCCCTATAAATTTCATCATAATCCGTCGATAACTTTTTGAGTTTTCTTGGTGACACACGAACACACAGACAAAGCCGACGAAAACATAACCTCCTTGGCGGAGGTAATGAAAACATTTTGGGTTGCATATTTTGCAGGCAGCGAGGATGAACCCTTTCCCAATCCTTATTACTGAAATTTTTCCTAGCCCATCGTTTTTATCGTAATTGGCTGTTATTTTAGTACTTTTACTTTTCTGTTCTATGTACATTACCGTAATTTTAAAAATATTTTATATGAGAATTTGGACAACCAATTGTGAAAAACGATACGCAGTAGACATAAAAAAGTATATTCATCGTTACCTATCAAGGAGTTCATCTTACACCGTGTTAACAAGATTTTACTTAAAAAACTATATATAGTTTCAAATCTCTGACGATAAGCTATTAATATTACTTCTGTGTGAAGTTGCTGTCAAGGCTTGCTTTGTACAAGCAATTAAGTTTGTTTGTTAAGTACAGTACATCATGACAGGGACAGCGTGTGCCTGTTCTGCAGTATAGCTAACACTTGAGTCTCCTAAGCCACACATTTATGCCGCCTAACATTCACTTTGATGACATAATTCTTTGCTTCTTTGCGCTGTCCCTCAGGCTGGATCATGTCTTCTTTAATGTGTGTGGTGTTTAGTGTAACGACGTTTTGCTTGATATCTCTCTGTTATTTAGGATGTTTTATTGATGTAACAAGTGCATGCGAGCCAAGCGTCCGTTGTCCTTGGAATATTTATTTATAATTCTACTACTCTACCGCCCATACTGGTACTAGTTCTACGAATTCTGCTATAGTTCTAATAATTATTGCCATTGCTACTTGTAACTACTACCTATTAGTACAATTACTACTACTACATACTACTCAGAACTGAATGTATCACAAAGAAGGCTGTAAGTGTTGCTGCAGATGCCATGCCTGCCCTAGGGTACATCTGCCATGTGCCCCTGTGCGATCTGTTGACTCATAATGCAAGAGTGACACCACGGCAGCCAAGCAGTTGCATCTCTCTCATTTTTGCCCGCTATATGAATGAGGTCATTCACCTTAGCAGCAAGCTTCTTACAACAGACTAAGTTACAGGCGTCGTCCCCCTTTACTCCATAACCTCCCTTCTGTCGCTCCATCCCACCCACCCCTGTCTCCCTTTCTCTCTCACTCTGTCTCTCTCTTCTTTTGTGTCTTTTATACTGTGTCTGTCTAGCAGTGTTAGGACAATTTGAGGCTGCCTTGCACCACCCACAAATGTTTTCTCTTGCGATAGCGACACGCGGCGGGGGCTGCACAAGAGTTTGCTTCTTTGAAGTGTCACGCTCGTATAAACTCGGCCGAGGCTTGAGGCAGACGTGAACTGAGATTGGTTATTTTTTTGGGGAGGAGTCTTTGCTTTGAGTGTGACTCAGCTACGAGGTGGAGGGACTTATTTCTGGAAACGGCGGCTCTTGCTGCTACGCACTTGTGAAAGTAATTTCGCTTTGGGGAAAGATTTTGGCTCGGAGAAAAGGATTCGTTAGATGTGTTACTTAATTGTTAGGGGGAGGAACTTGTTTCTGGAAATTGCGGTTCTTGCTGCTACGCGCTTGTGAAAAGCATTTTCGCTTTGGGAACAAACGTTTGGCGTAGAAAAAAGGATTTGTTGGATGTGTAACTTAATTGCTAGGTGCAGGTATTTGTTTCTGGAAACTGCGGTTCTTGCTGCTATGCGCTTATAAAAAACAAGTTTACTGTGAGGAAAAATATTTGGCTTGGCGAAAAGGATTTGTTTCGTGTAATTGGAGGTTGTTTTGTCGGGAAACGGCGGTTCATGCCGCCACGCACTTAATTGCGAAAAGCAATTCTACTTTGGGGAAATAATTTGGCTTTGAGAAACGAAATTCTGAGTTTATAAAGCTTTACTTGCTTGTCATGTACCGCAGTACTTGAAATGGCGCTCTGTGCATTCATTTTCCAGTACAACAACCTTTATAAAGAGTGGAGATTCCAGTCACGTGATACCGTTATTTTCATCCACGAGTATACTGCAAGCCTCACAGGCGGTGAACATAAAACTGATGTTGTGCCAAGATTTTCCTGTAGCTACCACATAAATTTTACAAGCAGCCTAAGAAACATTCGCTTGCTGTCATTATTTTCACTTAATGTAAGCTTTTAGGTCCTGCATGCAGACAAGTCACTTGGTGCTCCTATATTAATTTTCCTGTACTGTAATCTTTACAGAGGCTGCAAACAGCAGTCACCTGGTGCACTTATTTTCAATTTCTTGTACTGTAATCTTTACAGAGGCTGCAAAAAGCAGTCACTTGGTGCACTTATTTTCAATTTCTTGTGCTGTAATCTTTACAGAGGCTGCAAACAGCAGTCACTTGGTGCACTTATTTTCAATTTCTTGTACTGTAATCTTTACAGACTTTGCAGACGGCAGTCACTTGGTGCTCTTATTTTCCACCCTGTAAGCTTTACAGGCTGTACAGAGAACAGTCCTTTAATGTTGGTTATTTTCCCGTGCTGTAAACTTTACAGACAGTGCAGCATAGCCAGTGCTTGGAGCTGCATGTTGTTTGCAGGGCTCTTTGCATGACCCGTTTGCATGGCGATGCCGTAAAGCTGCTGCGGCTAACGCGACAACATCGACATCGCGTGTGATCCGCTAAATTGAAATCCGTGCTTTAGTGTCGCAGGCCGCAGCATGACTGCTTCGCAGCCGCTTCAAACAACACTGAGTTTCGCTCGCACGTGAGCCTCATGGCGATATCACCGGCGCATTTACATAGAGATGGTCCTAGAGACGCTGTTCACGATCCAGACTCAGTTGATTCAGCTGACGAGATGATGGCTCGCTGGCTCTGAGACGCGTTCTGTTTCCTCTGACACTGGGACTGCTAAACCAAGGGAAACTTGTTCAAAGGGAAAGAGGAATTTCAATGGTTTCCGATGGCGAATGGAGCTCCCGATTGCCAGGTTGATAGTGTCTAGTAAGTGTCAATCACTCCGCAGGTAATCCGTTTCTGTTTCCCTACTCCGGGAATTCTTGAAACGAGGGAAAGTTGGTCACAGGGAAAGAGGAATTTAATCGTAGCCAATGGGTAATGGAGCTCCCGATTGTCAGTTTAACAGTGTCTAGAAAGTGTTTGTTAGTGTACGGGTAATTTTTTTTTCTCTTCGGCCACAGGACTGTAAACCTAGTGGAACTTGCGCAAGGGGAAAGATGAACTTAAATAATTTCCAATAGGTATTGAGTTTCCGATAAAATCCAGTTGAAAATTTTAAGGTGATCTTCCGATATCGTCGCCGCTGTATACTCGCTGTCATCGGATAAATGGTCATGATTTTTCAACAGGGTACGGGGCTCACCGCTCCCAGTGTGTTCCAATCAGTTTATGTATAATGGGGTGCCAATAGCGGTAGGGGAAAAATTGAAAATTGAATACTTTTAAACGGCCTTCGGTGGGATACTGCGTAATTATGAGACTCCCTCCCATGCAATATTTGCAAAGACTCGGTTTATGTTGCGAGGTGGTGCAAGTGAACTGTAACCTGTACCTTGTACAAGTTCAAATACAATTAAAGTACGGGTTTCAATTTGCGTGCTCCTCCTGTAAATGTAAACCGATTCGTTTCAAATATTGCATGAGAGGGTGTTTCTTTTAACTATTCAGTATTCCACCAAGGGCCATTCAGAAATATTAGGTTGTAATATTCGCTCTTCGCGCTTTAGGCACCCTTATGTATCAGTAACGCATTTCTGATTACTCTGCGGTAGGCAGTCTTAATTAACAAACCAAGTGAACCATGGTGAATGAAAAACGAAATTTTACTTAATTTTTTTTTCAAGCAGTGTCGCAGCTCCGACTACCAGGTCAAAAGTGTTTACTCTATAGTGTACTTGTTATCCATGCTATTTCCTAAACGAGGGGAACTGGGTCGAAGGGAAAGAGGAATTTTGTAGGTTTCCGATGGAGAACAGAGTTGCCAATTTAGCAGGATTGACAGTGTTATTCTTTATTATGAGTCTGTCAGGCTGTGGATACGAGAGCTGTCCTTCCACAGGTTAATATTGACGAATACAAAAATTGCCGTGTACAAAAATTGCCGTGTAATTCAATTAGGCTTCAGTTCGGTAGTTTTTGGATATTTTCGGCTGCGAATCGTTTGCGTACAATTATTTGTGTTACGGTTTGACATCAACGGATACCGCTTATTTATAATAAGGTTGCGCTTGGACAGTAACTGATGTCATTTTGCGTAAATCGAATCCAAACATAGAACACTTATACGCAAGTAGGTGCGAATACTTTTTAAAATTTTTATTTTTATGATAAATTTTTTACTGTTTAGAGATAATTAAACGCTCAACTCGAATTCACGAACAAATTTTAGTGCGCTTGTTAGATAGCGATAATTGATGTACTTAGATATCGCCAAATATGTAATTAATTATATTATTATATGTATTGCTATGCATTCCATATTGTGGGTATGTTGCCATGCTAAATTTTTCAAGATTCTTTAAAAAGTCACCCAGAGAGCAGCAGAATTTTGTTGTATTTGACAAAACTGAGGCGAAGTTGCAACATATATACACACGTTAATATATAAGTAATATATATTTATACTCGTTATATAGGCAGTAAATATATTTGAAATAAAATTGAAATATGTATCATATTTTATCATGAGCCTAATTAATTAGTAAAAATTTCAAACTGCTTGCCAATACAGATGTTGAGCAATCGCTCGAGTGTCTTCAATTTCTTTAATTAGCTTCGCCATGATCGGCGTCTGCCAAGACCCTCTGGAAGGCCCTATGCACTTTATTCTCCATTGCCGTGCACAGAAAACGTTATATTCAGTCAGCACTAACCTCGCAGATGGCGTTACTGTGTGTTTTTTTTTTTTATTTCAAAACTCTGTAAATTGTACGTGCAGTAATAATATTAGTGTAGAGCCGCTGATCCTTTCCGGGGTACAAGGTCTAATTTATTTATTTTTCTACGGTAGCTGAAGCTTTTTTTCCTGGCGATTTACGCTTTCTCCTGCCCTTGGGTCCGTTGGTTGTACATAACTCGTCGCCATTGCGTAATAAAATTAACTGTGATCTAATAGCTGTGGCACGCTTAGACGGCCTCTAAAGTGAATGGACGGGTCCTGGGCATGTATGCCACTATAGGATATTTATGCCACGGACATTTTGTTGTGACTGGAGAGGTAGAGCATATTTGGTTATCATTGATGATGCCAAAATAGTTTTCATGATGAACGGCGGTGCCGACTGGCCTCCCAAATAGCTTCTCCAACCGCCCTATTAACATCTTCCGCATTCATCGCCGTGGTAAAGAATTATTAGCTTATCTCCCCTCATTCCTTCACTCCAAATACGCTTCTATTAACCTCTGAGGTGGTGCACGTACCTTGGCAGAGCCTTTGCCATTGGTGGTCTCGAGGCCGCTATTATTATTGACTTCTGTAGTTTGTTGCCCCCACCCTTGCCATCTGAACGGTCCGCTAGCTGTTCATTCGAGTCTGAATTCTTGTCATCTCTAGTCCTGGTTCCTCTGGCTGTTCATTTCCGTTTATTTTCTTGCTTTTTGAAGTTCTGTGTCCACCTGCTGTCAATTCCCCTCGTCTTCTTTTCATCTGTATTTCAGGTCCTCTGGCTGTTGATTTCAGTCTGTTTCCTTGCCTTATGAAGTCCTGGATCCTCCAGCTGTTGATTCCAATCATGTTCTTGTCATCTCCACTCCTGGGTCCTCTGGCTGTGGATTTGGGTCTGTTTTCTTGTCATCTAAAGTCCTGGATCCCCTGGCTATTGGTTCTAGTCTGATTTCATGCCATCTGAAGCCCAAGGTCTTCCGGCTGTTGATTTCAGTCTGCCTTCTTGCCTTCTGAAGTCCTCTCTTTGCTTGCTGTTGGTTCCAGTCTGGCTTTTTGTCATTTCTAGTCTTAGGTCCGAAGGGTCCTATACAACGTGAAACTGTCCTTATCCCTCTCTTCCTCATCCTTCCCGCATTGTAGGAGCGGTACGATTGGGCGCAGCTGTTTCGGCGCAAACCGATTGGAGCAACCGGTTGGGCGCGAGTTTGGAGTTGGTCGCGAGCTTCTACTAGCTACTATTGTAAGCTAACCCTATTGATAATAACCTTGTATTCCAAACGATTCTTACCTTTATTAATTGTCTCTAAGCTATTTATTCTGAACACATTTGCCTTAAGCTCTTTTTATTTGGGGGGGGTATTGATTTCGTCGATACTGAATTTCTGACAACTTTTTTTGGTTCCATAGTTCCCATACGACAGCACCCGGACGGTTTCGCTCAGCTGCGCCCAATAGTACCACTGCTCCCTGGCACTGTGACGATGCACTGTTGGAAATTTCTCTTCTTCCTTTTGCTGTTACAGTTTAGAACATGTACCTTAGCCGAGTCGTAGTTAAGCCCTATTTACCACAATCTTCTCGATCCGCTTTTGCTTTTTTACAGCTTTATTTTTGCTCTTACTGGTAGTGTAAATTTTAATTCTCCTTTCGTTTCCAACTTCGGTGCTTTTGTCCTGTGACTGTTTCTTCGCAGACTACCGCCTTTTTTATATAAATTACAAGTTCATTTTTTTTTGTCCTTTCTTATAGGAACGCGGAACAATCTGTAAGCGAGGATACTTTCCTTACTTAGTTATAGCACTTGCTGCTGAGTTGCACCATTAGCACCGGTGCTCCAAAACTTCTGATACGTTGCACCCAGACAGCGAAAACACGGTATCCCTGCACTAGGTACGTGGCAAGGACTACTTGCCACGTCCTTGGTACGTGGTTACTTCCACTACTGAACACGGTGCCCGTGAGGCGTACACGGCGCCCGCGTCACAGTTACACGGTACGCGTGTGACAGATACACTGTACCCGTACTACAGGATTCAATGCACATGCTCGGCAAACGTACACAGTACCGGTACATGGTACCTGCACACAGAGTTGAAGCTATAGCGGCGCTACAACTAGCGCGCACTAGTAGCGCCGCTAGTGCATTACTAGACCAAGCACTATCGCCGCTAGGTTTTTAGCCAATGTCAAGCGCTAGTCGCTAGTTTTTGCAAAGTAATGATCAATATGTTGTATCATCATAGTATGTTACTTACGTCCATGTATCTTCTCGTTATATGGAAAATCAGTAAGACACATTGTTTTATTTCTTCCATTTAGAATGCAATAAAAATCATATTTTATTTCTATCTTACTTTTCATGTTTTTCCTAGCACTAAAAAAATATTTTCAGATTTTCGACTAGTAGTAGATATACGCCGAAAACTAGCGCCAAACTAGCGCTAGCGGCCGCTAGGTTTTGAAATGTGTAGCGCTAGCACTGCTAGTATATCTCAGGTCTAGCGCTAACGCCGCTAGTTTCTTTCACTAGCGTACACAACTCTGCCTGCATGGCATATATATATGTATATACACTGTACCCAGCCGCACGGCAGGTACACGATAGCCGTACGGTAAATACGGTCTCTGACGTACCCACTAACTGCTCCAACACAAAGATGCCCTTTGTTTAGTCTACATAGGAATGCCTGAGATTCATTCCAATCTAAATTCCTTGGAGGTTTTTACAGACTCATTTTATTGGAGAGACCTTGAAACTGTGCCACTTAGTGGTAGATATTTGGGATGCGCAAGATGTCCTTCTGGGATTTTTTTTAGACCTTTTTTGCTCACAAAAAGTGCAAATGAAAATAGTTTGTTCTAGTTCGGGATTCGCTTCTATTCTTTTTTTAGTTTGAAGGAAAAAACAGAGGTTATAACTAGAGCCAGACCCCGAGATAAATCAGGCGCATTGTCGAAAATGTTCAAATGTTATATTCGAATCCTATCTAAAAATATATTTTTTATACATCTTTGGCGGTGCAGAAACATGGTCGCTATGTTGCTTTATGAATATTTGAGAGGAACTAACAATAAATGTGTCTTTGAAGTTTGGCAGTTGTGAACGTTAAAAATACACTTTCAAAATCTGTATTTCTATCATTTTTCGAACGTTTAGATTGGATTAGGTAGGCGGCAGTAGACAAACCAACATTCCCATTCTCAAAGAGACACCGACACATACACCCCGGCAATCTATGGGCTATTGCCATTATGTTAATAGGATGTAGAGGACTCGGGAAGAAAGAAGAAAAACAAGAAGGTGGGAATAATATCAGTCAGAGAGACGATCATGCATGTCGAATATGCCTCAAAAATGTCATATTGTATTTTTGCCAACAAAATTGTTGTGCTTCAGTTACAAATCGTAGTGTTTTAATCATTTCAACAATTTATTACTCTCCACGTATGTTTTGGTGTTTGCCTGTTTATAAGGAGCGCATGGCCCTCAAGACTTCATCTTTAAATTAACTTTTATTGTCTTGCTGTTAAATGTTTATTGATATAATTTCACGCTTCGATTTTATTACACTTTGGAATGTTAGTCTGGTATTTGCTCCATGCATAAGAACATCCCCCGACGGGCACACTAATCATGTTATGATACCGACTGTTAAACCATAAGAACATCCCCCGACGGGCACACTAATCATGTTATGATACCGACTGTTAAACCATAAGAACGTCCCCCGACGGGCACACTAATCATGTTATGATACTGACTGTTAAAGCACCAAATCTGTTGTTAATCGCATTTCCGATTTTCATATTCGATGTTATTTAGAACTGGATGTTCTGGCTTTTAGTTTTATCCTCTAAATCTATCATAATGTCTTCGGCGGTTGTGTATTTTCTTGGTCTCGTTATTGGTGTTCTTAGTATTTAAATATATGTAGATTGTTTCTCCTGTTTGAAGAACGCTCGTGAAGCATCTCCGTTCGTTCGCCTCTGCGCTGCCCGATCCGTACAGCAATCGTTTCGAACAAATATTATTCGCTCTTGCTGCAGGTGTTTTTCTATTTAACAGCTGCATGTGAAAATATTTTGCGCGGCTTAAATAGGTAACTAAGTACCGTAGACCATTGCAGATTTTTTGTCGCTGAGCGAATATTTCCTGTACCAAAGTTGATAGTTTTTGGCATATTACGGGTATTTAATAATAGTAATAATTACAGAGATGGTTCAGTGCTTGTTAATGCAATGCCATAAATAGCATCTTGCTCCCTCCCACTCTGTTGCGTCAAAAAGAAATTCTAAAGATTTATACAGTCCTTGCTAGTAAAAATTTATAATGTATCAAAATTATTTACAGCAAGAGCCAATAGAATTCGCTCGATGCACAAGCTATCCACAAGCAGAGTCTAAACGAGCAGATGGAGATTCTTTACTAGCGTTATTCAAAACGTGGGAATAATCTGCAATCAGCATGTACCAACAATGTTATTAACAAAACAGAAAATGCTTCTGCCAAATATTTTATAAAAATATTTATCGCATTAAGATAATATTATAACGTCATTGATGACAGTAAATAAAATTTATAATTTATTATAATAAATAGAAAAGCACTGAGAGCGTATGCTTCCGCCAAGCAATGCCATGTTTAAGAATAATTCAAATTGGTCTTGAATCCAGGAGTTCAGTTTGATCACCACCACCACCTTCGTTGAAGATCCGTCCTTACCCTTTTGAGTTGTGTTCTGACAAACAAACCGACAACCAGGTTGACAAACACCCAAACGGTCGAATAGATTATCACCAAAATTTGGTGATATGTATATACCATTTAGCAATCCAAATGGCTCCTGCAAATTTCATGAAGATTCGTCAATAGATGTTTGAGTCATGTTCCGATTTACACAGAAGCGAACGGAGAGATGAACAGTCAAATAAACCAACAGATCCCCACAACAACGGGGTAATTTTTTCTTTGTTCCCGCATGTTTAACAGTTCCTCCATTTTTTTATAGATCCGTCCTTAACTCTCTGGGCTAGATTAATTGCTGATAAATTCAACTCAAAGACAGACACAGAAGAGGGAATGGGACTGGCAGATGATCCCCGTAATTTGGACATTTGATCCTTGTATTATTATCATAAGTTCCTGACCTATGGGGACAAGAACAAGCAGATTGAGAAACAAGCGGTTGCATGGATTATCACCGAAAGTTAATTCTCTACCTTTTAACATATACTACTAGAGCACTCTGAGAGCGCATACCTCCGCCAAGTGAGGCAACGGTAGCAAAAAATTCAAATTGGATCTGAAACCATAATTTTCTTTGTATAAACTCCAAAATCTAATCAT
>LQNS02277217.1:5828155-5848547 GCA_001587735.2 Parhyale hawaiensis | reverse complement strand
GAGAAAAATGAGGGAGACAAATAAACAAACAAACAAACGGATGGACATATCTTCACCAAAAGTTAATCATCTGTTCCTCCTAACATACCTAACAATCCCTGTAAATTTCATCCAAATCGGTTCATAACTTTTGAGTTATCTTGGTGAAAGGCAAACTAAGAGATAAACAGACAGGCTGACTCGCAGACTGAGAGGCGCATTGTGGCAAAACATAACCTCTTTGGCGGATGTAATGGTATATTATTTAGAACAAAGAATTGCCTCAAAGCAGAGCATATCCAATGGATCAATGAATATACAAGATAGCTGCCATGTGTCAAATATGGTTATGAAGCTGAAAACAAAGCTTTCTTTTGAAGATAGCTCAACGAGTTAGAATGTTGTAGGTGTCTGTTTATTTTTTCCTGTATAACAAAGCAGATCGTTTGTATTCTTGTGCTCCATTGTTACAACGCTTATTCATAGCCAAAAAGTCTTTTACACACTTGCCTAATGAACCTTTACCTTCAGGTCTAGTCTAAGAATTGTCCTTTTTTACTGTCGTCTTTGTATAGAAAGGCACTTAGTGAGGTATGTTTTTCGTATAGGATATAGTTTTATAATGCTCTTTGGTCATTGTGTTCACGGTGAAAAATATAAAGTTTGTAGAGGTCAATCACAATTTTGTAGCATGTTCAGTGGCTGGCCAGAAATGCATGTCCCAGATGAATTATGCTATAGAATTCAGGCATTAATGCACATAATGCGATAGTATTATTATTAAAACTTTACGCTCGGGCCACCAAGGACAGATAGCAGAACCCTAATGAAAAATAATGCAACATCGCGAAGCCCGAAACGCTGGTAAAGAAAATCCGACAGAAAACCATTAACAGCTGACTTAATCGCTTACAGGCCGACATGACGTAAAGCCGATGCCGGCAATGAATTTCAAAGCGAAACAGACAAGGGCAAGAAATACCAACTGAACTGACGAGTTCCGCATCTAACATTCTCCAAAGTATAAAAATGCACATCAACCGCAGCACGTGTATTTCTCCTAAAGACCTTGAGGGCTGGGACAGAAGAATACAACTAATGTCTTTCATTGTTGTACATTTTATAAACCGTGCAGAGTCCGGCCATTCCTCTCCTACGGGACAGATTCACCAGATCACTCTCAGCACACAGCCTGCTGGCTGAACTAACAAGTCGGTCCAGCAGACACAAGTGACTATCAACCGCTGATACCAAGACCAGTGAGTAATATTCCAACACAGGCTGCAAATAAGCATAGAAACATCTACGGACTACATCTTTGTCACCAAACACTGAATTTATCTTACATAGGAACCAATCTTACTGGAAGCACGTGACACCAGTCGCCTAATATGCGGCTCAAAAGTAAGCTTCTCATGGAAGACAACACAGAGAATCTCCAAGGAGCTAGACCCCTGGAGCAAAGTGTCCTCTGTTTTCAGAGGTAGATACTGCTGTAAAAGTGCCCGAGACTGACTGACGATCATAGATTTTGTCTTGCTGGCATTTAGTTTTATACTCGAGGCCGAGCACCATGCACTCATGCGCGACAGGTCCCTATTTAGAAACTGAGGGACAACATTATGCATGCTGGCGGTAAGTATCACTGTTATCATAGTTGATCATTGTGTTCTCCAGCGAAGATACACAGATACACATTTTGTAGATATTATTGAAAGAATATCTTTCTTTTATTTCTGCATTTCGCTGATTTCTCTCCAACTGTCTCCAATGTGTTAATACCTCCGCCAAGGATATTATGTTTTTGTCGAGTTGACTTGCCTGTCGCCGAGATAGCTCGAAAAGTTATGGGGATGGAACTTTGCGAAACTTACGGGGATTACTAGGCATGTCAGGAGGGACAGATGATCAATTTTTGGTGAAGATCCGTTAACCCTTTGTCGCTTTTTTTTTTTTTGGTGTCTAAATTCAAAAATTTATGAACGAATCTTGATGAAACTTGCACCCTTGTTAGAAATATTACAAAAAAAAAACAAGTGATCACACTTTTGTTTGTTTGTCTCTGTGTTTGATTTTATGGTTATCAACAACATAACCCAAAAGTTATCAACGTGTCTTTATGACATTTTCAGAAATTATTAGTATTGTTAAAAGTTACAAATGATCAAATTTTGCTGACGCTCGGTTTGTCCGTTCGTGTATTTGACTAATGTGACTCAACATGTTTGCCAGACCATAACTCGAAAAAATACTGACGGATCTTTAACGAAATTGCAAAAGCTGGTATTACTGCCAAGAGGCACGACTGCTCAAATATTGGGGATAATAAGAAGGAAATCCTATTTTCAAGGGAAATTTGATATTTTCAGTAACATTGCTGCACTTGGCAGAGGTGTGGGCTCTCAGAGTGCTCTAGTTATGGTATGTTGTACTACTATTTATACGCAATGTGTACGTATACTGTTTTCACAGTCATTGTCAGAATTTGCATCATGTTTTTTACTATATGACATTGCGTTTTAAGCTTGATCGATCTATTATGTTATGCATCTTGAAAGAAACATTAAATACTGCCAGACTGCTTTCGAGCAAGTAACAGTTCATTAAAAATTTCATCCGTGTCTTCTCCAATGCTTGTTTAGATTGACAGACTCCGCATGTCAGTAATGAGATTGCTGGCTGTGAGCATGCCTGCTTCCTTGAAAGGTCTACGTCGGTTGAGTCACATACGGTCTGGGACGCACAATTACGGTGGGACGGAGGCTCTGAGTGGTGAGAGGTTAGACTCTGGACGACGTTTATTATACAGCGCTAGCTGCAATACTGAGAAAGAGAGCGCTAAGAAAACCCTCGAGTAAGACGCCCGATGAAAGTTTAACGTAAACACATGGGCTCTGCTTTAGCATTTATTGAAGGGCGCTGGTGCGGCTGGCTGCGGATGACTGTTTTTGGATGCTGCCACATCTTTGCTATTTCCTCTGTAAATTTGTACTGCGCATTGACAACGAGACGCGTAATATTAATGGGGATTTGATGAATTGCGCTGCTTCTGTATCCATACGATGGTTTATGGCTGCTGTCAACCCTGCTATCTCCTCCTTAGATTTGTATTGAGTATTTATAACTATTCGTGTTATTTCAGTGGAAGCTGATGAACTGCACTGTCAGTGTCAACATGGTGGATTTTAGCTGCTGATATACATGCTATATCCTCTGTATGTTGTACATCGAACAGCATACATGTTGTAAATTTATCAGTATGTATCTGCTCAACTGCTATCTGCAGATGATGAAGTTTGGCTGTTGTAATCTGTGCATTTTGTAAATCTCTACCTATTGTACATTGTTAACTAACGCGTAATGCTAATAACTTTATTTTGAATTGTCATTCCGCCAGCTACAGATAACTTTGTTTTGCTGTTATCATAGGATATTTTCACTTTCTTTAATAAGTTGTGTGTCGAGTGAGCGGCAACTTAGATTTATTTCAGTATTTATATCCCGACATTTAGTTCGCTGTATGCATGGGGATCTACGGATTAAAAATATTTCTCAGGGGTCAGTACTTGGTCCTGACTTTTTAATACACAATGTCAATAGCTGTTCTGTGGATCTATCAGGGAAACTCGATCAATATTAAACGAACTGTGTTTTTCCCTAGTTATAAAAAACCAACGTGCTAGATGCTCTGCCATCTGAACAAGTTTAAGCTGTGACAACGCGTCTCAAGATCTAAAAAGAGCTATATTATAATATATATATACGTAATTAATATCAAATAGCAATGTTAATAATGCGTGTTTCTAAATAGGTTTGGAAAATAAACATGCAATAGCTTTGAGCATAAGCGTCCAAAAATGTTCTTCCGTACAACATTATACAGAAAATCGTGTTTTTCCCTTAATAATTTAGAATATGAGCACCCAAAAAGTTTTGATCGTCTCAGTATTATTCAGAACAAGGTCCAAACGAAAAACAGTTCTCTTAAAATTATCGATAAATAACAGCTTAACAGCTGCCCATGCATGTGCTGTTCTCTGTGAATATAAATAAAAGGCATGCACATTCAGCATCGACATAGCGCCGTTATGTAGATAACTGCGAAAAATAGATTTCCCGGAAACTTTCATACCTGCTAATTCGTTTATCGTTCCTCAGCGTGTATCGTCGCTAGGAAATAGCCCAGTAATGACTGAGGCTCTCTTGTTGCGTTATTGCTTGTTTGCTTGTGTGTTTGTACGGATGCTGCTGCTTCCTGGTGATCGCTTCAATGTGAACAACTGCCCATGCATCCTCTTCTAGGAAAGCAGGGTTTTCCTTCGGACATTTTGGTTCCTTGGAAGATGATGTTGTTATCTTCTCGAATGTCTTGAGGGTCTAACCGTTTGCCCAGTATAGTGTCAGTTGGTGCAATATGGATCTGTTTGCTTCTTCGATCCAATTAAGTGATGAACACTGTAGCTTCTTTGCCTTTATAGATATGATGCAGCCACACGTGACAGTAAAGTGCACTATTTGTTTCTTTACTTCTTTGACCAGGACTAAGTGATGCAACATTGTATATATGTGTAAAGGTTTCATTTAAGCATATTTTCGGTGAAAAACAAAGTGCGAGCAGCGCAGAACTCTATTCCTAAATTTCGGATAGCTCATCCAGCAAGCAGTACCATGGTAGCCGTGAGTAAATAATCAGTAATTTCCATTCTTTCAGATCGACCGGAAGTGCTAATTTTGCAGCCTTCATACTTCTGTTCATTCATTCAGTCGTGGCGAATGCAGCACGTTAGTTGTTTGCCCAAAAACTTCGTTCAAAGAGCGGACTTTCCAAAACTATGTAATTTTGTTTGTTGAGCAGACAAACATACTGTGTGACTTTTGCAGTTTAACTTGTAATCGTTAAAACACAACTAAATAAATATTGCAAGTCCGTGTGATTGAACTTTTAACTCTATAAGTTAGTAGCGTAAGATTATATTGTGGTTCGTATGTTTTATCCCCCTAAGGTGGTAACTCAAGGTATAAGTTAATCGGTCTGTATTAGCTAACTCGTTAGGGTAGTAACCTAAGATATCCTTTTGTTTATTGCTTATACTATTTTCTCTGAAAAATTGTAGTTCTCGTGCTTCAGATTATGGGGAATACTTTTTGTTAGATGCAGTAATTATTCAGTGTCGAAACATATTTATTATTCAGGTAATGGAAGATGCTTTGACGTCCATTCTAAGTATAATTCGCATGTAATATGTACTCTTCTTTCCTCAATTTTTCGCTTAAAACATATTAAGAAATCTGCTCGTGACTGTATTTTATTCAAATTTGAAGTTTTGACTGAAACGTTTATCAGTTCTTTGCTTCAACAACATCTCCCCGCTGTATCGGCGTCGTCTTCTGATCTATAGCTGCCAAGAAGGTAATTATTATTATGATTTCTTGCTCTACTCCCATCGCTTATCATTACTTCTGATGAAGTACTGTTTCTGAACATTTTTTTATAATGTGTACTCTATGGAATTATCGTTGTGATTTTGTACAATTGTTCACTGATGTTATGTACTTTATATATTCTTTTACCATAATTACTAGCTGCAGTAACTGATTAGCAATATTACTCTTAACAATTTGTTTCACTGCTGATTATAGCTGTATACGGCTTATTCTGAGAACTTCTCCCTGCTTGCTGCCATTCATCTTTAACGTCCTTTTTTAGTATCTGCATCGAAGTCGTTTTTTCTCAGTAATCCTTCCCTCCTCTTTCATGTAATCCGCTAATTGCGCCAATTTCGTTGCATCTCTTGCATTCATTATTGAATGGATCTCGCTGTACTCTAATGGTGCAACCCAAAGGTCTTTTATGTTGTATATGAAAAAGGCATAAACCGAGAATGAAGTCTCGCGCTGACTCAATGCAAGATCTACAGGGGACGCTTTTTGAAATTGAAAAAGATCTTCGCGCTATCATTAGCTTATTTTTATAGAAGGGCTAAAACCCTACCCTTTTTATATTACAATAAGATTTCTCTTCCTTATGGATTCTGGCTTCACACCCTCCAAGGCATTATTGCCGTCCTGTTGTGTGAGGGTCCAAGTTTTTCTCTCGTCGAGGCATTATTAGCTTCTTTTTATAATTGTTATAAGGGCTCAACTATTGCGTTATTCAAACTCTTCTTTGATTCTTTTTACTGTCGGGGTACAGCTTTATCCTCCACCTCTATTATTGACTTAAGTTTTTTTTATATCGCTCAAGCTTCACTAGATGCAGTGGCACAGATAGAGATCGCTTGATGCATTACGTACCTACCCTAAGTGACCAAGACCACTGGTGCTGTTTGTACGGAGGGCGAGATTATATCGTCCATTGAAAGGTCAGTATCAAGTTGGAGGTCCTTGTCATCAGCGCCTTAGTTAACAGGAGTGTCGGCTGTGCTGCATTGTGATGAGCTCACCATACGACCACCGGACGAGCAGAAGAACCCGGGCGCGCCGGCCTTTTTCTATCGAGAGTTGCATTCATTGTTGGTCAATCACTGCACTGAATCTGATAGAGTGAATCTATCCCTTTTGATATTGTAGGTTTTTCTATTCTCCCTTTACAAGGCTACGCTTATTATAACGTGTGTCCAGGGAGCCACGGAGAGAGTATCAATTACTCTTGGTATTAATTATGGGTATATTCAGCTTCAAACAACAACAAGAACCATTTACAGTATAGGTATATATGCAAAAGGACTCCCATGCTGTTGGTGTCGTAGCTAGATTTTATCTATCTTCTCAGCAAACACGACTATAAATGCGAGGTATGGATGGATGAATAATCTATTTTAGAGTTCTTGGCGTCTCTGTGCCGTACACACGGGCATCGGTGTCCAGAGAAACCTTCCTGGAAACTTTGTCACGTGTAGGGCAGTACTAAAGCGTGTAGTTTGAATGCAATAATGTTATGCATTTGCAGCATCATACACCAGATGGCTCGTTCTATCATTGGACGCGATCGCTATTAGCAGATTGCTGGCGTTTTTTTTATCTCAGTGAGAGGATGTATTGCTTTTCGTTCTGTCGGTCTTTCTAGATTCCTTTTAGAGATGACTAGAGATCTATCCGTATGTCCGCCTAAGCGCCTGGCCGTGTCTACGGATGTTGAAGGTAACTCATGCTCTAATTTTACTTACAAAGCAATAACCGCGTATTTTGCCAAACAGCGTAACCATTTTTCAATAAATCGATCGCTATTGAGCAAAAGAGAGGAAGGATCTGCCGTTTTTGAAGCTGTTTCTGCTCTGTTTGGAGATCGAACCCATCTAGCTGATTGCGTCTTATGTAATGTTTAATTTAAAACAGTCGTTGTAAAACTTTTGCATCCTCTCTCGATGCTTCCAAGAGGGATCTGGGCAATCTCTGAACGTGGTGCTGTATAGACGACACTGCGATGTTCTACTCGTCTGTGTCCTCACCTCGCGATCAGTGTCTGTTCAAAATCCAATGTGTTTTTGAACCCTTGTCGTACAGGTTGTGCTATGCTGTAGGCTGTGCGTTTCCGCTTGGACTTTTGAAGTGACTCACTGCTGACTATCTTCCTGTGACATTGCAACGCGTCTTGACAGAAGGGACATGCTGCACTGGACGAATTGTATTTTGTGCCTAAGCTCCATTGGGATTAAAAACTACACCATTTCATACATACAGTATTAGCACTGACAAAGAAAAGCGCAGACGCACAACTTCTAAGCGCACCTCTAGTCGACCGTTTGGGACCGTTGTGACGTCATCTATGTCTCTTGATGCGGCTGCAGGCCTCTAAGTAAATATCACTGGTATCATGGATACGACCGTACGATTTAATGCAAGTGACTAATAATGGCGGAAGCGCTGTCCGCTGTTGCTAATTTTCTCGCAAGTATACGTACTGGAGCAGCGTCCGTCGGTGTCTTTTTGTCTTTGGTAGTAGGTACGAACAGACTAGTGAGGGTTCCTGCCTTTCTACTAGAGCATTAACTGCTCAAGTACAGTAAACATGACGTAAGGTGCATTGATTTCTTGGGTTAAATTTACGCTGTTACCGTTTTTCTCAATTAGCACTTTAGCTGCCACGTACGTCGTGACATGGTGAACGTCACGAGTATCAACACTGTATTGTAAGGTCCTAAATATAAGCACTGAATGTTTTTTTTTTTCTCTTTTAGTCAAATTTTCCTTCATTCAATTATAGTACATTGAGCCTTGACTTGCATTACCTTCAATACATATTGTCTTTGTGGAAAGATTAAAGGTAATATATACTGTACTCTTAGTAATAACTAGTGGAGCCGTGCGTACAAAAATTCACGCAGTAATTGATATATTTGCTCTCTTCTTTGAGTTGCCGTTTCTACATTTTCCTGCTCACGCTTATAAGCAACACTTATTCCCTTCTGTATCTCTTCCCTTCTTGTCACTGTGCCGCATAGGCGCTTTATCTCTTCATTGATAGCACGTCTTCGTTCTTGAGACTGTAGTAGTCTCGTTCTTCTTCTACGTTCCATATCCTCTTCTTTAAGTAAACGTGCGTCTTCCAAGGTAAAATCTTAAGTAAAACACTGCAATAAACTTGAATGCCCTTCCAGTCAGCTTATTTGCAATGTGAGTGCGCCGTATCCATAATACTGTCTTCCATACTTAACTATCTGCTTCACTGAATTGCTCAAATTTCGGCCACTGAAGCGAAATATGGACTCAGAGAAAGACAGTAAGCTAGAAGAAATAGTTGTCTACTGCCCGTGCCATACTTGAAGAGAAATTTAAGTTACATCGTCGAATTTAATAAGAAAGATAGTAAGCTAGAAGAAATAATTGTTTACTGACCGTGAAAAATAAGCACCTCGTGAATGCCCCGTTGATTATGTGCCGAAATTGTACGTCGTGACCTGAAACAAAAAAGTTACAAAATCGGACTCCAGAAGCTACATACATATTGTCCCGATTTCAAGAAGTGTTTCAAGCAAGAAGTGCTTCTAGATAAAGAGATAAGGATCCACTTTTCACCATCTTCTGCAATCTGGTCATCGATGTCTACGACAACGTAACTGAATCACAGAATCTTCAACTTAGCTTTTTTCCCCTATTTCTTTCAAAGCGGACACGAAATAAATAAAAAGATACACAATGCACTTTATTATATTAGGAGTAAGCTAGCCAGTTAGCTAGTAAGCTAGCTTTTCTTCAGATTTCGTAAAATTAAATGTAGTTATATAACATATTTATTTTATGACTTAGGACTTACTGTATGTAAGACTAAATAAAAAAAATCTATATGAGCCGATGGTGACATGCAGTTTACTGCAGGGCGTACGAATAATATATAATTAAATTAATGATACTACTAATCACAGGCCAGCAACCACATGGTTCATTGGTGCTGTAATTGGAACAGTCTTGTTATAGGTACTATTATCGTATTCTTCTGGCAGTTTCTATTACGAAAAATTACGGCTCTCCTTTATTATCGCTATACAGCAAGCTTGTCGTCCTTTTCCAGCCCAGCATTTTGCCTCTGCTTCAGCTTGCACATCGACATTGTTATGAAACTGAAGCGGCAGAAATTGAGCACCGCTCCTGCGTTATGATCTCCCTAATTGATTGCCTGAGCTCCTGATTTAAATAACATCTGAAGAATGTCAACAGTAAACATGCCGGCCTTGGAGACGTTAACGAGACTTTTTCTACGTCGACGGGGTTGTCGCTCTTGTGGAAGCTTTATGATAATTTACGTCGCCCGAATAAAATTTCTAGCGTGTTTGCCTCTAACTAAAAGTGGAACGCGATAACCGGAAATAGCGTTGATACAAGTTGGTAAGCACAACGTGAAAATAGCTATAAAACGAGAGGAATACTTTTGGGGAAGCCCTGTAAAAAATGGCCTCTGTTCCAGGTAAAGTTTCTGTAATGTCGCGTTACATTTTGGCTCGCGATAACAAGAAATAGCGTTTCTGCGAGTTAGCAAACACAAAATTATAAATGATTTTGAGACAAACGTGATGAAAATGGTACCTGGTAGCTTATTATCTGCTGAATATCCGTTCTTTTTACGGGTTCGAGTGGCGAGCGGACTGGTGGATAGCTGTGTGGGCTTGTAAGCGCTCAGGTAAAATATGCGTGCATTACGAATCAGCCATTTAGCGAGCGGAAATGTTTGGGAATGAAAAGTCGCTATTAGTAATAAAGCTCTCAATTTTTCGTTTGACCAGCAATTTTTTCATCTAATAAGTCGTAAGACTAATGTTATTGCCATCACAATGAGAATGAGAGTCGGTTTCGGACACTTTTACCTCAGTAGCCACCTATGAAAATAGATGGCACTGTATTTCAGAGTTTGTAGCTCCCTGGAGATTCTCGGTGTCCTTCTCGTTGAGTAGCTTACGTTTGAAGCGCAGATTCAACGTCTTGTGTCATGTGCTTCGAGTAAAGGTAAAGGTAAAGTCAACTTAGACCACACCCTCACCTGGGAAACTCACATGCACTGGTTTGTACTGTGGGTATAGGCCCACTGGCCCCAATTGAGTAAGTGTAGTCGTAGTCGCCCTCGGGTCACCAAGAACTATGGCGCCAATTTGACGGAAGGAACAAATGACCCGAGACCCCCTCCCTCATTAGGGTGGGGCGAAAAAGGGGGGTTTTGCAACTTTTTTTGAAATGTGACTTCCACTAGAGATATTATATTGCCAAAGTGCCTCAAAACAATCATGTTAAAATTATAGAAGTGTAGATGAATATTTTGAGGTGCCCCATGAATATTAAACTTTGTAAATTTTCTAAAATGCAATTACTTATGTATCATAATTAAAAACTGTGAGGCTACATCCAATACCAAAATTATTGTAATAATTCATAATGCTAATAACATACTCAACTCTGCAATGTTTATTCAAGCATCTTCAGGTGGTATCATGCTAATAACATTTATATGTTTTTTTACAAAATTTCATAGATTTTTAATTACTGTTATGGAGCTTATAGTACGTTCTTTAGTTTAGTGTAGTTGCGTATAATTGTGTAATCAACTTTAAAAAATGTTTAAATGAATGTTTTGACCATCCAGCNTGGGGCACCTCAAGATGCTAGATTTTTGGAAAACCCTTTTAACATAATCAATCCTATACAACATGGCAACAAAATCACACCATTGGAAAAAATATTTCGAAAGTTTGTTTTTTCGCTCCATCCTGCCCCTCATCTCTGAGGAAAGCAGTTCCACCACGGTGCCGTGCATACACACACAACTTCCCAGTCAGCACACTAAGATCTGCAAAGAGCTCTTCTGTGATAGGTGAATGATGCGTTCGGTGATAGGGACGTAGTATGTAGATTTTTTGTGCATTCCCGCTGCCTTTGTTGGCGAATTGCTCACCGGTCTGAGATTCGGCTGCAGCCAGTCACTTGCGTCTGCTGCACTGACTTATTAGCTCAGCCAGCAACGTATGTATGTACTGAGAGTGATCTGGTGAATCTGTCCTATATTCGGAGGGTGGCCGGTATGTGTATGTTTTATAAGGTGTATTGCAACGGGAGACATTGGTTGCATTCTTCTGTCCCTGCACTCAAAGTCTTTGGGAGAAAAACGCGAGCTGCGGCGCATGCCTACTCCGTTACATTGAGGACTGTTGGGTGCCGAATCAACTCACCAGTTCACTCGTGGGTTTCTACCCTCGCCTGTTTTCTTGGTATTTGTTGCAGAGATTCGTATTCGACTACATGAATCTGCTGGCATTTAAGTCAGCTGTTGATGGTTTTCCGATGAACTTTTCTTAGTAGCGTCTTGGGCTTCCTGCTGTGGCGTAAAGCCTCATTTGTGTTCCATTACCTCTCCGTTGAGGTCCGGGAGTGTAGTTCTATTAATAATAATAATAATAAAATATTATGGAATTTATTATTATTATTATTAAAACTTCACGCTAGAGCTCCCACGGACAGGTAATACAACCCAAATGAAGCATGTTGCAGCACCGGGAAGCTCAAAACGCTGCTAAAGGAAATCCAGCAAAAAACCATTGGCAGCTGACTTGAACGCCTGCAAGCCAATACGGTTCGGTGTTGTCCATGATCTCCTTATCTTCGTATATTTACTCTAGGATTACTTGCTTACTGTTAGTTATAATTCCGCCCGAACTACATATGTAACATGGCATCCAGTGATCAAGTTACAGTAACCTTTGTATTTTACGGTACTAACCTGCTATAACTCTATAAAGTTACTGAATTTTGTCATTAGATAACGTTGTAGTGATGTTGTTGGAGGTCTAGGACAGGATCTGGTGTCTCAGTTATTTTTCAATAGTCAAATTTTTCATATTTCTGCTGTATATATATTGGAGGCTCACTACTATTCTAGTTCAGTTAATGTCATAGTCATATCCTTCTTCTATGTGCGCAATGATAACTTTTTTTCTCTGCTTCTTCCCGACTATCAATCTTTTTTTTTTTTTTTGTTCGACTTCCAGTCGTGTCTCATGCGGTGTCTGTCAAACAAAACCCTAAACGCGTCCATTCACGAGGTGTCACTTTTTTTCAACGAAGCGCCCAGCTAACTTATAGTCGCTCGCATTTAAAAAGTTATGTAAAGTACAAACATGATAACCTCACGTTCCAGCAAATGTATTCAGGGTGCCCTATCCTGAATCGATTGCGCTATCGTACTTATAACAGAATCTACATACATATACTCGTATACTCTCTCCAAATAATATTAAAAATTGGGAATGTCTATTCATTTTGAGCAATTTCCAATACCGTATTCATCAAAATATACAATGTTAAAGGCCTGCGTGTACGAGGAGAGGACATTCTAAAAAATCTCTCTTTTCACCTGTTGGACGAGATTTGTTATGGAAACAAAAAAAAAAAGAAAAAAAAAAAGCATACGAGCATAGTCAAAGTTGCCTCTATCGATCCCTGTGTGAAGTATCGCAAAAGTAATTACAATTATATGTTTATATTGAGCATTACAGTAATAAGCGCTAATTAGCCACGCATACTATGTATGTTTATTAAAGCGACTGTAATTGGTGGAACGTGTTAACGCAAGAGAGACGCTTGATGAATAGTATGGAAATGAGTCCTAACATCTATCTGCACTTCATTATTGCGATGAGTGCACTCATTAAAACTCACGCTTTACGTAAATGACAGCTCTTAGAGCCCTGGCACTGCATTAATTATAATTAGCATCCAAAGCACTTAATTTGGCTTTCAGAGTTCTATCCCTCATTTTTTTCCTTTACTTTGAAGTATCGCGAAATATATCCGTCGCTTCCATGCAGTTGAGTTAGCATAAGCTCCATCTCAAGTTTGAACTTCGGAGCAAACGGAAGTTTTCCTGCTTCCTTCTTCATTCAGAAGTTGACATTCAAGCTGTTTAGTCGTCTAAAAGTTCTCGATGGGTGGATTTGAAATTCGGCGGAGGAGAGATCCCTTCACTTGAATTAATTATTTTTTCAAGTTTTTTTTAATTAATTACATACTAAGAAATCAGTTTCATTGTTTGTCTAACGTTTTTCTTTCGAGAGCGAAGCTAGGCATAGTGAATTTTCGGCTGGGTATGTCACCCTCGCCTAAAATTGACGGTTTGTCCGCATTTGTCCGTTTTTGCTCTCTTTAGGCCGTACTGTCGGAAAATCCGAACTAATTTCGGGTAAGTTGGACTATATTCGGGTTTAATATCGGGTAGGTTAGGCGAGGCAAGGTCTGTTTTTTATTCATTTTAAAATTTCGGGCACTGTCAATTTTAGTCAATGGTGAAAAGGGGTTAAGAAGTCTGCTGTTCATTATGTTGATTCTAATCTATAATCTAGAGCACTCTGGGAGCGCACAGCTCCGCCAAGCGAGGCAACGGTAGCAAACAATTCAAATTGGCTCTGAAACCATAATTTTCTTTGTATAAACTCCAAAATCCAGTCACTTGTGTCTTTTGATAGTAAGAACAGCTTGTGAAATTTTCTTGAAGATCTGTTCATAACTTTTTGAGTTATACTGCTAACAAACGTTATGACAAACATGAGTCAAACATACTAACGAACAAACCGATGTGCACCAAAATTTAATCATTTATGTCTTATAACATTAATAATAACCCCTATAAATTTCATAAAGATCCATTCATTATTTTAGAGTTATTGTGCTAACAAGCATAAAATTAAAAACAGTGGCAAACTAACGAACGAACGGATCGTTACCAAAATTTCGTCATTTTCTCTTTGTTATATTCCTAGCAACTCGTGTTAATTTCATAAAAATCCATCAATAAATTTTTGAGTTATGGCATTGAGAAAAATGAGGCAGACAGACACACAAACAAACAAACAAACGGATGGACATATCTTCACCAAAAGTTAATCATCTGTTTCTCCTAAGATACCTCACAATCCCTGTAAATTTCACCCAAATCGATTCTTCACTTTTTGAGTTATCTTGGTGACAGACAAACATTCAAGCAGACAGACAGAGAGAGACAGACAGACAAACACGACGAAAACATAACCTCTTTGGCGGAGGTAATAAATTTTGCCAAAGAAAACACGCCGGGCTCATAGTACAACTCCGTCACCACTGCATAGTTTGCATTAAGTTTCGTGTATGAAAGTTAGTATACTACCGTATTTGTCTATCTATAGTACTTTATATGAGAGTCTGGTGACTTTACATTTGTAGATAGATTACTATATGGAATTATATACTCGTAGTATACAACAAAAGATACTAGCTATATAAACAAATTTAAAAGTAAAGCCGACGTTTTCGTATCAACGGAATATGTTAGCGCACAGAAGATGGCTTCATTTTATTCCGAACCTTTGATTTTACATTTTAACTTGTTTCTACGCTTGTCCTGGTTCTCTTTCTAAGCGATGCTTGTAATCATTAGTACTTGTATTGACGAAATTTCTCTTCCTATGCTCGCTAATAATAATATTTACTGGTAATTTCATCAGGTGAAAATTACTAGCTGCGCTAGTGAAATTTGTCGTCTTAATACTTGCCAAAGGTTCAGGTGGTATTATACTGTTTATTTAATTTTGGTAAAGGTTTCTAGCTACACTGTTACAATTCATCATATAATGCTCGACAAAAGTTGTGGTTGTGTTAAACTATCAATGAATGAAAAGCTGCTCCTAGTGAATGAAATAAACTTAGCGTCTAGACAAAAGAGACGGTCAAGACGTTCCAAAATCGTTTGGACAAACACTAGCTGGGAGCACCATCCTCCACGACTTCGGACTCATCGTCCGAGACTCGTTAATTCCTACGCCTAGCTTCATTTTAGGCCGCCACGATCCTTTGGTTATTTTTAATTCACCGAGATATGTATGTTATTACTGACGGTAACTAAGCGTGCGGTACAATGATCATATATTGGATAACAACGCCTTCTATTCAGCACACAAACAATATCCGGTTTGAGTTTGATGTCTATAAAAAGTACTAGTGAGGGTGTTATGTTGTCTTAGGAGCAGCTAGCATTGTATGTTATCCTGACACTTGAGTACAACGTTTGAAAATACTGTCGCTAAGCTTCAGCAACTCAGGACCTGTTTCCCAGCTTTTATTCTATGCATATACCGTGGTGATAGCTTCAACTATTGTGCCAAATCTAAAGTTAGTATCGCTAGTCACCTCCAATTTCCTATCCAGGCCTTCTACCAAAGTGCACAATTTGAATCTGATATCCCTGAACATCGACCAGTGAAGTCCTTTTCCCCAACGTCTTATTTATGCTGGGGTAATATTTTCAACAAAACTGCAAAGTAAAATTTGAAGTTGATATTGCTAGGCATTGGCCACTCAAGTCTTCATCGCCAATTTTTTGTGTTGGCCTAAGCTCTAGCTCCTAGGAATTCTGCAGCAGCGGCATCAGATATCCTTTCTTTTTATTCGTATCGACAGTTACTCACTTGAAGAACGCCGCTGTAGCGCTGCAGCCACTCCTCGCCGCGTTCCCAAATGATTTCCCGGAGGAAGCTGTTCCTTATGGATAGAAGGAGGAAAAATGTCCGTGTCGTCTCGTCCTGGGAGTTTTTCCAGCTTTGTGTGCTCGGGTGTGGGCAAGTGCATGGTACCTCCAACTGCAATTTGTTTCCTCTGCATTTCTTTTTACCATGTTTGGCTGTCTACCATCCAGAGAGTTTCCGCAAGTTAAAATACGAATCCCACAATTCGCGAAAACACACCAAACAATAGCTAAAAGTCAACTTGAAGCGTTGATAGGCCTCTGATGATGGTAGAAAACTCTTCAAGATGCAGCATCCAAATGTTTTATATGGATGCTGCATCTTGAAGAGCTTTCTACCATCACCAGAGGCCTACCAACGCTTCAAGTTAACTTTCAGCTATTGTGTGGTGTGTTTTCGCCAATTGTGGGATTTGTATTTACTACGAAGACTGCCATGCTGATGTGCCAGCCTTTTACCTACGACAGGATGTGAACTGTCGCCCTCGGTACATCTGTGTGTCTGCAACGTGCGGTAATTGAAATCTACGCAGCGGACTGCAATTGAAAATTGAAACATTTGCTTGATAAAAAATTTCATTTATACTTTTGGAACATCCGGTATCATAGTTACTCCTTCCTATTGTAACCTCTCTAAATTTCACAAGATCTCAAGAACTAAATTTACCAACTTCGACCCTCCCACCTAATAAGCTGGAGAACAGTGAAACGTACGTCGTGGGTATCAAAATTTCTTCAACTGCTTTTAATCGAAATCAACGGTCATTCTTAGTATTAGATTAGAAGATCGTAAGCGCTGAAACATCACCGAATTTCATTTCCGCTCCGTATCCAGAATACACAGTGGGATAGTTTCAGTAGAACTAAATTTTTGCTTCTGAAAAGTTGGAATAAAGAATTACTGCGTCTACTATAGAGGAAAAAATCGGTTCCTCTCAAGGAGCTTGTATAGAGATATATTGAAGCTCCTTGGTTCCTCTACGCTTCGTTGATTTGCTGCAAAATGTGTACATCGTAAACTAAATGAAAATACAATTTCGATGTATAGAGAAAAGTAATGACTATCAGACTCCACGGGAACGGCAAGAGAAGCTGGGAGAGCAAGAACTGCATTCAATGTTAATAGCGATAAGTACCGTATTCCAAATTTAGCCTTCTTCTGCGATATGGTTTATTGCCTACTGCATCCCATCAAAAGAGAACAGGATCGCCAAAATTTCCAACGGGGCAAGAAATGCATTCAGAGAATAAAGGGGTAAGCATTTCACTTTAACCTTCTGCAAGCTCGTCATCGTTGATTACGATTCACCTATTTTTCGGCTATTTCGTTAAGAGCGGACACAAAAAATATATATTGGATGAAGTAAACCTCAGAAGAGAACGCGATCGACGATGCAGCGGAGTGCTTAAAGAGCTGTATATATATCAGCATTGAGTGAACTTCAACGTTAGAAAAGAAAGAATTTTTTCCTGTCTATTCTTAAGATCGTGACACCGAACATATATGTAAATAAATATATAAACACACGACGGTCGTTCTTAGTGTTAGATTAGATGGATACTGTGACCCTTATCACGATGTTCTGACTTTCTCGCCCTACTTCGCTGTGTTCATAGCCTTCAGAGCCTTGTTAACGTATTTAATTCAGCGTGTATACTTTTGTTACAAGTCTTAAAGCTCGTTTACTCTACCGCTATGCCTTTGTGCTTTACTATATACTAGTGGCCCGTGCCGTCATTATAAATAACGGCAAAATTTTTTCCCTATCTAATACTGAAGAAAAAGATTCCAAGGTACCCAACTTTTTTTTACATTTTGAAATCTGAATTTTCTCCTATCTTATTCCCATAGAGCGTGACAGGAAAGATATAAATATATAAATAAATAAATAAAAACACGACGTGAATTATTATTGTAGTACTGATAAACAACTTACGAAAGAGAGCCTCTGTCTTCTCATAGTGACACTCTCAGCACAGTGTACTGACTTACGCTGTCTTCTCAGGCTTCAAATTTTGTCCTGGTTCTAAATTAAGCGTATTTACTTCATTATAACTTGCATTATCTCGCTAGCTCTCTGTCGCTGCTACTCAACCATAAGAAGCTTACGGAGGAGAGTCTCTACCAAGTCTCATAATATGAAAGTATCTGTAATACCATACGCTTCTGCTGCCTGTATTTGAGATGTATAGGGCTGTGAGATTCCTGCAGTGTGCGCTCCTCGCAGATAATTACAGGCCTCGTAATGAGGGAGTCGTGTAGACCACCCCACTTATTGGGTAACTCATGCAAAAAAGAAGCTTTCTTGCCACTGTCGCCAAGCTCGGTCGAGACGAACCTCCATCTCGTGTTTTAGTTGCCTCGGAAATAAGGCTTTGACTTGGCGGGTGTTGCGCAAAGGGCCATGGTGAAATGGCTGAAGTTAAAATTTAAACTTCATCCAGTGGGGGCTACGTAAAGTGCCATGGCTGCAGAAGGATGGGTGACAACGGTTGAAACTTGAGTTTGTTTGAGCGGGTGCTACCGGAAAATGCCATGGTAGCCTAGAAAAATGCAAGTGACAGCGATTCGAAATTAGGGTTGAATTAGGGTGGGCTACTTCAAGTGTCTATATGACGCAAATATTTAAGTGACCACTGAATAATTTATGTGTGTGTCGAGAATTGAAAATTGAGTTTAAAAATTGCAACCACCGTAACAGTAGGATGTTTTATGTATGTACCTATTTAATTAACGTAAAATAATACTTCTTCTGGATTACGTATTATTTTACGTTAATTAAATACATGGAACCTGGATGTCCTTTATTTTCATCGAGTATGTACCTATACTAAGCAAAACTACTGAAAATTCTATTTGAACTTCAGGAGTAATTCATAAGTAATGTTGAAAGTAATTTGATGAGAAGAGATGGAAAAAAGCGGGCCCTGCCTTAGCGGGTGTATGCACAGACATGGTGACAAACAATGGTTATTACAGACAGTTAGAATTTTGTATTCGGCTAAGCATATGCTGTTTAGCAGTTAAAAGTCTGCAGTTAAAAGTCTAATACTTGCAGTGTGTTTGATATTTTTTAGTTTGCGTTCAAGCTTAGGGCAAGCGTAGTTATTCACACATTTTCCTCAAAGGTTTATTCCTCTCCGCAGCATTATTAAGTGGTTATCATTGTGTAAATTCGTTCCTGCTTTTTGTTATTTATATTTATGAGTGATTTTTTTCAGTTGCACATGCTCGTAACCACACTGTAACTAATATTTTCCTTGTATCAAGCTGCATTATAACTATCATTTTTCATGTTCAGTTGCTCTCATTGGTTAAATACAAAAATACAGCTCTGTAACTTTTAGTTTCACGCTCAACCTTGCTCTAGTGTGCAATTCTTTTACTTACTCTCATTGATTTGCTTCTCTCCAGGAAGCAATTATTATATCGCCAATATTTAACTTTGGAATAGTAAGTCGTGACACACAGTGTCTATTGCTTACCCCGTTAATGTCACAATTTGATGAAGGGTTTTATTTTTAGCTACGTACTGGGCGTCCCCGTTTACGGCCTGGCATAGACTTAATTACGCGAAGCGGGACCTCCTCCACGAATACCATTATGGAGATTTTGGTGCCATGAACAGCCGTTCACTTAACGATAAAAAAAATGTGCTGGTCTCGTCTAGTTCAACCGAAATGTAGACAACTTAACAATTACACGCGGCAGGGTCTCCTTCACGAATGTTATTCTGGAAATGTTGGTACTATATATACAGCTGGTCGGTAATCGATTGAAAATGTTCTGTGTTCGACTGAAATACAGTATTATCAATATAATCATTAGACGAAGCATGGCCTCGTCCATAAATATTATTATAGTATGGATATTTTAGTGCAATAAACAGCTGTTCATTAAGCGATAAATAATGTGTCGTTGCGGCTACGTTCAACCAAAGTGAAATATATGTAAACCAGGTGCAGGGTGAAATTTCACGGTATAGGTAGCTATAGTTTGTTTGACCGAGTAAAAATTATGTTTTAGTTTATTGACCTGTTAACGTTTCAAATAGTAATTTTGCTAGTGAAAAATGGCGTGATAATATTGAAATGGGACTAAATGTTTCTGTCGGCTGAAATATTAAAATCTAATGGTGTAATAATACTTAGCAAATAAATGAATTGTGACCGTTGTGCAATGGCAGTAATATGTATATAAATACATATATCACAAATTAATAGTCCCACTCGCACCTGGAAGTATCCAGGGGGGCAGCTTACAGTCTGGCTATATTTTCCAGTGAATAAACACAGTAGGTGGTTCGCGGAATATGAACCCGGGACGCGAATTTTTTTTTCCTGAACCTTTCAGCAAGTACAGTCTCAAGGCAGCCAATGGCGTGGCAGGTCACAGGCCACAGTGGGAGGGGCGAAGAGTGATGCTCAGTGATGGTGTTGCAC
>LQNS02277217.1:5816578-5826938 GCA_001587735.2 Parhyale hawaiensis | reverse complement strand
ATAGAAATCAGAGAGGCTTAAGAGCTTTTAAAATCTCTATAAAGAGACAAGAAAGCCTCATGGAACACCTAATTTATTCGTTTTGGGGATGAACCTGCTTCAACATTACTCACCATCAGGAAGCAAAGAGCGTAGGCTAACAGAAGAGCGTAACATTCTTTGCTTCCTGAGCGTAACTTGCATTCTTTGCTTCCTGCTCACCATTGAACTAAAAGAACCTGGCCTGGTCTAACGTAGCTTAAAACAAACCTATCCATTTATGAGTGATTCATTTCACTTATTGGTTAGGCATTGCATGCAATGCTTGGTGACATTTATTCCCTGTAACATGTGCATAAAATACACAGAGACTCGATATACACTGCTAACACANAGAGTATGCATCAGAGTGCAACACCATCACTGAGCATCACCCTTCGCCCCTCCCACTGTGGCCTGTGACCTGCCACGCCATTGGCTGCCTTGACACTGTACTTGCTGAAAGGTTCAGGAAAAAGAAATTCGCACCCGGGACGCACAGGCGGCAAACTCGCCATTCGCTGTGTACGTTTGTATATGGACGTCGGTGTGTGTACGCGCAATCGGCGTTCACGTTCGGCTGCTGTGCCTGCGCGCTATATCACAGATTACGTTAGGTTAGTTTAAATTTGGTAAGGTTAGGTTAGGTAAGGTTAGGTGTGGTAACGTTAGGTTAGGAAACGTTAGGTAAGGTAAGGTTAGGTTAGGTAAGGTTAGGCTAGGTTAGGTTTGGTAGTGTTTTCTGGTGGTTATTGCGCGGCAAGAAAGCTTACTTGAACGCACGAATGGCGAGCTTGCCGCGAGTGCACCCGGGACTCCTGCATAGCGGGGCGCGATCACAAGGTCAGCGCTGACAGAGTATATAACTTATATTGCAATGTTATTTACTCTTTCTTATTACCTTATTAGTTACACTGGTCCCTGGGTGTCTACGTTTGCTGTTCATCCCATGATCCATTATGAGCGGTGATATGAATCCCGTTGGCAAGAAAAGAGGCAGTAATGTGACTGATATGGGGATTCTATTCGCACCTATTGCGCTCGCAGCAGAAACCTCTAAGGCGCTCGGGCTTCTGCTGCTGGAGAAAATGAGCAATGCTCTGGAGACAGCTGGTGACCAATCTGGTTTTACAGCGAAGCACGAACAGCTCCGACGATTTTTGCTGTGGTACAGTCACTAGGGCACACTATGTTTCAAGCGGCTCATACGTGAATGCGTGTCTCCTAGCTGGATGCGAAAAATGCAATTGATAGGGTGAATCACCGGGCCCTATTTGTGTACATGTAAAAAGAACGCAGAGAAGAGGGCTCTATTGCCCAGGGTTTGTGAAGTTCTGGCCCAGAGAATCAGAGTATTTTTTACCTCAAGGTAAATATTTCGTTGAGTTTTGTGCTGCTCATGGAATCCGGCGGTGCGGACTGCCCTTGCATTTTCTTTTTCAACTCCAGGTAGTCTAACTAGGCTGTGTTAATTATATTGCTCCAGCATTTATTGTCCTCTTGTATTCCTCCGGGAAAAAGTCAGTTGCAAGCCGTACAGCGTGGTTGAAATTGGGTTAGTGTCGGCATTGATGCGGTGCACAACAAGCTCAGCTATTTCGCAGGTGGATGTTGGGCGGGCTAAAAGATGTATATTATCATTTGTAAAAATGAAGCTCATGAACTTGACATTTGTACAAAGGATCCTCAAATCAATTCAATTGCCCCTCCTCGTAGCAAACAGTACAGTCTTGAGCATACAATGCTAAGTGTTGTGTCGCAGTTTTGTGTATCTGAAGCGTCTAATTCATGACACTCTAAGTGATACGGCAGACTCGAAAACCCCTGCATCTTACTGGCCAATCGGTATTTGGAGTTTCATAGGTGCTCCCTTGAA
The DNA here is from genome assembly GCA_001587735.2 of Parhyale hawaiensis. Classification (NCBI taxonomy): domain Eukaryota; kingdom Metazoa; phylum Arthropoda; class Malacostraca; order Amphipoda; family Hyalidae; genus Parhyale; species Parhyale hawaiensis. The sequence goes on along the minus strand of LQNS02277217.1, from coordinate 5,825,044 downwards.
ATTAAAATTCGAGGTGCAAGGAAATTTTTTTCCTATACATAACAACTCTTTACAGTTTGAATTCACGATACAGGCCTTCTGTAGGCTTTCTATTGCGTAAATGTTTTTCGGCGACCTATGGGTGTTCCCAGATATACAACAGTACATGGTGTGTTTGCCTCTTATGAAGTAGTGTGCCTGAACATACTTGGATAATTTGCATAAGTGCTGTGACCTACGGCTGCCTTTTTTCATTCCTGCTCATCCGACGGCCCTTCAGAAAATGTACTTGCAGTGCACTCATTCTTCGTCGTTGCCTGTAGGCACAGCCTGATTTTCTTACTATCTTTTCCTTACTATGTTTTCTTCATGCAGCATATTGTGCACAACACCAAGGAGATGTATGTATATGTGAACCTATTGCAGGAATTGTAACCGTTCTCCTACTAACGACTTTATTTAATATGTAGTACATATATACCTATTTCTTACATCCACGGTATTTTGGATGATACATTCATTACGAAGACTATTGCGAAAACGATACAGTGACTGTGTTATATTTGCTTATAATGTCAAAGGTCATAAAGATGTAACGTTATAGCCTGGCAACGATAATTAACAGTTCCCGAAAGTTTTTACCACATCAGAAATGGTAGCTCTTGTGTAGAGCTTATTTAACGAAACACAGACAATAGCACAACGCATTTGCATTCAGCGGAGCCCTCAGGAGCGGAGTATTCAAGTCCTGTTTACTAATACTTCACGTCCTGCTCATTCAACGGCGCTCTGATGCTGCTTTAGAATTGCAAACTCCCAATTTGTGTGCCAAATGCTGCCCCCGAAGTCAAGCACTCATTAGTTATTCAGAGCCGACGTCATTATTTTTCTGCTTTAGAATTAACATCGCATTGATGTTGTTCTCGTGTTTTCTCAAATGTTCACTTGTGACTCAGTTTGATTAAGAAAATAACGTCTTTTATCGCTGAATGAGTGTGAGTGGTGAACTACTTCGTAAAATGTATTCTTTAATCCATTCACCGGCAAGCGATTGTCAACTCATGGTAAAGTATCTTACATTATGAAAGATTGCCACGCAATTGTAAAATTTGATTAGTACAGGAGGAAAATAAATGCCAACTTTATCTGTGAGTGCTCACCACAAGTGCAAAATATGTCAGCTGAAATACTGAATTTTCTGTTTAGAGTGCAACCATCGGCAGCCTCTTCAAGCGTCGCCTGAAGTTGCCCTCTCTCTCATTCCCCCGAGTGTTACTCAGCACGGCGGATACGCTTGTTGCAACTCAGAAACAAGTTTGTATGAAAGCGACATATTACGCGCCACATTTCCATTCCCATCACGCTCTATTGACTCATCGTCTGCTATGAAAAACAAGTCTGTTTTATTTTTTCGTCAGTGGCGCCTGACCGCTAGCTCTACAGGTCTTTTGCGGCTTCATTTTCCCTGTAAGGAGAAGACATACCCTCATTTGCATTCCATCTAGCAATTGTGCCTCGGCCGTGTACTTTCGCTCTCTCTATTGATTGCTAACCGACACTCTTGATGCCAGCCTGCATTAGATTGAGCGTGCTGTACTGCATGCTTTTTGTCTCTCGCTTTTTTTTATGTTTTTTGCTTAGAGTGTTTGCTACTTGTGCCGATTGCTAGAGAGTCCGTAGGTGCACTTTATTAATGATTTCAAATACAATCATGCGGTGATTTTTTATTTTATTTTATATGTATATATTTTTTTGCTGATCGTGTTGGCCAGTTGCCATCATTCTGGGGAGTCTTGAGATGTACTGCACGAATTTATTAAAATGCTGTCTTGGTCCCTGCCACAATACTATGTTTTGGGTATCACGCTCCCAAGGGTCCCGAGTGCCTTCTCCGCAGGGGATATAGCATCTGGCCGCAGTTCCTGCTGACGAGGTTAGTTTTGTAAAGTTAGGTAGGCTCTCAATACTTCCACTTCTGTTCCGGAGGTGGGCTGCCGATCGAGGTGGCTGACCTATTCCCGCTAGACTTCTACTCTCTTATATTTCGTTTCCTTCCCCTGTGCGGCGTAACTGAGCGACAGCGTTCAGCCGCGCCCGGGGGTTAGAGATGCTCAACTTGCGCCTTTTTCCTGTCATTAGCGCACTGATCACTCTGATACCTACTGGCAGAAAAGCCGAGACAAAAATCATTGACAATTTAAAACGCGCCCTAGTCGGCGTACGAGCCTGTGGTTAAACACAGGAATAGTTTGGCGCGATATAGGCAGTGTGCCACTGAAGCGCTAGTAAAAACTTCTACTACTACTACTAAAATGCTGTCATGTGAGAAGGTATTCCCGGATTAATTTTTTTCCGCTTTTATAACAATCAAAATTATATGTTTTTGACGTTACTTTCATTTACCTCTACTCTGTCCGGTTGAAATTATATGATATGTAGCTGTAGTTATTTAATTCACGTTTGTGTATTAATAAGAACTATAGTGTAAATGTTCTGACGATATTTATGTCTAAGCCTTCTTTTAAAAGCCCAGGATAATCAGTTTTTTCTTCTCGAATTATTTACGTAATTGCTGACGAGCACTAAAGTTTATTTTTCCCTCATGAAGTCATTATTTACGCTTGCTTTGTCCACTTTTAAAGTACTGGATGATAAGAATCTTGCTGATGATCCTCTGTAAATACAGATAAACAAGAGCCAAACTTCGCACGATGATGCTTGTTTGAGGACAAACACTTCCTAATCCAGCCGTGTTTGGTGGCGAGAGAGAGACAGTTCAGACGTTACATAAAGAGCTCTTTATTTGGCATTGCTATGTAGTTGCGACTTGGAGCTTGTTTTTGCGATGGGGTTCTTGCGATATTTGGTAAAGACGGCCATGTATAGAGCAACGTTATCCTATTTAAAGCCTATTAGAGTCGTGCTTCTCTGCGCAACGACGTCTTCTCAATGTGACGCGACAACGTTCGCTATTTGTCCGCACCTCTAAATCCCGAAATGTTCTTGTCTTTTTTGAGGAGGACACGGGCGTGCAGCAGTACTTTTGTCATTGTTTTTTTTTTTTGTAACTTAAGTAATGGTTGTTCATTTTTTTTTTCTTTCCTTCGTTCCTTTTAGTACTGATGAGACGACCTCTTCTGCTAATATTTAACTGTCGTCAGTTGGAGCGACTTTGTAACAACTTAAAATGTGTTGATGGCCATCAACTGCTGCATATTTTTTTCTTTTGGGTGAATATGTGCATCAGTATTGGAAACTACTGCTGACCCGTGCAGCATAGATAGTATAGTCCCAAGACATAACCCTGGTGATGGTTGCCTCTATTTTTGCTTGCCTCGCAATTTCGAAGCTCTGATGTAAACCGTTCTGTTGATTATCACCCGCGAGCGAAACGAGGAGAGGTGATAATGTTTTCGTTTAAAAAGATTTGAGTTTTATATCAATATATGTAATTTATTCTTTGTTTGTCCACCCAATATATGGTCGAAGGAGTTGAGCAATGTTCATAATTTTTGTAGGGAATTTGGTGGGTTGATCTAGATATGACCCATGCCAAAAAACTTTCCCTAACTGGCCATCAAAAGTGATGACGTTGAATTTTCCTCCATCGCGGCGAATTTGCCTCACCGCGGCAGATTGTCTTACGCCACGAGGAGTTCTATTTTTTCCTATGTTGTTATTGATGATCCACTCTCTGGGATTGGGGCTGTGCCCTAACTTCGTTCCTCAAAAATATCTTCGTTGAATTTGCCCCCTACCGCGGGTGATGGTCTTACGCCGCAAGGCGATCTAGTTTGTTCTTCGTTTGTTAAAGAAGATATTGCACGGGAGGTGAAAAACCCAATTGGTAATTTTTGAACTAACAATCGTTTACAGTCGAACTTTGAGCAGATCATTGAACTCCTATACGCATGACCTTGATGACATATTTCGCTTGCTTGTGAATGCACTGATATCATTTAGGGGAATTACCCAAATGCCGAACCAACCCTCTTTCCGAACAAACAGTCATTACCTATCAAATAATGATGTTTGTTCGGAAATTGGGTTAGTTCGGCAATTGGGTAATTTCTCTATATAGTGCGAGTGTGATTATTTTGCTCATAAGTATAATGACTGCTTGATAGTCAAGACCAGGAAATCCGCTTATTTTTTGAGTCTTCAGAGCAGGATAGAAAAATCAGCTAATGTAAATGAGGTTTATAATGGCCTTGGCTACAAACTGTCCAATTTGTATAGCCGATGGCCGCGCATACCGTTACCAAACAGGGTCCAAGCAATGAGCCGCAATGCAGTGTCGCGTGTAGTGTTTCATTCAACCGCTTTCTGTATGTTACTTAACTCCAGTAATAAACTATGTCCCAAACATTCATTGTACCTACCCTTTGTGTATACTTAAATTGATTGATTGCAGTGCGGTAAGAATACCTATAGCTATTGCAATTATTTCAAGTTTGCAAGCTTGTGCAGTTGTTACTTACAATTTGTATGAAAATTGCATGTAAGTTGGGTGTTGTCGATATCATTGATGAAAACTGCACTAATTCCTATGATTTTCGATACCTGTACATGAGGTGTGGACCTATAATTATAATAATCATTATTATTATTATTAATGAATTTTTGCGGTAAATATCGGTGCTCGCTTTTCCTCTGATTCATCCATAAATCCCATCGTGCAACAGTGTATATCAAATACCGTACTAGGGAACAAAATTCTCACATTTTCTTTGAATTATATTTTATGGAACGTAACCGTAATAACTGGTGTTGAAATCGCGGAGTAACAATGATGCTCATAGATTTTTTCTTCATAAATTGTTTATGAAACTTAGTACCTGCAATAGCTTATTTTGAACGGCAGGTTAATAACAATATTTATATTTCATATGATCCAGTGTTAAAGCGTGCCTTTCAACTGTCAATAAAATTTGTACGAGAATCTTGCTGTGCAACTGCAAAACACCCACACTTTTTCCTATTCACGCAAACAGGCTACGGTTCGAATGCCGTCACTTCTATGGTATTTAAAAAAAAAAATTCGAGAGAATCGTGTTCCTTGCAGATTTATAGTCCAGGCTCCTTGAGCCGTCTACGATAAGCGTTTCCGCCGTTTGCCGTCTTCATTGCCATGCTTCTGCGGCTAATTCATTTAATTATTTCTTGCGAATGTATTACTCAAAGTTGTTGCGTTTTTCGTGGGATGGGTGTTGCTTACACTCTCTCAGTAGGTTGTTTTACCGACGGGTTTTTTTTAAAGGAGCAGAATATTATTATTAATGCTAAGGTAACATATGTAGTTAAAAAGCACACAATAAGAAATGAAAATTACTACACCCAATTAAGTGAAATTGTAACTCGCTGGTTTTATTAACAGGTCCTCCCAGTATTATCGGACGAACATTTAAGTCTCATGAGGATATGTAGAATTTTATTTACTTTTAACCTGCGAAGTCATTGTATAAGAAGTGTACGAGGATGTAAAGTGGTTTCAATTGGTGGCCGAATATGACCTCAAATTATATCTTATAGTCTTTACTGTAGTAAAATTAGCAAACGAAGTATTTCACTACTTTCAATGTTTATTTAAGATTCCCCTAAAAAGTTGCATCCATTCTGCACCATTTTCATGGGGTTGTAGGCAGTGCAAGTTCTAAGCGCTGTAAACGCTACAGCTGAGTATTTGAGAAGTTTTTAATTATTTTTTTCTCTGTCTTGTTATTTCAGAGTGGATTGATTTGAATCGATAATCATAACAACGCAAATCATAGATTTCTACTAATCCTATTTCAGATTTTTTTCTCATATCAGATCGAAGTTTACAGACCCGTCAGTGGTCACTCTTTCTGAAAACATAAGATAAAAAATGTACCTAAACGATAGCCACGGATGACAGAGTAGGAATCTCACTATAGATTTGATGCATACTGTACTGTAGATGTGTATCATTGAGTTAACTTTGTTTTCTCTCATTGTTTCAGAGCGGTGTGATCAGAATCAACAGCGACATATACTTTCTGGAGCCCGCCCATGACAGTCCCGAAGGCTCAAGCCTGGAACGCAACGATGATTCTTCCTTGCACGGCTCCACAGGTCCAGGGCCTCGGCGGCGCACTCACACATCTTCCAGGCACAGTAACGCGCCTAGCAACTCCCGAACGGACACCCAGTCCAGCAACCCTATCTACGAACGTAATTTAGCCTCACGCACTTCTCCTGATTATAACGCAACTTCGGAAGATTACACAGTCGAGGAAGAGGTTAGAAATAAATTGAGGAGATTAGCTCGATTAGACGCAGGCCAAAATGAAATAGAAGACACGGAGCAGGAGGAGGATGAGGAAGAAACCTATCTGCCTGACGGTCATTATACAATATTTGGCGAGAATTGGGAAGTTTCTTCAGGGACGCCACCAAGACAACACATTTTCAGAAAGGCTGGTCTTGGGCATGCACGCTCCAAAAGTCCTAAGTCTCGGCAGAAAAGAAATGCAAGTGGATCGATTAATGGCTTGAAAAAAAATAACCCTAGAACTCGCCCTGTTGGTGAATCAGTGCAGAGCAGAGGCGACACTAGCAACAGTTTTGGTAGTGCGATCCTTGCCGTAAATGGAACTCGAGAGGATGACTTTGATATCGCTGGAGCCTTTGGAGGCCTCGCCGGAGATGCCGAGTTTGGTGATTCCAGTCGCTCCAATTCCCTGCACGTGTGTGACACCAATGGTGAGTACTCGCAACTTTTTGTTTCTTTTGCTGACACTTCCATTTTTGTTCTGTACATATAAATTCGTATCCTTTGTGTGACCGATTTTATTTTCCAAAGTGTGTGTGATTAGTCTTTTGATTGCCGAACAATTTACAAATCGTGAGCCTTAAGATTTCGGCCGCTCCAAGTTGTTACATTTCAGTGATGCCAAGAAAATGTCTTATATGTAATATTTATCGATTTATTTGTACTGTCAATGCAGTTCAATACTTACTAAATTAGTAGACATGTGATTCCAATTGCCTCAATTTACTGGACGTGTGTGACGTCTGTACGTGGCGAGTACCGGATACCGCCCCCAATTTCGTATCTGTATCAATAGCACTCTAAGGATTTTTAATGTATACCTTTGAACATTTATCTAATGCATTACGACTTTTTTGACGGTTGTATTAATTATTCTGCTTGCGTCCAATTGTCTCTACGACTAGGAAGCTGGTACGATTGATTCCAACTGTTTGTGCCTCTGTAGAGTCGATGCGATTGATTCCCAATGTCGAGTTGATATGAGTGTATCCAACTGTCTGTACGGCTATAAAGTTGACGTGCGTTCTCGATCATCCCAACTTGCTCCATATGTAGGATCGAACAGAAAAGTATTACCCCAAAACCAGCATGTATTTTCGTGCAGAAGCGGCATGTACTAGCCTTGGCGTGCTGCACGAACACTTAGCTTACGTGCAGCACGAGCCTGCCAGTGCAGGTATTTACCGACTTAGCACGGGAAGGCGTGCTGGTGTTGAGACGGCACTTGTCTCAGTGACACCAGAGCGAATGCTGACACTGCTGGGCTTAGATTTCTGTTAAGTTCTGTCCAACTTTATTGCGTAATTTGGCTGTTATTTTTCTGATGTTGTATTGTTCGTATGCACGTTCTTCATTCCTTCTGATTTCAGTTACTGCAGATTGCTGTGTGCTTTGAAAAAATATGATGATGCATCTTTTGTAATTTGGAATATGCAATACTCTGCTATCTATAACTAGAATTTTTAGAAGCGCTGTGGTGCGTTACATCGAAGAAATGTTTTTCGTAATATCACTTTGGCAAATATACAAAACTCTACCATTAATAACTGTTACAACCATCGACCATTGGTATAACTGTAAACGTGTTTCTTAATATCACTGCAGAGGAGAATATCCAAGCATCTCCAGACTTGTCTCTTGCTTTAGGTTTGAAAATGTGTTGCTGCAATTTCGCCAAACTGCGCTTTAGAAAACGTTTTTTTTTTTTCAATTTAGCCCTGCAGTCGCATTTTATCACCCGCAAACAAAGTGAGAGAGGTGATAATGTTTTCGTTGAAGACTTAAGTATATATATATATATTTGTTTGTATGTATATATATTTGTCTGTCCACGCAATAAGTGGTCGAAGGAGTAGAGCAATCTTCATATTTTTTTTGCAGGGAGTTTGGTGGGTTGACCTAGACGTGACCCATTCCGAGAAATCAAACCTAGCTGACAATTAAAAATGACGACGTTAAATTTTCTTCCACCGGGGCGAATTTGCCTCCAGCGCGGCAGATCGCGCTTTCTATTTTTATCTCCGTAAAGGAAGTTATATTTATCTCCGCCAAGAAGGTTATGTTTTCGTCGTGTTTGTCTGTCTGTCTGTTTGTCTGTCACCAAGATAACTCAAAAAGTTATGAACCGATTTGGATGAAATTTACATGGATTGTTAGGTATGTTAGGAGGAACAGATGATTAACTTTTGGTGAAG
>LQNS02277217.1:5773863-5788614 GCA_001587735.2 Parhyale hawaiensis | reverse complement strand
GATGGTACAACTATGCTCTCAAAAACTTATGATGGTACAACTATGCTCTCAAAAACTTATGATTATACAGCTATGCTCTCAAAAACTCATGATGGTACGACTTTGCTCTCAAGAACTCATGATGGTACAACTATGCTGTCAAAAACGTATGATGGTACAACTTTGCTCTCAAAAACTCATGATGGTACAACTTTGCCCTCAAAAACTCATGATGGTACAACTTTGCTCTCAAAAACTCATGATGGTACAACTATGCTCTCAAAAACTCATGATGGTACAACTTTGCTCTCAAAAACTCATGATGGTACAACTATGCTCTCAAAAACTCATGATGGTACAACTATGCTCTCAAAAACTCATGATGGTACAACTTGGCCCTCAAAAACTCATAATGGTACAACTTGGCCCTCAAAAACTCATGATGGTACAACTTTGCTCTCAAGAACTCACGATGGTGCAACATATTTGCTCTTGAAAACTCTTGATGACACGATTTTGCTCTCGAAATCTCATGATGGCGCAACTTCCGTTAACTTAATGGAAGATCAAGGCTACAGGCAAGAGGCATATTTTGCAGCAAAACCTCTACCGCAAGTAAAAACAATGAAAAGCTTCAGCTTCATTACAGAATTATTGCCTTCGCTGCTGACGGCAGGTTACTCTAGTATTAGCAACAGTAACTTAGGACTTGAACTTCCTGCTACCTGATCTCTTTATTCAGTAGATAAATTTTCTTCTATATAAATCCTTGATATCGTGACGGAGACACGGACCTACCAAGTGAGCAAGCAACCAACCAACGAACTGCGTTTTATTTTGAGGGGATTTTTTTAAACAACAGTAAAAAAAAACGATGACACGGAGGAATAAACACGATACCGTGCAGATTTCTTATTGGTTTTTCCAAACAACTTCCTACCCATGTGCGACCCTTCTTTACTTTATGGAAATCTGTAAAAAACTTATTATTGTCTCTGGCCCGGAGCTACATCCGTTATTGGTCTCCAATTAAGTCTCTCCACCTACTTTACGATGGCGTAGTAACGACCAATTACGATCGATTACGTCAGGGATCTTCGTCCCATAAACAAACGAGGGTTTCTTCTCAGACGATTATCTTAATTTCTCAGCCAGGGGAACCATTGATTTAGCCTTATTTATTTAATTAAGCGAAGATGAGCGGGGATAGCTTCTGAAGCGGTAGTACTGGGGTGCAATTAGGTCCTCCCTTATACAATCTTCGTGTCGGCAGTGATATCTGAGGGGCGTAGTAAGGAATTTTTCTAGTGATTTTTCGGCAATGTTTATAATTATTTACTGAGAATCTTCTTCTCTGTAGTGATCTCTAAGCGGCGCAGCTAATTTTCTTTTAGCCCATTTCCGCTGAATTTTATAATTCTTTACTGAGAATCTTCTTCTTCTCTCTAGTTATCTTTAAACGGCGTACTTGATTTTCTTTTTTCAGTAGTGATAGCTATTCTGCGTAAAAGTTTTTATCTCTGCATTGATTTCTAGAATCTTTACATATACCTGTATTTTTGTCTATAGTGATATACATATATATTAGGCGCTTAGAATGTACTTTTATCCATAAATTTTTATATACGTCAGTTGCATTGATGCCTGCAGAGATATCTGAGCTATCTAGTACAATCGTTGAGCAGAGCTTTGCTACATGATATCAATGGTATGAATCACAGTTCTTTTATAGTTTAGATATTTCATATTAACATCAACGCTCCGTCCGTTTTAGATATAGTGATGCCATGTTCAGATTTGCTCTTTAACGTATATACAAGGTGAGTTCACTGCATGGTCTTTTATAAAATGAAGTCGTTGTAATGCAAACGTGTCTCCGTTACCCCATTTAGTACAGAAATGCTTATCAATACTTGTTTACGAGTATAGTAAAATTAAATAATAGGGTTTGTGTTCTGCACTCCCATTTTTCTCTAATTTACTTTCACAGACGTGAAGGAAATTCACTGGTTGACTTTTTTGAAGCTTGGAAAACAAAGACAAGAAATACTACTAATGCTCGTATACGGTGAGGTACATTCTCTGGTGCATTCATGTTTGTTACTTATATGAGTTAACCGAAGTGCATTTTTGCTCATAATACTGCCACACACTACTATAATACTATTTGTATAATACTCGTATGTCAGCTATCTGTGGTAGCAGTACAAGTCCGGTTTCACAATTATGTATATTACAGTACAATTCTTGTCTGACTAAGCTCTATAGCTAATATCTGAGCACTAGTAATCTTCCGATGATATTTAGCGTAGAATACGAGTAAATACAATGTCATCTTGTGCGTCGACTACTACCTGACAATTATACGTGGTTTTTGAAGTACCTCCCCAGTTTATATACTTAACTAACATGCAGTTTTGGTTGCAAACTATCTAACATGTATAGCTGATGGTAGCGTATACTTTTTCCCAACAGAGGCCAAACAAAGGGACGCAATGCAGTGTAGTTTGTAATTAGTGTATTACTTGATCTTTGTATCTAATGTAACTTTAGTATTGAGCTGTTTCTTGTGCACCATGTCCTTATGTGTACCTAATAAAGCGTATTATTATTAAGTTCAAAATTTTACTTCTAGGTACGTGATATATGCATTGTTGAATCAATAGTACATGCAGTATTTATATCTAGTACATATTTCGATACTTAATTGTAAAACGACGTAACACCATCGGGCCAATATCGAGCACTAGCTAGGTACTAGTAGTAATCTTACTAATTTTCCAGCGCTGTGGAATAATTTCAAACTTCAATCTCTCGGTCGGATACCGTCTGATTATCTCTTGTTCTATTTTCCGTATTCGAGTATTCGAATAAATTCGAACTTACATGCTACTCCTGCTGTTACTGATTAGCTGTTTTTTTTTTTTGTAGCATAAATTTACTGGCCTGTCCTGCTGGCTGCGGCTACTACGAAATTACTCTGTATTGAGAAGGTGCTTGGGTGTAACCTTCTATATTGGGGTATCAAATATGATTACGCTATTATTATAGGGCAATATACCGTAATGCATTCTGTCGTTAAACAGATACGCTAAGAGATGTCTTCATCAATTTAGTTTGCTCAAACCTAATGTGGTCAATGCGGAGGCGTTTATTTTATTATTAATTCAAGTGAAGTTATGCTGTAAATGAGGCCGTGCATTTAATTACGTGTAATCATCTACAATATACATCATCATCTGTAGACTAGGAGACTTTTACAAGCTATCTCGCAAGTTACGCGAAGCTTTTTTTTTTTTTGTAGGGCCTTTGTGCATATGCCCCCTATAGCCCTTTTTGTCCCCCCCCCTCCTTTTTTTTCTACGTCGGATACGTTCTAATTAGTGCGCATCAGATTGCTTACTGATAGTCAAACCAACATTTTAATGATATTTTTTAGCCATAACGTGCCCTTATATACGTCCTATGCACCTAATAGTGGCTATGGATGGTCGACGCAGTATATTAACTTTATATTTTAATAAGGACTTGTTCCTTATATATTGCGTGTGGTCGCTGGCTTGTGCACCGAGGAGGCTGTAAGGCATCGCATGTGTCATGTTGCATATGTAGCAACATGTCACTAATTGATTAGTTTTCTGAGCCTCTCACTCCCGAGTGCTCTTGATCTCTTCATGGTAGAATCTAGTGTGCTACACTTGAGGCTAAAGTCGTTGTACAGTAGCGGCCATAATAGAAAGATCTCATACAACACCAGCATAAATCAATTTATAACTTAGAAAGTTAAGCATGAAATTTTCACCAAATCATCATTACGCCAAAATGCAAAAGTTAATTACAGAGTTACAAGAGTTTAGATAATAATTTTCCTTCAAAATCTATGGTGAAAATATACAAAGAAAGTCAGTTCTGATCAAAGTTGAAGAAACGATGCTGAAAATAAACGACTGTGCACAAAATAGCTACAAAATGTATTATATTGTAAACATGTCGTCTTTTTCGATGACTTTCCAGCATCGTCGTCCACATGACCTAATTAATGTCTGGCAAAAATTAACCCTTATCCCCTCCCACTCTTCTTTCAATAAATCTCAGACATGATCTTGATTTTGTGGGTTGTTTTTCGGAGCCCTTCTCTAGTAATCCTCCATACTTTTTCTATTAGGTTCTAGTCGGGGCTCTGGGCTGGCCAGTACTTCAGCGCAATTATTGTTTCTTCTTCTCCAAAAATGTCATTAACTTCCCAGCCTTTTGCAAGGTGCATTGTCTTGCAAGAAAATGTGGGGTTCACAAGGGCTAAAGCATAAATTTGATGCAAAATGCTGCTGATTTTGTAAATCTCAGTATTGATTTTACCGTGAATACGGATGATGCGGCCAACTCCGAAAAAAGAAATTGTTCTCCACACACCATCACACTGCCCCTACCAAACTTGACTGTTTTCTTGACGCATTCAGGAGACAGTCTTTCACCTGTTTAGTGGCATCAAACCAATCAGGTAAAACTTGGAAAAGTCACTGAGATGAATTGCTTCCCATGGTGCGTCAGTGCAAACAACAGGTTCTCTCGCAAACTCAAGACGCGCCTTTTGGTTTCGCTTTGACACGAGTGGCTTCGAAGCTGGAACCCTGGCATGCAATCCTACCTGCAAGAACCTTTTAACCTTGAGTTATTTTTTCCAGTCTCTTTACTAAATTTACGAGAAATTGATGAAGCAGTTTCAAAACGGGCGTTTGCAGCTAGGAATTTCATGAATTTTATAGTTTCCCTTTGAGATGTTTTTTGAGGTCTACCAGTTCTTGGTCATGTTTCTAACTGTTGTATTCGTGTTATACTTACTCATTACACGATGAACCTACCACACTTTTAGACCTGCGGACAATATCAGGAATTTTTAAAATTAACTTGGTCTTTTGATCTTTGGCAATAATGAGTTATTTTTCAGCAAGAAAAAGTGCTTTGCGTTGTGAAGTTGCCATATTGCTTGAAACTTATTCCAATGATGTATGAATGCCGTCTTTAAGTTCGAGATGCTCTATTAGGCTAGTGTTTTGATATGAATTATCAAATTTTAGTGAATGTTTAGCATCGTTCTTTAAATTTTTGCCATGTCTCAATTCCTTCGTATCTTTTCATCTTAAAATTTAAAACAAATGTGCTTAATTTATGCATCTGACCTAACAGTGATTTGATGAAAATATGAATTTACAACTTTGTGCTTAATTTATGTATTGTGACCTAATGATGATTCGATGAAAATTTCATTACGATTCATCCAAAGTAATGAAATGAGACATGTCTTTGTTGTATCCGTTCCTTAAATTGTGGCAACCCTGTATAGATAACAAAAATTTAATATATATATGTATTTGCATATATTATTAGGATACATGTTCAATATAAATATTATAATGAACTGCCACAATGCTTAGGAACATTTATCTTATGATGAAAAACGGAACGTTTATCGTAAGATGAGAAGTATAGAGCATTTGTTCAGTCCTATATCCCTACTACAATGCAAGAGAACATTTATTGTAAAATGAAAAGTAAATAACCTGGTTTACTCCTTTTCCCTACCACAGTGCAACCGAATATTCATCGTATAAGATGAGAAACGGAACGTTATCGTGAGATTTGAAGTAAACAACCTTGCGTAGCTCTTTATCCCTCCACAATACAACAAAGTATCTCACGCATTTATTTTCTCAAGCACTGTGCATTCGCATTATTATACAAATTCCTTGTCACTGCCACAGTGCAGGACATTACCCTCGAGATGGAAGATAATATGCTTGTTTAATTCTTTATCCCCCACACAATACAAGAGAACTACATAGCGCGCGAAGTGCGAAGACAATGAGTACAAGGAAGAGCTTACGTCCGAGTGTGCAAAGGATCATAGAGATTGTATCGTCAGTTGCGGACTGCCGCTGCAGCTTCTGCGACAAAGCCTAATTGCTCATTATCTCACTCATTATGTAAATGCTGCCCCTGCCCTGCCATATGCATCAAATGCGGGCCTTCTCCATCTCTCATGCAACCGTTTTATGCCTGGACTGTAAAGGTCGTTGGGGCGCCGTATAGACGCTGGGCCACCATATGAAATCCTTATCAATATGTGTGTTGGGTGCGAATCTACACGGGTGTGCCCGTGGTCCTTTGCAGCGTATGCATCCATGGCCGACAGAGTACTGAAGTCACTTGGGATGCGAATCTGAACGGGTGTGTCCTTGTTGTCTAGCAACGACTAATCTAACATGTATAGCCGATGGCAGCGCATACTGTTACCAAACAGAGCCAAATAATGGGCCGCAATGCAGTGAAATTTGTAATGATGGTATTACTTGATCTATGTAGCTAATGTAAATTTAGTAATAAGCTATTCCTGATGTACCATGTTCCTATCTACCTAATAAACCATATTATTATTCATCGACGTCCGACTGAATATTGGAGTATAACATTGAATGTGAATCTGAACGGCCGGGTGTGTCCCTGTTGTCTAGCAACGTACTGTTCGCATCCACAGCCGGTAACGTATACAAGTAACGTTGAATACCAAGCTGCACTAGTGTGTCTGTTTTGTCTACTGCCGTACGCATCTGAGGTCGTCGATACAAGCCGTGTAGCGCGCGCCTGTGAATCTGCATTGGTCTGTTCCTGTTATCTACCAACATGCGCAAGCCCTGCCGCGTGATTCAGGATTGTTAATGTGTTCTAGTGTGTCCACTTTTGCGTGTTAAAAGACTCCTACACTTTGAGTAGATGTGGGCTTACTGTACACTTTGTGTGGTGTGGCTGGCTGGCTGAGTATGCGCTAGGTTAGGTTATAATGGGTTGAGTTACCTAAGAATACGTGTTAGGATAGGTTCGGCTAAGCTAGAATAAGTACCTGACCCAGTGATTCCCCAACTTCAATTTTCTATGCTCCCCCAGTGAAAAGGACTTGAAACACGAGGACCTCTTTCCATTAAAATGGTATTAATTTCGTTGATTATGCACCGAATGACCTCGATATATTTCTCTATTTATTTATAACATCAAACGCAATGCAATTTAGTTAATATAGTAAAGTCGAAACTTCACACAATAGGCAAAAAATATAATTGCTCACGTGATATTACTGCTAAGCTAATGCAGTGAATTTTTTTTTATATATAACTCTCTTGAATCTATTTTAGACTTTTCTTAAATGACTGTTTACAGTGAACTAAAATATCTTATGTTGCAATCATCGTTATTCAGAAAAATCTGGCATTTTCTATCATGACAGAAGTGACATTAAGGGGTAAATATATCATAATTAGACTGTCGATTTTGAAAAATAAATACATATAATTTAATAGTTAAACGGTGGGGTTTTCTTTTTATAATTTTAAATTAGTCAATAATCCGTACCATCAATGCAATAATAGCTTTCAAAACCCGTTATAGAAGCTTCAAACTTCATGAACCAGTCGGGGGTCCGTGCGTGAACCAACAGGGGGTCCGTAGGTTCATATACACCCCCCCAGTGGGAAACACAGGGCCTTAACCTACGTTCTAGTTACACATCCTTAACCTGTATCTCAGGTAGGCGGCCTAAATTTAGTACATATCATGTAGTAATACTGGCACCTAAAAAAAATTCTATACTAGTCTGCCCGTAATGTATGCGTAATTATTGCGTATCCTAGATTGTGCCGTTTGGATACACCTAGGCTCAAGCTTAGGTTTGCCCACGAGAAATTCCAATGTTGCGTGTATGTAGAATCGGCGTTCACCGAATATGCTAAGTGAAAAGGCGATGGGCGTTGTTGATACTGTCCTCTATGGCTGGTGTTGTCTTCGAATTCGTCTATTTTATCTAGGTACTCTTGAAATTCCTCATATAGCATGCTAATGGCGCGTTGTTTTCGGATTTAGCTGCTACGCGGTTAGGCAGTAACATGGGGAAGACTGTATATTTCTTTCATTGATTTATTCGATGGAGAGCTTTCCCAATATTAGCTTTGGGATCAAGTGATCTTTGGAGAAGCTATTGGATAAACAATTTAACGAAGGAAATGGGCTGCCATAAACTCATAGTTGCTGTATTTTCAACTGTAGCTAATTCCAAAAACTTCAGTTCATGCTAAACCACCCCGTCTAGTTTACTGGCACTCCTCGGCCAAAACATTTTCCAAAATTCGAGATGGGGCCAAGCGGGTTGACTGGCTCACCTCTACAGCTGCAACTTTTTCAGCTTATGTTTTTCCCATATTGATTAGGTACCACGTGTTATGCCAAGCTTACATCGTATTTCGATACATTTTCCTAAATTTTGAATAGTGCTAGTTCTAATTATAATGTTATATTCATTTTTGCCACCAATCGTTTCCCTAAACTCGAGTTAGCGCCGAATTTACTTTTCCATCTATGCATTTCCCTAAATTCAAGATGGTGTTACGAATAATGCTCATTTCACTTTTATGACTGATACAGCTCTTCAACCTCGAAATATGTAAGAGCATATTCACTTCCTGAGTCGATATATACGCCTTCCTAAATTTGAGATGGTGCCATGCTTAGTGCCAGCCTCGCTTGAATGTTTGATGCATTTCCCTAACCTCGAGTTATAACAGCT
The DNA here is from genome assembly GCA_001587735.2 of Parhyale hawaiensis. Classification (NCBI taxonomy): domain Eukaryota; kingdom Metazoa; phylum Arthropoda; class Malacostraca; order Amphipoda; family Hyalidae; genus Parhyale; species Parhyale hawaiensis. The sequence continues at coordinate 5,780,027 of LQNS02277217.1, read as the reverse complement.
ACTTCATTGATCGTCGAGTTGATGCATATTTCTAATTTTGAGATAGTGTCAAGCGCAGTGTCTACCTCACTCAGCCACTACTCCCTAAATTCGAGATTGTACCAAGCGTAGTGCCAACCTCACTTACTCAGCCGGTGCATTTCCCTAAATTCAAGATGGTGACAAAGGAGGTGCCAACCTCACTTCCTTGGCCGATTAACATTTCCCTAAAGTCAAGATGGTTGACGAACGTGGTGCCAACCTCAACTTACTCAGCCGATGCATTTCCCTAAATCCAAGATGGTGACAAAGGAGGTGCCAACCTCACTTCCTTGGCCGATTAACATTTCCCTAAAGTCAAGATGGTCGACAAACGTGGTGCCAACCTCACTTACTCAGCCGATACATTTCCCTAAATTCGAGATGGTGCCAAAAGTAGTTCCCAATCGCCACACCTTTTCTGCTGCCTCGCAGCCTATTCAAGTCTCGCTATGATGGACGAGCTCGGCGAGACGATCCAACACTTGTGCAGAACTTCTCGGGCACATTTGCTAAGGCTGTCTGCCTGATAACTATCTCGATGTTATCGTGGCAACCTCCATTAGCTCTGTCTGCTGCTCCCTGCCTATTAGCTCGGTCTCATTGCCTCTGCATGCAGCCAGCCTTTGTGATTTTTGGGGCATTCTTGTGCAGGAATGTTTTTTTTTACACTGTCTTAGGAATGCAGTGCGAACTGGTTGACCGTGCTTCATTTAAATATATTAATGATGTTATACTGCATATACCACCTCATCCAGAGTACTGGTGGCATTGGAAGTGTTTACAGTGTACTGATAAGAGGGAAGTTGTCTCCTTGCCTGTACTGTTTCGGTGTACTGACGTTAGAGAGGTTGTTTCTGTGCTCATTTGCCTCAGTACAATGATTTTGAAACTTAATGCCAACTGTCTCTTATGTTATTTTTTGTATTATTCTTATGTTAGTACTAAGCATGAAAAACCTCTGGATGCTGTGTCCTAACCTTGTTGGCCACAGTCTCCATATGAGAAATAAATGTGTTTTCTTTTGTTTTGTTTGCAAGTGTTGCATACGTGCCCTGCCTTCTCCCAGTGTAGGTGTTAACGATAGGTAAACGTGTCTCTTTACCTTTTCTACTTCTGTGTGTACGGATAACAAAAAAGTTGCCTTCATGTCTCACCCTCTTGAGCTTACTGACGTTAGGAAGATTGTCTCCAGTCTCCGCGCCTCTCCCCGAAATGCGGTACTGACTAAGTCTGTTTTTTTTTTTTGTTGCAATTTTTATTTTAATTCAATAATATGATTCGTTTTACAACGAGAAAATTACTGCAACAAGTTGGTTTAGGTTGAATTGACCTTTAGGTAACATTGTCCTTTTTCTGAAACTATGTGCTTTTATAATCTGCTGATAACTTCACCGATCCTAAATCTAAATATAACTTCAACTACAGCTCATTGAGGAGAAGCAAAAGCTTGACTGTATTGGCGACTATATGGAACTATACCCATGTTGTGTCCGCGCATCGCAAGCAATGTCTCTTCAGAGTTCAGTGTCTCTTAGATTCCTGCCGTGGAGGTTATACTGTGCTGTAGGTCAGGAATAGTTCCTTAAACTCAAGGGAATACTATGTCTCAGCGTGAGAAGGTGCGTGCTTGTGTTCGTACATGATTGGGAAATTAAGTTTCTACTCTCACGTTCCTTTCCTAGGATTTTCTTCTTGGAAATATTAGGCTGGTGAAGAAGTTCGTGCAGTATTAATGCCTAAAGTAAAACATATTAGTGAAATCGACCTCGCTTGGTTCTCGCGTTGACCTGTCAAGTGCCTATTAATTTGATGTTGAAAGCATAAAAGTAAAAATAGTCATTTATTTGTAATTGCAGTTTGAAACCAACTAGAACCGAAAAATGTGTTTTAACCAACCCCAAACTTCTTTCCGGCGATAATAACCCACGGGCTTGTTTACTTACTTCAGATGAACGAATCGTTTCAAAGAATTCAAATTGGCTATTGCAGAGAGAAGAGGATGTCACCCTATTTCAGAGAATACAATAATATTGTGCTTCTGCTTATATTAACCATTTTGCAGTCGTTACGGTAGTAATGGTACCGTGTCCAATGGAAGAATCGAAATTAGCGTGAACACGAAATTTATGCAAAGGAGAACTTTCTACTAAATAAAGTACTCAGCGACGGTCGTCGTATCATAGCACCGCTGTGAATCGTATCCGATTTTCCTGTACTCAAATATTTAACACGGTTTTTTCTCTTATTGAACAAGAGTTACGAGTTAAAAAAATTGTGAATTGTCTCGCAGATCACGTTTACACGTAGAACTGTCACTCATTGACGGGACTCTCATTTCATATTGTAAATGAAAAACTGAATGAAATGTCTGCCTGGAAAAAAATAATAAATGTATACCATTGTATTCCGACCTCCCTCATGCCTTTGAATAATTGTATACTGAGAAAAATTTCGATGCACATGAATGTTTCATGGCGTAAGTTTGTGTTTCATCGCAGCAGACAGAAAAACATATTTCAGCAAAAACAAAGTGAACAAAATCTTTGTAGTTTTATTATACGTGCGAAGCAAGATGCAGTTACATACTAATACGCAGATCGCTATTGTTTTTCAAAGCTTCGTCTCTTCAGGTGCATCAATTTTGCCTGTTTTTGATTCATCTTGGTGCATCATCGGCTTTGTCACAAAACCGAAACACGTAAGTGCATCAACGTGAGCAAGTGCATCATAAGACCCTATGTGCATCATCATGATGCACTTGCGTGTTTCAGTTCTGGGACAAAAATGCATGTAATTTTGATACATCAAAGTGTATCAAATTTTCTCTCAGTGTACAGAAGATCCAGTTCACTCGTTCACTGCATTCAGTATAGCAGAATCAGTACTACCTACCTGAATGAACACCAAAATTAATGAGGTCAACGTGTGTTCATCGCTATGCTTTTTGAAGGTGGGTGCCCTAAATAATTATAATCGATGCACAGGTGATCCTCGAGTCATACGATACTTTAGGACCAGATGACTTAAAACACATTACAAATTTTTCAAGCTTATATTCTTCATGAGGTATGTTAATTCTGATACTCCAATATTCTAGAGAAATTTTTAGGAGCGCCTATATACAATATGTATGTGCTTTATTTGACGAAAATGATGCCGTAAAACTCGAGGATTGCCTGTACACCGAAAGATTCTTTGCTGCTCGGCATCGAGATCTCCCGAATATGGTGAAGCACATGTATTAGTTTAGAGAATATAGTGTTACCCGTTTGCATTTTACATTTAAATATTACGTTTTGTTGAAATTGCACTGATTGAAACGAGAACGACCGTGCTGTTTCTTTGGAAGGTTAATGAATAAATGAACCTAGCGATATTTCTATTTCGTGACCTTTGATCGTGTCGCAGCTGAAACTGCAAATACGCAGTAATTTATGAGGTGCATCTTCATAAGATTTATAAAACTTGGAATGAGTAATGAAAATTGCACTACAACATAATTATTTATTTGCAAATGAAAAGGCAATTTATAAAGTAAGCAAATCGTAAAAATGTAACCGGAAATACACTTAGAGTAAACAGGGGTTGCTGACCAGCGGAACCAATTTAAAGAGAATTTGTAATGTAATTAATTGAGGCAAAAATGAATGTGCAATTAATGAAGCAAATATTGTTGAGGCTATCCAACCTGCGAAGAACAATTGCGCAATATGTTGAGGCACCGTGTAAATTAGAGACATATTAATTATACAATGCAAACTATAAAAAAAGCAGCAGCGAAATAAATCTGATACTCACAAACACTATATAAACAAACAGCGCTCATATACATGAGGCTGTGAAGTTTGTGAAAAAAGAAGTACTGGTAGTCTCATATTCCTAGAAACACAAGCTGAAAAGGTTGTTTATATCATTGGAATGATCCAAATAAAAGAAGAAGACAAAATGCGAAGACGTACTTGCACTGTAAAGTGATGTTTATGTTGGTATGACTATTCAGAGTAAAAAAACACTAGAAAGAAATACCCACACGTATGCACCTACACCGTAAAGAAGGTTCATATTGCTTAGACTATTCAAACTGTACAAGAATAAAAAATAGTAGCGCAAAATAGCAAGACGGTAAACCACCGGAGCCATCGAGCAGAAGGATGAAGAACTGGATTTCAAGGACCCTATTCTTACGTGCCATCATTATGGCACACCAAGTGCATGGAAATTATAGATAAAAGACATCAGTTGTCTTCATCAAAAGCACCGTCCGGCGGCTTCGTCCATCAGGTACTTCAGAAGTTGTGCTCCAATAGTGAAATTGACGAGGTAAGCAATTCAAATTTCTGTATAGGTTTTATATTTTAGTGACTTTTGCCCCCCACAAAAAACGTTTAACTTATATTGCTATAAGAGTACTTGAGGCTAAGAGCAATGTTCTTGCGATGAGAAACGGTATTGGCCCTAAATGTTATTTTTTTTAATAGACTTGTTCACGTGAGTGCTTTTTTAGGAGTAATAGTTATATGCGCTCAAGCTTACTACTGGGATACGATTTTCTAAGTACAAATCCATTGGTTAAGAAATGCTATTATAGATGTTACTCTGACTCGAATCTGAAATTTGTATCTTTATGTTAGTTAACTGAGCAGCTCCTGTGTGTGTGTATAATTATAGATGATTAGTAAAAAATGTGTATATTAAATAAACAGAAGCTTTAATAGTACCAAATCGCTTAATCAATTTCTTTGTTAGTCTGCTTACGTAATATTTAGGCGTTTTGGAAACATAAGTTCAGGCGTGAAAACCTAAGAGATGCCATAAGTTTAACACTCACAGGGTTTTTTTTCGACCTTAGGTTCTCACAGCTTAACTTGTCTCAAATTCTAGACAGGTGCGCCGGATTCGGCCCGTTGATTCAAGTTACAGGGGTTTACCTCTGATTCGATGACTCGCGTGACTTCCAGAAACTCAAACTTACTCCGTAAAATGGAAATTTCAGGCGTTTCAGCATAACCGGTTTGCCTTCAACACCTGCAACCTGCTGAGCAAAAGTTCCAGGCTGAGGCAAAAGTTAACTCGTATCGGCTTGAAGTCGAATTGGCTTGTCTGAGATCGAGTTTGGCGGCCAACTCGAACGCGTTCTAACCCTGTGAATGCCAGGTTAAGCAAGCTACCTTCCTAAAATGGCCGTTTTTCCGTACGAAAAAAAAAAGCAAAGAACCCTTGTATCAAAGTCACCCAGCCCAGTAGAAAATAATAAGGTCGAAGTACTGCACACTCGTATCAGTGCGATCTTTAGGTGCTGCAGCTAGAGTATTCACAGCGTCAACACTAGAATGAATGAAAATGTAGGCAAACGCATTGAATTCTATTGTTAGTTGCCCACAGCCGTTGAGCAGGGCGTAAATAAATACTAAAAAAGAGAATGCAGAAGTCCAGACAAAAACTACAGTGGTGATTGAATTGCTTACGCGAAAGACATGTACCGTAATTTTTATTGAGTTTTTATTTTGTTTTTGTTATTTTAGATTTGTAAATAGCGTAAGAACACTAAAAATCGCAATCAGTGTAGTTGTAACCAACATTATATTAATTATGATAATACAGGTAGCGGCTGGTAAAACCGTTCGTAAACAACTACCCGGTGTGGGAGAGCCATGAGCTACTACGCACCGCTCTCTCCATCACGGCTCGCAACCTCACTTCCTCCATAAATTTGGTCTTATCCTGGAATGTGCTGTAGAGCCTGGATGCCCATGGACTGCCATGGCCCTCGGGGCTGTCGTAAACACCCTTTTGTTCTGCCTCTAGACGCTCGTAGTCCTTTCGATAGGGAATTTCCTTGTACGCATCTAACGGGCCTGCCTGTAGAGTTTGTTTCTTTGTATGGTTTGCTACGCACGTTACCGGATCTTCCTAGTGGTTGCCAGACACCTAAAAGTTCTTCGTTGTTGACTGTTTATGCATTTTCCAATTGGGCCATCTGACTGATTTTCTTAGCGTAAGCTACATCGGCTATTGAACAAAGTCTATAAGATTTACTATGATGCGTTCCCGCTTAAGCAAGCACATTGCCGACACCCTGGGGTGAAGTGGATCACTAAGGATGTCAAATTATTGATTAAGAAGAAACATAGATTGTATCAACT
>LQNS02277217.1:5735644-5772129 GCA_001587735.2 Parhyale hawaiensis | reverse complement strand
ATATTCACTAGACATGTGCCCAATAAGTGTGTTGCGCTTTTCAGGGTTTGTTTTTAGTTGAGAGAGAAAATTTTTATTTAGGCAATCCATTATTCAAATGTAAATGTCTCAATTGGAAACAATAAAGATGTTAAAGGTGTTAATATGCATGTAATAAGTTAGAACTATAAAATCACATTATCGTTTTGAAAACAGCATGCGATTTTCTTCAGTGGTGAAAATCTGTTATGCTGTTTCTTCGTGTTCTGCATACTAGCGCCGTGGAAATTCGGAAAGAACAGGTTTCAATTTACTGCAATTGGTTGTCTCCCGCAATTCTCTAAGCTCCCGAGCGTGCTTGTCTTAGATAAAGCAAGGGAATATAGTATCGCTATAAACCTGAGGCAACGCGTCATTCATCAGTTACTGTGCTTAGCATTTCGCCCGGGGTCATAGAGTCCGAAGTCGCCCCAAAGAACAGAGAGGCGGGATGAGTGTTTCTCTATAAGATTTTATTGGACCTGGCAATTATGCTGTCATGGACCACGGAAATAAATTACATGAATGACTATAAATACCGGAGAGATTGCCATGGTGGTTGGGAGAGCGCGTCCTCGTGCTTATTTCACCTACGTTGAAACAACTTTCTCTTCATTGTTTCATTAGGAAACGCCATTGCTGGAACTTGTAGCAAGTCCATGCTTTTTCCTCAACCTTTATAGAGACCTTTTTTCTTGAATTACAAATGATCGAGAACGTTCTTACATGAATGGAGCCTTTCTAAGACTGTCCAAATTATAGCTAGAAGAGAAATTCGGGCATTCACTTCCAGTCTTTTCACTTGTTGGGTATACTGCTCGGGAACGTTTGTTGGAAAGTTCTCATGGGAATAAAAAAAAACGTGTTATAGATTGATGTGCATTTCGTTTGTTTATGTATGGCTTTGGGAGCTATGTTGCTGCTGGAGATTGAACTGAGACGATGCACTTTTTCGTTTAGATTAGTGGCTTTTGAATCTTGGTCTTAATTCTTGTGTTTGTTCGGAGTTGTGGCATGAATATGTTTTCTGTAATATTAATGGTGTCTTTGTACATGATGATGTCCAAATTATTGCTAATGGAGAATTTTTTGTACTCACTTTCCGTTTTTGTCTTTCATCGTCTTTAGGCTTTTCAGCGTAGTAGGTGGTATGCTGTGTTATTTTAGTGTGCGGTTAAGGCGTTTTGTCGTAACTGACGTGTAGTTTCCTTATTTTATTATAGAAGGAAGTTGTCTATCACCCGCGAGCGAAGTGAAGAGCGGCGATATTGTTTTCATTTAAGATTTAAGTGTATATATTTGTGTGTATATACATACAGTATATTTATATGTATATTTGTCTGTCCACATAAAAAGATGTAGAAGGAGTTGAGTAGTGTTCATAATTTTGTGCAGGGAGTCTGGTGGGTTGACCTAGATATGACTAGTACCAAAAAACTAGAACTAGCTGGGCATCAAAAATGAAGGTGAATGAATTTTGTTGCCTGTCCACCCATAAAGACGCAGAATTACTTGAGTCATAATAATAATAAAAAATTTTTCAGGCAGTCAAGTAGGTTGACTGAAACGTGAAACCTGGAAAAAATCTTGATTTAGCTGGCCATCAAAAGTATCGGCGTTGAATCTGTAACTCCAGCCAAAAGAAACAAAAGGAGTTCAGCAATGTTCATCATTTTTTGTAGGGAGTCAGTTGGGTTGGCCAAAGTGTGAAAAATTATAAATCTCTAGAGGTAGCTGGCCATCAAAAATGACAACCTCGAAATTTGCCCCCCACCGCGGGTGATGGTCTGACACCCTTGGGCATTTTAGTGTCTGATATTTTGTTTGAATTAATAGCTCTAAATAATATGTTTGTTAGAATTTGTAGCTCTAATTTTTTGGCTGAATTTGCCGTTCTTGTCTGTTACTTACGATGTGCTTTTATAAAAGTTTTCGTTTATTTTGTATAGTTTCCCTCCTTGGATATCATTACATAGCTTAGTATTAGTCGTTCTGAAATTGTTTTGAGTTGTTTGGTTTTCCGAAGATCTGTGAAGAGAACCGTGCTGGGCACACAACGTGTAATTCTCTCTTTTTGTGTGTGATTGTGACAAATTTTGAAATTTGTACTGCTGTATTTTCCTTCACATCTCACCTCGTGTGACTCAGTTGTGTAATGTATAACTGACACTTCTCTATTTTCTTATACCAGCCCAAGTTTAATCGTATTCCCTGTGTGATATTTGCTATATTTGCGATGGATACACATATATTTAAATATTCCTTCGCAATTCATTCAGCGTCCCCTGTGAGGGATATTCCCCGCCTTACTTTATTTTCTACTCCTCAATGCGAGAAACTTTCATTGTCTGTGTTCTGAGTAAGTTGTCCGGTTGTTTGATTGATTCCTCTATTTATTTTGGCAAGGCCAGAAAGTTGGGTCGTTTCCCCTCTGAGTCAGATGTGGGGCGTCGCAATCATGAATGCAAATCCGCATTCGGATCGCCGTTACGTGTCACAGGGACGCCCGTACGTTCTGTATCTTTGCGACCGTATCGCACTGTGGCTTCATCTATCTCAAATTGAAATCTGTTCTCTGATTGCGCTCTTTTCTACCAGAATTGCGCTTTGTGCTTCTCGGTGGACGATATCTACTTTTACAGCCTGACCTTTGAAGCCCTTTGGACCGCATTTGCATGCTTTACTGCTTCTTTTTAACGCATTCTGACCAATTCGTTGGCACCTCGAGCATTGCGTAACTGCCGGGTACATAGCAGGCTGTCAGGACCAGTCCTTTATCTCCTCCGGATTTCTAGAGCCGCGATCTTCCAGTCGAGTGTTTTACGATCAACATTTAGCGAAATTGTTTCTTTTCCGCATTCGTGCGCTTTGTTGCTGAGTACCTCAACGCTGCTCTGAATGGAACAACTTTCTCTGTATTATCATCATTCACAGGTTGAGATAAGAACGAAGTTGCTACTAATGAGTTCGTATTGGTTTCATTTGAAAATACATTGCTACAATTTTTTTTGTGGAATCATTCTTTTCATTGTTGAGATATTTGAGCCAGCAATGCACTTCAATTTCAATAAATACTTGATCGCAATATGGAGATAGTATTGGTAGATAGTACTGCTTTTCTATTGGGTTAATGCGATAGTGACCACGTAAGGTTTATTTGGTGAAATCTTCATTTTGACAACTACGTAATTCTTATTGTTATGTATTTTATAACAGGCAAGTCTTTAAGTTCATGCAATTGAAATATTATACTATAATTAGGAACTATATATAGAGACTTCAATGAAATACTTAAGTTCTAGCGATTGCTCGTTTCACTCATTGAAACACACTTTTCCTCTCTTAACGTAGCTGATCCTAGTGTATTTTACCTCATCTAATCTAACTCATCAAACATATCGCTCTACATTGAGTTGCAGGAAATCTCTAAAGTTCCCATGACTATTGCCGTTGCGTATATTCCTAGTTTTCCTGGAACGTAATATAAGAACGAAAATACATACCGGTATTATGGATTCATTGAATAGTGCCTTTCTGTTATAAATTGTATTCTAGTATATCTGCATGCAACATATCCATGTTTTTTTCAACAGTAAGAAGGTTTTGATTCAACTCGCTTCCGTAGGAATATCATCATGGAGTAATCTATACTTGGTCATCTGCTCAGTAAAGGTTTAAGGCTAATCGAAGTACACTATTTTGATCCAAGTACGCAAATCAAACACGCTTATTGCAATTCATTTTGTTATGGCTTGGGATTCTCGAAGGTTGACATTTTACATACGGCTATCTATTATACAAGTTCAATTTGAATTCGTAAATATTTATGAATTCCATCATCAGTGACATACTTCGTACTATATGCCGATAATGCTTGTTTGTAATGTCTGTGTTATGTACGTTACGATAGGTAAGTCTTTAAGTTCATATTTTCAGCTTAGATTGTATATTAAACCAAAATTACTTTCTTTCTTAGACTATATTCTAAAAATTGGGAATCAGTGGTGGTGCTTTTGAATGTTCCATGTCTGTAATCATAGGTATATATTTGCTGGGAAGCGAGAGAACACTGTGGCGCTATACCGATTAATCTTGCGATACCTTAATTGGGGGCCGGTTAATTTTAATACCCCAATAATTAATTGGAACACGATAAAGTGCCTCAGTACTTCAGCTATCGTTCATGAAGTGTCTACGTATACATGCATATTGTACAACCTCAGACAAAACTCTGTAGGTCCAGAGACGCTAATCTCCTCACAAAATTACAGTAGACAGGCACCATTAATCATCCTTGTTTACAGGAAGTGGCTTATCACTTGGGTGTAACGTACAGCAAAACTTCGCATAGTTTCCTTCGAATTTGCTCATTATCAACTGATTTTCATAGAGTGATGGCGTCAAGGCAACCCGCGGAACTCATATTAAATTATTAAATTTGATGTCTCAGTGTTTATATTCTACAGTGCTATATTAAAGATGAAATTTATGAAGCTACTGCATGAGATTATGAAAAGCACTAAAACCGAACGCATATTTGCTCATCATCGAGCGGAGTGATGGCGTCGATGCAGCTCGTATATTGCAGAGTAAATTGCTAAATTAGTTGGCGCCGTGAATATGTTATTATTTTATTGCTATTTCTATTATAAAACTTCACGCTTGAGCCACGACGGTCAGGTAGTACTACTCAAATGAAGCATTATGCAACCCGAGGAAGCGTGGAACGCTGCTGAGGGAAATCCAACGGAAAGCCATTAACAGCTGACTTAAACGCCTACAACTCTACACGATCAAAAGCAGATGCCGGCGACGTTCTAAGAAGATCTTGATTTTTTCCAAAACAATCACAAAAGAATACAAACATATTACCATTCTGCCCGAGTGTGACTGACAGACATTGTTTTTCTTATCAGTATTTTGAACACGATCGGACCGAGGGAAGACATTCCCTATCTAATTTACCTTATTGAAATTTAATAACAGGATCGTGACTGCAGCAATAATATCTCTCGTGTTAGCGTATTCCTGTCTTCCAAGTGCGTGCGTGTTCCCCAGAGGTGCTTTGATATTACGCTGGCGTGCGGGGTTATTAGGTCAGATGGGGTACTGCAGTCTCATGAGGTCTTGTTCATTAACCTTGCAGATAGAATTCGCTCATGATGCTGCCCCGCCGGGGCTTCAAGTTTGTCTTTTAGCACAAGATAATACCTGCCTGATGTTGCTGCTGCTGTTGCTGTGATGAATAGCAAACTTGGATGGTTCGTACTTCCAAATTATCTTGCCCGGCTGCGCAGCATTTTTAAAATTATTTTATTTTTTTGCTGTCGTTGTTCATAGTTAATTTGGCTTCTGAGGAGATGAATAGCAAACTTGAAGGGTTCGCGCTGTATTATTACTTTGTTCGGCATCGCGCTTCTTTTTCATCAGTGCTTAAGTTGGCAGCTGAGGAGATGAATAGCAAAGTTAAAAGATGCACACAGTTGATTTTCCTCGGCGCCGCGCCTTTATTTCATCAATAGTTCATTTGGCTACTGAGGAGAAGATAGCAGACTTGGAAGGTTGACACTGTAGAATTGGTTTCCTAGGTATTGTCCTTTTTTCATCAGTACCTGATTTGCAACTAAGGAGATGGAGAGCAAACTTGAAAAGGTCATACATTCGATTCATTTTGTACTGCTTACAACATGCTTTCAAAAAAGAATTTAGCTCCTGAGAAAATGAATGGCCCGTAAGGTAATTCGCGCTTCGAGATTTTTATATGAAGCAGAAAAGTTATAATCCGGAACATGTAGTATACTTGCTGCAGTGCTTGAAAGTGATGCATAACCTTCATCGCAGAAAACAATTATTGTAGCATGAGATGAAACAAACCCGTTTCATCTCATGCATAACCGACATTTTGAGCCTTTCGTTCATATAGACTTGTATATCGTTATCGTGGAGAAATCTTGTGCCCAATCTCCGTATAAAATACTGTATCACATTCCCGATAAAAATTACTGCAACGTCTTTTCTTTCGAAAACACTTCGAAACTTTCTCCGCGAAAACACTTAACTAAGCTCAGCATGGATGCATAACGCGTAACCTCCGTAGCGAAGTTAATCACTTTTCCTAAATAACTATTTCGTGCCAAACTGCTTCCTGCCCTGGCCATGCAGCCTGGCTAGCTGCCCGTCCTGATCCTTAGCTTCCCAGGATCCATTATATAGCGTGCGTAACTGCAATATTAATATGGCCTCTGCAGCATTAGGGTTTCCTCATCATGTTTTCGAAATTGGTTTCTACAAGGAGCCTCTACATCACGCACGGTGTTCTTTAGATGCGCATTAACCTGAGGGTGGCTTGGCTATAGCTGTATTAACCTCGTCCCTAGGGACTCTACATTAGCTCCTGATGGGTGCCACTTCGCCCGATTTATTCCCTTCATAATTGGCTGATTAGATCCTGAAATTGATCAGTGGCGCGGGTCGTGCGCGGTCGGGGCAGGTGCCATCAGGCTTATCTCAAGATGATAATGGATCTTAAATGTCCAGCATTTTTCTTACCATCAGCTGGAAATCAATCTTGCTTTAATAGAGCGATAATAGCGTCATATTTTCTTGTGCCATGGAGTAAAGGCCGCCTTGTTTTTTGGAAGGGAACCTGGAGTTTCGGGATGTCTTCTTCTTCTTCATCCGTCGGAGCTGATAATGGCGTTTGCGTCTGTCGTGGCTAACTTATTGATTGTCAGACGCGCTTCGTCTTGTGTATGTTTTGAAGTTCCCTGTTTGTTTACGATAACTTGCCAGTAATTGGGACGTGTCTGCTATAAAGATTGTTATTAGATAGGCATTTTCAGCCGTTCCAACGGCAGGTAAAAACTAGTCTGGAGTTAGTGTAGTGAAGCGCGTTTCACCTGCCTTTCGCACGCTGGAAACTCTAGCATCAGTAGCGGAAACAACATGTTAAAAAGAAGTGATGTAATTAAGCTTTTTTATACACACCTTATTATTCAACGGTAGTTTTATCATTATCTACAGTCCTTCTTTTATCTGGTTTAAAGTTTACATTGTATTTTTACCTAGATAGAAAAGAACTTAATAGACAATGACTGTTTCTGCAATCGGTATAACGTTTACTGTGCAGAACAGCTACACTAGTCTCGTCCGTTATTGAATATTGGAGAAACAAATGTTATTCCTATTGCTGCAATTTGTACATCGATTCCACCGTACGCTTTTACTAATAATTCTTTTGAACACTTCACTTCTTGACCAGTTTTTCATTACCGTGGAATCAGTCCCATTTTTGCTTATTATCCTTTTTCTTCCTTGTCCTTTCAACAGACTCGCTTACTTCCAGCATATCTGAAAACTTTTCTGTAGCTTCCAGAAGTTGCCGGTTCCGCAGTATGGTTTAACCTTCGCACATGATTGCATGGTTGTCTCATGTCCGAAAGAGTCTCTTTCTAATGTCCAGACACTTGTTTACATATACGCTGTCTGACCTTAGGAAGTGATCGCTTGCGTATCTCATGTCCAAATATGCCCGTATTTGGCTTTACACTGGTTTTTACATCAACGATCTCTATCGCAGGTTCTTATGCAGAGTTTTGATGTCTGGTTTACTCGGGCAACAGCTTAGCAAAAAAAAATAATAAAAAAATAAATAAATAAAGGTCCTGCAGTTGCGGGGGCAGCACTTCACCGACCAGCGCCTGATCCGCTGGATCCGATGCCGTCTCCTCTTGTAAACTCCTCACCAATATTTCTATAACGGATTTAATTTCTAAATTATGTCTGCGCTTTAAATGCAGATTGTTATGTAGTGTTGTTGATATCTACGAGTCATTTGCACGTTTAAAGATTGTGTGCAGAGTGGTGGTAACTGCCAATTAAGTGTAGAGATATTTTTTACTTTCGTAACACTTCATCATTTACCTGGCACGTGGATCTCAGTGTTCGCTTTTAAATAGAGCTATTTTTGTAAATGTTGACGTTAGCCGTAGACAGTGAAGATTTGTATTATATCTACGAGGAAAGACTTCTCAATTCGCTGTACCATGTTGTTTTCCGATTTTAGACACGTTCTTGTTCAGTATATAATTACAGCAATTTCACAAAGTAGTTTTCGTTGTATTTATTTTATCTTGTCCTCAATTCATATTCAAGTGCTTTTGTTGCGTAACAGATTTTTCTTCATAATAATTGTTATGCGAACTTCGTCTCCAGCTCTCAGATATATGCTGGTTTCAATCGAATTACAATGATCATTGTGACTATTGTACATGCTTTGCAATCATCTTGTGTTTCAGTTTAACAATTTGAAGTGTTGGTTCTCATTTAATAATTTTGTTGACCAAGCAAAACAGAAAACTCATCTATTGTCCATTCGATTTACAGGGATACACTCTAGCATGATTGATTGGACGAAGAGTGGCCTATTACCTCATTTGCAACTTCTCAGTAGTTGATATGCAACTCAAAATTATGTGATCAGAGTCATAAATTTGTACTCATCTGTTGTACGTGGTAGCTGCCGGGCTACTGGGCTGTACTTGCGCTTATGCACAAGGTAAGTATTATAATTAAGATAAACATTGAGCTGTCAGCTCAACTTAAGGGCCAGTGGAAAATAAGACAGTTCTGATCTATAAGCTTTCACAGTGAGCACCGTCTGTAAAAAACTACGCATGTATTTGTTCTCGACCGTACTACATGTAAAAATCGCATGGGTAATTCTTCGTATACCTGCGCACATTGGACATAAACTAATACGTTTGCGCAACTTGAACCCCAGCGAATATTAAGCCATTTTTCTCTCTAGATTCTCAAATTAAGACACGTCTATAACGCGGCGAATTTGCACTCGTACGTTGTCCATTTGAACTGCAAGGGTTACTCCCTATCGTAATTGGACGTATAAGGCATGAATTGAGATATTGGCTCATCTGAAGGGTCAGTGGATGGGAGTTGAAGCAGCGGTCTCGCCGGAGTGCTTCGTACCGTCGAGACACGCCCACCTCTCGCCGCCAGTGTAGGCTGTGCGCCGCATCCTACGCTTGCTGCTCTGCGCACATTTGACGCAATTGCCTTTGTTGTAGCTGCTGGTTAGTACATTGGCCGCAATTGCCTTTGTTGTAGCTGCTGCATAGTACATTTGCCGCAATTGCCTTTGTTGTAGCTGCTGGTTAGTACATTGGCCGCAATTGCCTTTGTTGTAGCTGCTGCATAGTCCATTCACGACTGCTTCCCCATTCTATACTTTATTGTAATTAATTGACGTTTGCTCTGTACTACCCATTTGCTCCAGACGTTGTTTCGCAACTTTCATTGGAAAAATTATACGAGGCGTGAAAAAAAGCACTGAGGTACACGCATGTATCTGTAGGATGAACAAAAAAGTTACTTTCACCCAAGTGCATAACACTATCCGTCATGGTTTGGCAGATTCTTAAAGTGCAAAAACTGACTTACGGTTTTCTTTGAAATGAGTACCATTTTCTGGAGAGTCAGTGCTTTTCGGTCATCCTTCGTAATGTGTCGTGAACGACGCCTCTTGATGGCTACAACTTAATTCATTTCTATACGTATACATGTTCTATGTTGTCTACCTAGCTGTCGGCCTCGACCTACAAATTGAGGGAAATTAAATCAAAAGAGTACGTTTCCAAAATTTGAGAAGTTGAACTACTAAAGTGCTGTTTCTTGCTTATTCACGTACGAAGCGCAGTGAATATGAGGTTTCTTCATCCAGCTAAAAATTGGTTGAGAGCGGGAGACTGCACACTTTTTGACATTGGCGGATTGGCTGAAGCACAGGTTTAATTAGTGTGTTTGAGTGCTATTAGTTTTTAAACTTATAGGATTAAAAAGTTTACTGGAGTCTCATGGAAGAAGAAGATCAGGCAAATCAGCGGAGAGCGGTACGTGCACTGTGGAGATAATTCACTGCTGGCTCTCTCTTTGGTCCTTAACTGCGCCTCAACCGAAGAAACCCAGCATTATGACTCCACACACGTGAGGTGATGTGTACAACGTCACCTGGACTTTGTCCAAAGGCTCTCAAGGTTTTCGAAATACTGTTTTAATATATTGTAAAGAGAGTAAAAAAGGGCAGATCTTGAGGGATTAAGTGTACTGGGCAACACTTTTATAAGAGGGCGAACATTTGAAAGGAATACGTCTGAAAGAAAACTCTGTATGGAAAAAGCCACTTTTGGGTGTCTGTTCTAAATCTGAAGTTCATTCCCCTTCAGGCTCCAGTTAGACTGCTGCTGCCTGCGTGTTCTTTTTATTATCACCCTCTTCGCTTCGCTCGAGGGCGATAATGTTTTCGTTTACGATTGTATGTCTGTTTGTTTGTTCACCAAAAAAGTGGTACAGAGAGTTGAGCCATCATCAAAAATTTTTTTTGAGGCAATCAGGTGGATTGACCTAGATGTGAAAAATGCCAAAAAATTAAGTTAGGTTGGCCACCAAAAATGGCGCCGTTGAATTTGTAACTCCTGACTAAGCACTTTTCGTGGGTGATGATCTTACGCAACGAGGCGTTCTATGTAGATTGAAACTTTTTCTGTATTGTGACCTTGGATATATTTTCTGTATTGTGACCTTGGATACTTGAAATATACAAAACGCACTATAACTTTTCCGGCTTCACACCTTCACGTTGTCTAACTACCTTAATTATGGATAGCAGTTGGGGCATTTGCAGGCGTCCAATCAAGCTCACAGCAGGTGTTGCTTCATTTTCTGCAATGGTCACTTTTGCAGCAACTATGTACTCGTAGTGCACTAGCGGTGATTTCCTTGCTTTTGCTTACATTATTTACATGTACCGGTATGTATTTAGTTATTTAAAACATTTACCATAATTTACTGTGTTGCTGCTCGTGTAGAAATCATATACGATAACTCTCTATTTGCTGTAGTTTTTAAACATGGATTTCATTTACTGTTACTTAATCTTCCTCTATTTGCAATATTTTACGTTTGCTGCATAATACATCTTCCGCATGTGTTGCTCCTTCAGTCGAACTAGATAATTAGTGTAGCTGCTGCAGAGTCTTGAAATATCATTTTGCAATTATTGGCGTTTTTTTACAGCTGAAAAGTACCACATTTTCCAAAGCTGACCCCAGTGACTGCGATTATCCGTGCTGCAGCGAACCATATTCGCTCCATTTCACGCGCTCTATAACTCCAGTATAGCAAATTATCCCGTATTTATTCTTTCTCGAGTCTTCCCCCTACGAGCACTCTACGCTCGCCCCCCCCCCCTGATCGCCAACCTCAGCAATTTACACCGCCGTTTGTTCGCATTTTATTAGGAGTATTAGGTGTAACTTCGCTAGCTTATTGCATGCTGTGCTCCACTGTATGGTATGCGGCCACTGCCCCATTGTTCCGCCCATTGCTGCTGCCCCTGACACAGTAAACAAGAGTATGTCCAAACAATGAAGTAACAATGGGTAAATTGGTCTTCAATAGTGGGGTTATAAATATTAATCAATAAACTTATTCCAGACAGTGAGGTTTCACCCAAAAAAAAATTTTCTCTAAGCAGTGTATTCACGCTGAATAAATGTATCCCCAATCAGTAAAGTTACCGTGGATACATGTAACACTAAACTGCGACTTCACAGTCAGTAAATGTATCTCCAGACTATGAAGTTACACTGATGTACTGTTTGTACAAATAGTGAAATTTTAAGGTATCGTATTGACAGTGTGTAGTGACTTGGTTCAAGCATTAGACAGTGTACGGACTAGCAGGCCCATTCCCTGAGGAGTGTACGGCTGCAGACGGCCGTAGATTGCCAATGCTATGAAACCATAGACGGAAGTCTCAATCAACACGTGCGGCACACCCCCTCTCGACCGTAAGGCCAGTGCTACCCAGTGACTACTACGAATGGCAGAACTGCTGACGCTACATCCCGAACAGCAAGTCTTTCATCCCTGGCGTGGGATTAGAACGTCTCACTTCCAGTTAACGAGCGAGTCAGCTAGCCTTCTTTATCACTCGACCGCGGGGAGGGGGCGTATGTAGCGTTTCGCATAATGCTGATATTAGGAAAATTTGTAATAACTCACGGTAGTGAAGCAAAAGCGACGCTCTGTATAACATAGTGAGGCACTGCTCGGTGTCTGCGCCTCGCGGACAATGTCATTTTTGGGTGTAGTGTCATTCAGACGCTTGTCGTAGAGGTTGTGATGTGCAGCGGGCTATTTTTGCCAAGTTTTTAGTTTTTCTTACTGGGACGGTAAAGAGTTAAGTGTGCAACAAAAAATATGCAACCGCACATATTAATACTGTGACTTCTTAATTGAATTTTCGCTGGTTACATGCTATTTCCAGCACCATGTGCTTGCTGTGTTTTTTAGTTTCATTTCATTGGAGGCTTATGGGACAAGTAAAGAATTTTTAAAAATTGGTTTAAGAATTTCCATCATATTTATTGTATTTTAGTGATGGGTCGAATGCCATTTTTTGGACCTCAGCGGATGTGGATGCAATTGCGGATGTTACCTTCTTGACCTCCGCGGATACAGATGCGGATATGATAAAGTGCAGATGTTCCGCGAATGCGACTATTCGCCCATCACTACTTAATTTATACTTTTGATCTTCGCGTGTGCGTGTGACATTGTGTGTGTCGCAGTTCTGTCCGCATGCACGCGTGATGTCGATCATCCGTTCTTTGTTAAACTAAAATAATGTTATATTGAAAATGCAGTATCGATGATCTTTCATTGTTGAACTTTGCCTTTGCTGCGCGTTCAGCCAATGTTAATTTTATTGATGATCTTTTTTTCTCTTTAGGACTTTCTCTTTTCTACTGTGAGTGCAGGACTCATGATGTTTTTTTTCCTTTTTTGGATATGGTCTATACTATACTCTACGTGTACCTGCACTATTGATGATTCGTTCAATTGTTGAACCTCCCTTGTACTGCATTGCTCGTGTGGGTAGTACTATTGATTTCTTTAATTTTTTTACTTGACGCTTCATCTTATGCGATTCACCTTATGTCTGCATCCGGACAGCTTTTAATTTACTAGCTATTACTTTTATCTGTGTCATCTTGTCGTTATAAAACTCACATTTTATCGAAGCCTATTGTATTGAAGCTTGTATCTAAAGCCCGGCTCATAGTTTAGCCTTTGGCACAACGTCTCTTGTACTACCTCTCGTGTTTTAACTTTTGTTTTAACCTGCGTTTAATAAACCCAGTCACGCAGTATCGTGCATTCTATGAACCAGTTAATACTTCATTCCATGGTGCCTAAGCCCCGCATGGTATATTGCCCTATGTCCCTGTACATGTTCCGTGCTATTTCTTATGGTCAAACTTTCATTGAAGCTCATGACACTATATCTTGTTGGAACCCATATTAGCTCCATAGCTTATAGAAAACCCACTTTATATTTTCGCCTATGGTACCAGTTCTTGTTGACATCCCCTTTTATTTAAGCCTATGTCACCATCTGCTCTAATAAAACCCTACCCTTTATTCTGCCCTCCGATACCATATCTTATAGCTCCGAATTTATATATCTGCTATCGCATCATATCTTATTCTTATGCACAGCTTCTCGTATTTATACGCAGGCCGCTTTGGTATTGCTCGCTTTTTCATCCCACACAGCTTGTGCCTGGCGCGACCAAGAGGCATCCTTACAAGTGATGCGTGACGAAGCTACTCAGTTCTGCTATAATGCGCGTTTTTTCCATCCTTCCCAGTACCGTATCCCGATCATAGTCATTATTACCCGCAATATTGAACTGCCTAGCCAGGAATTTTGCACGGACATTTCTGTCTGGCGTTCCCTCGTATAGGTAAATTTTCCACTTGAGCGCCGCTCAATTAGCCATATCGTGTGCTCTTACGCTTAATTGGAGCGGCCAAGAGCTCCGTGGTCTTGAGGACACAATGTCTTACGGGGGATCTTGCATGGTGGAGCGCTCGTGGGAATCCAGTGCAGAATCTGGGCCGACTTATCGATGGCTATAAAAACAGTCTTTTTTCAGTTTCACTGCCACTGTCGTGTAACTCGATGCTGCTCTTGTACGAATCTACCTACTCAAGAATCTGGGTTGACTTTACGGAGATCAAAAGCTGCTTGATTGAAACCCTGCTTTAAGATAGTCGATCTTCAGTTGCAACAATATTTAATATCGCGATGGCTGATGGACCTGACGTTTAAATTCCGAGATCGATTATGTTCTTAATAGTAATCCCTTGCTGTTGTAAATCTGTGGCCAATTAAATCACGTTCACTGTATTGTCTGTGAATATCCCCGATTATACGAGCCATTTAGCCCGCGTTTTGCTTTGTTTAAGAGATTTTAATTTATTTTATCGTATATGCTTATATAACGAGCGTTTGATGACTCAGTCACTGTAAGACATCTATGCGTAGCTCTCGGTTAGCCGAATGTAACTCCCCAACCGGAATTTATAGGCATTTATCAGATGATATCCGATACCGCTCACTATTATCTGGTAGGCAGCCGATAAATGCCTATAATTTCTGATTGGGAATCAACTCCTACTAACAGTTATTGATTTCCACATTTTTTTTTTAATCTGATATCTTCCTTTAAAGGCGGGACCATTGTCGAGGTTATCGCAGCTGCATGATAGCGCAGTGAAAGCGAGGATGTCTAAGCAACAGTGTGCGTCTCTAACCGTGTGTCCGCTCACAATGGGTATTGTCTGTCCGGGGTTCAGCGCCTGTGAGACACTTGTCGCAAAAGGATAAACTATTGTGCGGGCTGTGGATTTCCATGAAGACTCTGGTTTGTGAAGTCCTGATATCGAATGCAAATACTACCAAAAATTTTAGTTGGTCTTCATTGTTTACTTAATTGATCATCGGCCTGTGGTTCTGCAACCGTTGATCAGGATCTTACTTCAGTTCACTTGAGATTCTTGAATTTTCTTTTTTATATCTACTTGTAGCTGTGCAAGAAATACTTGTAGCCATGCTACAGTTGGTTTTCTCTTCCGTGAAGAAAAAAAAAAGAAATGTTTTGGGCTTCTTTTCTTGTATAATGCGCGACATATAAAGGCACTGTACAGCAGTTCATATTCGTTTCCCTTGTGACACTGTTATTTGCTCTGTTGCGTCTTCAGTTATTTAATATAACTTTTTTTTGTCTTCCAGGTCCTAGTGCAGTCGACACTGATGGTAAGTACCTCTTTATTTCATTTCTTGAAGCTTGTTTTCCACCGTCATTGTTAAAGCAGCTCGCACTTGAAGACTCTTGAGTTCGCTTAAGCGGCTTTTGTTCCATTCTACAGCATAAATCCATAATATGTATGTTGATGCAAAGGAAAACTGTTCTCGCCTCTAAGTATTAATAAATGTTAGTCGCTTGTATTTCTATGGCACCGTAATGGAGCATCAAAAGCTCGCCGATTCTTTATATATTTTTTTACGTACGACTGCGAAATCATTTCACTGTGAGAAAGCGACTTGATTTATTTTCTAACAATAGAGTAATAGTCTATCTTTTTCAGTAGTTATACTCGTAAGTACGAGCATATTGAGCCGATGCTGTGATAATTAATAGATAGCCTTGAATAAGAGTCAATAGGTACGAGGATAACGAGCCCATCGATACTCGATGGGTAATACTTGATGGGTAACTGGCCAAGAGTAACACCCTTTAAAGCGTGTTTGAGAAGTTTTTTTTTTATACAGTTTACTGCACCTTTGCAATTATTTCTTAAATTTCTACTTTAGTGCTGACAGTTTTGCATGCAACGTAAGTTTTTACGGCATCTACGCGCCGGCGGTAATTGCGTTATCGCAGATTACTCGGGTGAAAATGTAAGTAAATTTTCTTAGTAATTAGTATTATCCACTGATCATGTTTTTAATCTATCTTATTGTCTGTTAAACTGTAGATTATAAATAATTAAGTGCATAGCGGGTGATTTTTCCTTTTAGCTCTGAAACTCGATCTTTAGCAATTAAGAACGTCAAGCAAATACCGAATTTAAAATGATCTAACGACCTTACGGTCTCGTATTGAACTGAAAATCTTCATCGGGGTCCGCAACCGTACAGAGCAAATACTGAAAAAGAGGGCATGGCGGGGCTGCTTCAAATTCCTCTTAACGTTGGACAAAATATTCGCCAGGAAGGGAAATACTGGGGCGAATTCCGTAGCCATGCCGAGGGCGAGGGTCCGGGAGGACAACCCGCACTTTTCTGCCACTCTTGAGTGTCAGATGTTTACCATCTCTTCCATCAGGCGGCAATTTAGTTAATGTCTGCTAACAGCCGCCACCAATCTCAGTTCTATTCTCTTTACTGCTCGTTTGCCTCTGCATACGGGCGCCCGTTAACGTTTTTGGGCTTTTCAGTCGCGCCATAAAGGGGAATTTTTGTTCCCGTTGCTGATGACGCATGGATTATGGTGTGTGGTGAATGGGGTGTGCAAGAGATGATATTGTCCCCATTCTGCCGTGTTTTAGTTTGCTTTCTCGGTTTGTGTGAGATTTTACGTTGATCAAATTACTCTTACTTTTAGTTTGTTTTCAAGGTGTGCGCGAGAGGTGCCATTATTCTCAATTCTGTAGTATTAGTCTTTGTTTTCTAGGTTTGTGCGAGATGTGCCATTGTTCTCAATTCTGTAGTATTAGTCTCTGTTTTCTAGGTGTGTGCGAGAGGTGCCATTGTTCTCAATTCTGTAGTATTAGTCTCTGTTTTCTAGGTTTGTGCGAGATGTGCCATTGGGCGAATTACTCTTAGTTGGAACTTGCTTTCTACGGGGATGCGCGTGGTTCCGCCCTCCCTAATTCTGTAGTTTCATCTTGTTTATTATAAAATAATGTAAGAGGTGCCATTGCTCCTGTTTCTAGTGGATTAATTTCTGATTGCATATTTCTCTTATCTTATATTTTAAAGAAAATGACATAAAATTGGAAAACACTTATAATGGTAATATCTTTAATATTCAAGTTAATGGATGAAAGAAAAATGAAAAGTGACGAAGCTCTACATTACTGATTAAGGAGCGAAACCAATTGCACTAATTTATGTGAAGAAAACATTCGTAAAAATGAACTACTGCTGAACGTGAAAGTGATGATCCAGTTAAGGCAAAATTAAATGAAGTTTGAGCACAATAAAGTGCTGTTTTTCTAGACAATTGTAAAAAAATTATAATATTCTTGAATTGGAAGTGATAGTGCGTTTTAAATGCAAAGTTGGTTAGATTGGGCTAATTTCACCAATGTGTTTGAAGATACCATTCGTAAAAGTTATAACGCTGCCGACGATACTGAAAGTGATACTGTGTATAAACTAAAAATTTAAAGGTCGGACAATATACTTAACGCCCTTGAAGACCATTATAATAAAAAAAATCAACATTACGGCTGAAGTTGATTTAATAATGCCAGGCTATTTCACTAATCTGTTTCAAGTTAATGATCCTAACAAATTAGTGATAATGCTAAAACTGAAACTGATAATGCGTTAAAAATACAAATATAAAGGGTTAAGCTAATTGCACTAATGGGTTTCTTGTACACACCGCCGCCTGACACTACTGCATGCTGCCCCCCCACTCATGTGTCCATCAGTCATCAATTTAACGCTACGGTCGTCATTTAAAGCAATGACTGTCCATATCAGCCTTCATCCATCTGTCCACCAGTCCATCCATCTTGCCTAAATGGAGAGACCTTGGGCTATAAGGCTCCTTCTATCTTTGTGAAGTTTGAGGCCTATAGAAATTTTTTACTTGCCCCTTTACATATGATAATCTATGTATACATTACTGTACGATATTTGAACAGTTTGTGTTGCTATGTCAATAATTTTTTCTATCACAGGTCAGAGTAACGTTATACCTCACCTATGGTAATCTATAGACTTTGCTATGCGATTTTTATGTTGTTTTATTTTCAGTTTCACTACCAACGTACAATTAAATGTATTAATGATCGACTTTAATCTTGCTCTGCTATACGCATCTTGATCTAGGTCGTACCATGCGATTATGTTTTATTTTAATTTGCTGTTCCATTAAACCTCATCTAGTTTAATTAAAATAAGATCTAAGACATTCGTCTCTAATCTATTTATTTACTGGTTTCTTACAAATACAGAGAACCGAATCTCAGCCCTGACAAAACACCCTTACGACGGAATCAGAAACATCATAAAATCATTTAGATACGCCCATCTTCCTGGGAACACATCGCTTACCTGTCTTACCTAGGCCTTCGGAACATCTGTCTTCCATGCCCACGTTGCTTCCGTCTACGTATTGTCATTTTCCTGCTAATAACGCTTTGCTCTGGGCTTCCTATTCGTTCGCTGCTTGAACTGTTTCCATGAACGTTGATCCAGTGTGCGTGGGTTCTTCGTTTCTGTTAATATATTATTGCATATATCCACGTATGTTCCTGTCTTAAAGCACGTTGCGGTGGCCAGCGATGCCTAAGCTAACATTTGTAACTATATAATATATTGCATTCAGATATATTGAAAGTATGGCTTACTTGTCTCGCTCGTAAATAGAAAATGTACGTAGAGTCGTTTTGAGTTCTAATCCGAACTCCTTGCTGGGAAGTATTGTTGCAAGTTTGAGGTAGTTCTGCGAATACATTTATTACTGCTGTTCCTGTTGATATCACTTAAATCGTATGTTTCCCATGGCTGCGCTGTATCATATTTTTTCATTAAATATGGCCCCGCTTCATCTCCTTCATTATATGCTATTCGCAGTCCAAAACATTCGATCGCAATTACAACATGCTCGTTATGGCTTCCTATACGGTATGTATTTGGCGTTGTTTTTACCAATGCATTTTACTATTGCACTTACTGTTCTGATTTTTTAGCAAAGACCTGCGCTTTTTTGAGCGCTAAAGAAGTACGTTCTTTCCCGATATGAAAAAAATGAAACACTGTTTAAGTAAAACAATAGGTGAAGGACGGGAAGCATTAATGGTCTACCAAACACCGTCTCAAGCTCGGACACCTCGACGGCCGCGAGAACTGGGCAACAGTTGAATAGCCTGTTTTACAGCTGCAATTATATTCAAAAGACTAGCAGCGACAAACTAGGCTACTTCCTGCCGAAGGTGCGGTTGAAATCGCTAGCTATAGAATAGACTTCAGTATCTAACGTGCAAGAAAGTAAAGTTGTTCAAGCTTGCTAGCAGTTTGCTGTGGGTTTCTGCCTTTCAATTGTTTTCTTCATGGGTAGGATACCGGTCACATTACATTGTGTGTTCGTAACTCGTATATTCGAGATATCGTTTCTTAGCCCTTTACGGCTGGGTGAAAAGCCCTTTCGTAGGATTAACATTGTGAAAGTAATTATACTTACGATTACTCGTTAATATACTGTATATATTGTGTGTCTTTCCACCCAAAAACTGCCCGAAGGAATTAACCTGTCATCACAATAATCTTCATGTAGGTAGGCAGGCGGATTGACCTAAATGTGAGAAATTCTAGAACTGCTGGCGCAACACTTTCAGCAACCCCCCCTCCCTATCGTGAGTGATGGTCTTACGCCACGGGCGTCTTAGCTAAGATTTCAGTTTTTTGCACAAATTGCTTAGTATCCGAGGTTAAGCTGTCCTGTAAATATTCTGCGTTCATTGATAACACTACATTGGGCTCAGACTTGCTTGCATATTGATGTTTTTGGTTTGCAGAAAAATAATATCTTTCTCAAAATCATACTCGTTTGTCTATGGCTTGTTAATCCCAGCGAAAGTAATATTTGTTTATTCCTTGGGCAGCAAGATGAATGCTGAATTTATTTCTTCCTTCATGTTGCGCAGTAATAGCTGCCAGTACCGGATTATGTGCGTTTGGTACAACTCTATTGGAAAATAATATTAATGAAATGTACTTTCTCCTATTTCCACGGTGTAACGATAAATAATTTCCGTTGTATCTTTCGTATTCAGTGTCTGCGTCAGGTCTTGACATAAAATCATTAATCACTCGATTGCGTTTCCTATTTCTTTAGTTGCTATTTAAATAATAGCCTTTTGAATTTACTTTTCCGTATGTATGATTATTCAACTTCAAGAATAACAAAGTTCTTCATATTTTTTTCCACACTGAAAGGTGTCTGCTGTTAAACGTGTGCGTAGTTTTTCTGAGCGTAAAATAATTCAATTTTTTAATGGTAATAATGCTCCTTAATACCCTCTTTGATGACTTCCGGTACAAGCTGCTACTTTTCCATAAAACAATAAAAAACCATCGGCTATCGAACAGATGCAGCAACTTTTTCAGCGTAAAATAATTTAGTTTTAATATCTAAACAATGCACCTAAATTTCCTTTTTGGTAACCTAAATTTGCATGACAAACTCTTTTTTTTTTTCATCGTAAAACAATATAAACCGTCGGCTTGGCATGGAACACCTGCATTCTAGTTTTCAGCATCTATAAGAGCTTACGTTGGTGGTACACTAGGAAGTGGTCACTCAATAGCTCGCTCTGAACTCGTTTCATCCATCAAGTCTTGACCTTTCTCTTGATCCCACGTCCATCACTGGCAGCATGCGAGGTTTCCTGTCAAACTTCCTGCGCCTCGGTCTTCTGATGCTGGCAAATGCGAGATGACCTCCTGTACGAAGTTGTTTCCGTGCGCGCTGCGTGTGTCTGGCAGTGTTAGAGGTCTTATTTTGATGTTTTAAATTAAATTTTGTATTGTGCCTCTTGCCAACAGGGTTTACCTTCCAACTTTGCTGTCACCTCTTGAAGTTCTTTTCTTCATGTTTTCCTTCTATATTCCATATTGAGTCTCTGCGACATTCCAACTTACAGTCACATCTTGCACGAAATGGTTTCCGTGTGCCCTACTGGTATCTGAATACATTAAAAGTCTTATTGCCATGCTTTAAATTCCGTATTTTACCACTTTTAACGGTGCTATACTGTGAGATGTACCTACTCTGCATCCTAGTTAATTTTGGAACACATTTCGACTCGAATTATTTCCGTGTATCAAATGTGTTTAGGAGCACTATATTCCAAACTCCTCGTTGTCCCACATACCTTAGCTTGTCTTTGTCGCCATTCACATGTATGTTCTGAACAGCCCAAGAGTTCTGTTCTTCACTTTCTCAACATACTTAACACATTATTACTCTCCAGTATAGAGTTTTTTTGTCCCCTGACTTACTTAGCGTCTGGACACATTCTTATGTCCATTTAAATAGCATAGGAAAGCGCTCAGCTTCCTGAGCTTCACTTCACTCCGAATATAAAAGAAAAAATGCAAACTCTGTCAATGACGCTTGCTTGCCAGCTGACGTCGACTGACAGTTTAGTAAATTTTCTGGCAGACACCCAATTGTGTTTACAACGCTGCAAGGAAACCTTTCAAATGCTAAGTAGTTGGGCTTTTGAATTCAAAAGACTGTCATGTGCATTCCCGCCCTATATCAAAATTTCAGTTACATGTCCCTTTCCTCCTTACCCATGCACATGCCCTATATGTTTCGTATGACAGGTGCATGTATCCTAACTACGCCATGGCCCAAGTTAAGGAAATTACTTATTTTGTTATTAATTTAGCACCTACACAGTCTTGCAACACCAGCGAGGTGTGCCATGTCAGTGTGTCAGACATTCTATATGGAAGTCCTGCTCAGTGACACAAGGTAAGGACACAATGCTGTCTGATCTTCTTCCTGTATACGGCCCATATAAAGAATATAGGTGAGAGAGCAGGAGCGTGTGTCACCATAACGCTCGACCTCTGAGTCTAGCCGTGCTATTGTGACGTCACGGGTAGGAAATGATGGTGGCCAATGGTACTGAGTTGGCAATGTAGAAATGTAGGCCTTTACTATCGCATGACGAGGTAGTAATGCAGGTCTGTATTATCACATGACGAAGTTAAAGCACAGGGTTGTGTTTACATATGGCGAGGTAGAACTGTAGGGCTGTATTATCACGTTGGGGGGTATAAACGTAGGGCTGCATTTTCATGATGAGAATAAATAGCAATGTGCTAGATTTTTTTTTATGCAAAAGACTTGTGGTAATGTAGGGTTGTATCGTTTTATGTATAGATGTGCAGAAGTGAAAAGATAAAAGGTTCATCACATGCAGACAGTGTAGAAGGGTAGCAGGTTAATGATGAGCTTGTAAAAATATTACGTAATCGGGATATAACACTATATCTCTTGTAGGACATTTATATTGTGGCGCAAAATAATTTACAAAACAAAACATTTTTCTTATCGTTGCAGTAAGGGATGTAGTAATATTGAGGTATTTTACCACATGAACTGGATTCTGCAATACAGAATCGTTTTATTCCATGAAGCTAGAGATATGCCAATGTAGAATGGTTTACCACATGATCGGGTGTAGGAATGTAGAATTTTCCCTCATGGAAGGCTTGCTAGGATTTCATCCTTCTCATAAATATACTTGTCAGGCAAATTTCTGTCCTGCCCCTTTTAATTCCTATAAATGTTTATCAATGATACACAAAATCAAATCTAGACACTATCTGGGCACCATGTCGATGACATCAGGGCCGTAATTAACTGAATATGGTTGTTAATAAATAATACTGTTAACAGTCTTGTATATTTCCCTACACAGTAGAAGTTTGTATAGGGCTGACGCTTCGATTCCAATGATAGCTTCACCCATGAAGGCCATGGATATCTGCGGTAAGTAGTTTTTGAAATTAGAATGAAGGAATCTCTCCTGATTTTGAGATGATAACTGAATTGGCTATTTCGGCAAGAAGGCCCAGGAATTAAAGTGTTTTGCCTTAGTTGGATTGTACGGGGAGGACGATGGCGCTTCGTTTAGGAAGCAGTTTGTCTTTATGACACTGAATTCTGCATTGAATCGAATGCAGTTGATGCCGTTGGCCTTGAAGAACTGCAATAGACAATCGCGGTTTTCAGGATTGTAGGAGTTTACATTGATACTCGCTGCCATTCAACAATACGCAGTGTATGAAGCGTCGAAATTTTTACAGCATTGCCTTCATCCAGTATTTCGTTGAACAATTCTACCAGACACTGCAGGTGTATGACTACGACTATAATTAACCGAATTTTATGATACATCATTAGTTTGACCTCCCTTTAAAGACCACTTGCTGCCTCCCGTACCTACACCCCGCGCTGTTAACTGCGTATATAAAGTTTGATTTTAACACTCCAGTTGGAGGCACTTTTTATATTGCAGTAGACTGGTTGGTGTTATTGGTGTTTTTTGCTTCATGATTTACTCGGTAACTCCCGAAGCCGAGCTTTTGTTACGGCACAAACTTTAGCCATCAGGTCGATGAGCGCAAGCCCTAAACGCCCAGTTCTGTGCTGGGCTTCCATACGAACCCATATTGGCTCCCTCTGGCAGCCAACCCTTTCCATTTGTTGCGATTTCTTGCCACTTTAAGCTTGGTAAAAAGACTTGGTGCGCCGCCGTCGAGCGCCTAATATCGAAGTCTGCCATTCGATTCACTATTTACAGTGCTGTTACACTTGGCCGTTGTGAGGGGGCAGGCATCTGAATTATGGGTATTAGAACGTCAGTTCTCTTTCCGTTCACCTTTAAATTTTGAGCCTCCGATGAGTTTTTCCTTCCTGATCAGATGCATTTATTCGAAAGACTTCAACTGAAGTTTGCTCAGCCTTTTGCCTCCAGAGTTGCGGCTGCTGTAGGAGTTCTCTTTTTCAAGTCTCTTAGCACAGAAATGCAGTTACAAAAATATTAAAGCTTTGAGAGCACTCGCTAGTTGATAGAACTGAAATAACTTAATTAGACGCGTCTAGGTTTTGAGAAGAAGCAAAGCTAATCTATTGCACTAACTAGAGCACTCTAAGAATGCATGCCTGCGCCTAGCAAATTAAGCAATGGTAACGAAAAATTCAAAGAGGTTCTGAAATTATGATTTCATTTGTATCACCACTAAAATCTGATTATTTGTGCCTTTTGATCGTAATTACAGCTTCTGTAATTTTTGAAAATCCATTCATAACTTTCCGAGTAATGTTGCTAACAAACATTGTGACAAAGGCACAATTAAACAGACCAACCGATCATCTCCAGAATTTAATCATTTATTTCTATCAGCGTAACTAACAATTCCCATAAAAAAATTTTTATAAAGATCAGTTCATAATTTTTGGAGTTATTTGGCTAATAAGCATAAATCAAACACAGCAAACAAACAAACGAGCAAACAGATCATCACAAAGATTTGGTTATTTGCACTTCGTGATGTAGCTGCCTAACAACTCATGTAAATTTCATAAAAATCCGTTCACAACTTCTTGAGTTATGGTAAGTACTAAGAAAAAATAGGCAGATAAACAATCAAACGGCTGGACGGATCTTCACCAGAAGTTGATCATCTGTTATTGCTAACATACCTAACAATCTGGAAATTTTGTGAAGATCCGTCATATAATTTTTCGAGTTATCTTGGTGACAGACAAACTGTCTAACAGAGAAACATACACGACAAAGTCATATCCTAATTGGCGGAGGTAAATATAGTGCATGTAACTGTATTGACTTATTGGTCGGCATAACAGAAATGCTTTAAGTTAAGGGGATTTTATTGCTCTAAGACCAGACTCTCTGTGTGCCCCACTTCGTATTAAATATAGCAGGCATTACAGTTCTTTTAGTTGTCGAAGCCAAAATGTTTCTATAGTTAAAGAACTTTGACTCCATTAACTAAAGCATTCTCCGTAAGTGGCGTTTCTCTAACGTCCAAAGTTCCTCCATCAAACGCCAGTCGTACAAGAAAGACGATATCACTCAGAAGTAGTGCCCGATTTTCTACGTGAACTGCTACTACATCGATGCTGTTATCGCTGACTCACTTTGAAATTAAATAACAGTTGGGATATATCTCTGCCGGAGAAGATTCTCACTAGTCTGAATATCACACTGCAGTATTATCCGATTTTCTTTGTGAACAGCTACATCCGGCAACCTTGTTGCTGACTTATTTTAACCTGAAGTATAATGTAATTACGAACTTTATTTGCACGAGAAGTTACTCATTTAGTTGTTTGACAGTTCCCTTTACAATTAACGGTAATGGAGTTGCTACACCTTTTTTGTAAGTTCCCTGTAATTTGGCAGAAAAAATCTCTTTGTAGGTTATTATCATTAATTAATTTGTTGGTAGAGTGGTTTATATTTTGAATATGATATTGATATTAATAATGGTTATAATAAAAATATTACTGGTTAATTCTAAAGTACTACCTTCCGCTGTGTGACATATGCTTTTTTTTTCTTTGAAGCTACATTCGTATAGTTTCCTTTTTTAAATCGAAGAGCCTGACTACTTCAATACGCGTATGTTAGAATATATAAATTTATGTTACCAGAGGTTCGTTTTTTTCGAAACATCTGCTTTTCTTAGCATCAATGTAACGAATTTGATGCTGGAAGCTGCGTTCTCTTCAAAGCGATCTTTGTATAAGTAATAAAACTCTGTGTATATCGAAGAACCTTATACTGGGTGATTTCTTTAAACAAATACACGAGACGCTAGCAATCCGTGTCTCGTTCATAGTTGGAAATGTAGGATTATAGTTTATAAATTTAATGCTAGACACAACGTGTTTTCAAAACTACTATTGTACGGTTTATTTCAATTCATTTTTTTATATTGACGAAACCAGTTGAATGGTTTCTTCAATCATATGAATTGGATACTAAGGTTATCTACAGTCGATGCATCTGGTATTTGTTGGAGCAAAAATAAAAAAAAAATAATAAATGTCAGAAGCGATCTAGTGCTCCTTCGTTGCTATTCGTTTTCTGGATAATGAAAAATTTTACGCTTACACTCTCGCCAATGGAAGGAAAACACGTGTTCCTTTTTCTTTCAAAATTCCATTCTGTGTCGGAGCGTTCCGGCCTGGCTGCACCTGCCTGGGAACATTCCATCTATAGCCGGAATTGTTCTTTCAAGTTTCTTTTGAAGTCTTTCCCTGGCAGAAGCGTTGCCCAAACTTGTGTAAAGTGCGCGCTTTTCAAAGTTATATCTCACATGTATCGTTATCACCAAGTTCGAGATAAAAAGGTATCTTGTATCGTAGAGATTTTAGATAGACGAGAGAAGGTTGGAATCAAACCAACAAAAAAAGACACTCGTCGAAGAGATTTGAGATATATATGAGAGGAATGGTTTAAAAATTTATCGCGTTTCATAGGAATTTGAGATCGATAGAAAAAGTTTGGAGCCAAAGAAGTGCCAACCACTTGTCCTAGAGATACATATAACGTATAAAAGAAAAGATTGGGGCTAAAAAGTTATCACGTATCAAGGACATTTGAGATAGACAAGAAAAGTTGGAGCCAAAAAGTGTCACGCGTCGTAAAGCTGTTAGCAATGCAAGAAAAGGTTGAAGTTAAACAGTTTTACGTACTGTATACAAATATTTGAGATAGAGGACACAAGTTTAAATATAGTAAAGTGTAATGTATATAACGTATATCAGAAGTTTTCTAATATTTAAGATAGAGGACACGAGTTTAAATATAAGAAGTGTAACGTATATCAGAAGTTTTCTAAAATGTTGAAAGTGCATAAAAATATTCCAACCTGTTTGGAGATCTAATTACGCAGCTGCAACAGCCTTCCTTCCACTTACTTATAAAGTTCGTATAGGATATCGTCGCGGCCTTATTGCAGTTTGCTTTTATGAAAAAAACCTTATTGCACTTTTAGCTGGAAACATTTATGGGCCATGCAGTTCAGGAAAAATAACGGGCTTGCCGCTTCTTTTCAATTGGGGAATTTACGGGTGTATCGCGCTTTTCTCTTTAGCTCTTCATTATCTGGTCTTTCAACTCTCTAATTGTCGCCAGACATTGCACGTTGTATATATTATAAGAAGTGCGAATCGTTCGACAAATTTGAAAATACTATGAGCAAAAATAAACAAGGACATTTGTACGTAGTTTGATTTTCATAGCTTCACATGCATGTTGCATAAGGGTTAAGAACTTATTTTAACATGCATCTTATCTCTACCGTCAACTTTGGCCAATACTTTTCCAAGTAGCACACTAATTAATAACTTTCGTATGGGATGAAGAGTTACGCTTCTCCTTGAAGTTACCTTTAGTAACACAACTTTCTAGAGCTTTTGCTAAAGTTCTTTTTCAGATGGGCTGAGTGTACGGCTGTAGAAGTTAAATATTAGAGAATCATTATCCAGTTGTTCACCATTCTCCAGCCTCTCATTGAGCCCATCTGAAAGAGAGATATTAGCAAAAGGACTAAAATTCAGCCTTCTCCCCCGCGGCATTTGAACTACCACCAATTCTTCATATCTTTTGAAAGACTTTCTAGAGGATCTACACGTAAGTCTCTATGCATCTTAAAGACTAACTTATGCTGATGAACTTTCTTGCCTTACTCCTGGCACATATATCTACGCGTATCCATTCTATGCTAACTAAAAAGTCACGGATCTCTTTCTCGAAATTGCTCTTTTGTACGACTGTAACAGCTCTCACACGCGTTTCTCTACTTATATGCCTTCAAGAATTGATTTCTCCATCTTTGGAGTAGCCTTCGCACATCAATTCGAAACCTAATACGCGTACCTCTATGTCTACCTTATAGAATACGAACCCTTTTCTTCGAGTCACTTTTTCAAACCGCTTCAAGGATCTCGGGCGCGTCTTTACTAGGGTACACCGTAAAAAAGCACCTATAGGCTATCCGTCATCGTGACGTTGTCTTCTCACACCGATTCCAGAGAATATCAGAAGCGTAGTATTGGTCTTCAAGATATCTACAGCGGACTCGACAAGCTTCATCCAAAACTTATCTCAATGAAGTGCAGTTTTTTCTTGATACAAAATAGTCTCTACTGCGTACACAAACTGAGTACGAGCGTATCTTTTTCAAGTCTCCGTTTATCACCGCTTCCAGACAATCAGACACGCATAATCTCGCTCAGAACATCTGCAAGGAACTCGGAAGGCTCCATCCAAACCTATTGAAGTCCAGATTTTTCTCGTTACAGAGCAGTATCTACTGCATACACAAATTGAAGACTTGCGTATCTTCTTCAAGTCCCCATATTGCTCCACTTCCAGAGAATATCCCACGCGTATCCCCCTGAAACCATCTGCAGTGGACTTGGGAGACGCGCCATCCAGAGCCTGACTTGTGCCTTTGCATTTCTTTGATGCGTTCAGGCTGCCGAGATCGTCACGGGAACGCGTTATCGTGAGTGGCGCGCTGCCGTAGCTCTTATCGCTCTCCCAAACTTCACAAACTTTGTAACTCTTATTTTCTGAGTGACTCTTTGCCTGCGTCAAGTCGCCTGCACCGGGTTCTGTCGTTTCGACTTTATGAGTTTGAGCCAAAGAATTGCCTGCTTTGAATGCAGGCAGTTTGTTTAGATAGAGTCCGATTGGTATCTCTTTCTCTTTTCAAGTAATTATCTCTATGGAACATTCGCATCGTGATACTACTGTTTGTCGCCGTCAGTGGTATAGACGTTTTTAAGCAAAGGATAACGTCCTGGGAATACAGATGTGTTTTTTAATAAAATGGTATTGCCTCGTTCTCTTTACATTTATTTCTGTTGCACTCGTAGCTGCCTCAGCTGCAAGCACTCAGAGAGCTTCTTCCGGTAAACATTTCCTTCAATTCCATGTGGACTTAAAAGTTTACTTCATTTGTTGGACCCCAGAGCATGGGGGGGGGGGTTTGTACTCCAATTGCATTTCATACCACTTAAAAACATTTACGGAGTGCCCTTCATGAGCATGTCAACATATTTCGAGGTTATATCAATTATTCTTTTGCTACCACTCAACACTTTTTAAATTTATTGGTTTCACATAAAGCATTCATTATTGGCCTTGTCAGGTGCGCATTATTATTATTATTATTAAAACTTCACGCTTGAGCTCCCACGGACAGGTAATACAACCCAAATGAAGCATTTGCAACACCGGGAAGCCCAAAACGCGGGTCTTTATATAGCAGCCCAGAAGATATTCCTGCCTCCGCGGAGGCTATTTAAAGATCGCATCCTTTTTCAGGGCCGACCAAAAACTCCGTTACGGAATTTAACTTGGCACCACTATGGATCATTTGTTATATTCCCAGAGTGAATGAATTTCACGCGTTATTAACTTTGAATTTCAAGCGTTATTAACTTCAATGCTGGTACCCGGAGCATGTACTCGTCGAGGTTAGTTGGTGCGTTAGTAATATTAACGTTGGTGCCCGGCGCATGTGCAGGACCTATTCCTTTCATATATAAATTTTATACCACTTTACATCATTTCGTAGGTGGCATGGAGGTCCCCAGTTCGTCGAGGTTAATAGGAGTCCTGCGGCGAGCTGGCAGGACGCGTCTCATGTCATCTCGCATTAACGAGCGTCTCTAGAGAGATTATTCATGAAACTAGCTTTATAATAACAGCCAGGAAGGCTTTTCACACTCTACTTTACGACGCTATTTCATGCCCAACCGGATCGCCACCATAATTCTATCAAGTGGAGACAGGGACTGTGGATCACGTGTGACTTACTGGGAATTTTATCTCTTCAAGTGATGCTAGCTTTGCACGACGATCTGGAGACAAGCAGAGTCTATACGTATAACGTGTGGTTTACTAGCAGTTTTGTATCATGGGATATTAGCTTTACAAATCGTTCCTGATATAAGCCGAGTCTCCGTGTCACGTGTCCCCCAATAGGCTCTTATTTCTTTACGAGAGTATCTCGCACCGATGTCGTGAAATGACGGTAGAAAATAACTCCAAAATAACTCCAACAACGCCTCCATTTTCTTTGCTCATCTAAGTGGTTCTGCTCCGAAGAACAGTTTTACCTTTTTCCTTTCGTCTCAATCTGTCATAATGAGCTTAGAAGAAGTAAATCTTTGCTGTAGAAAAGGAATGCAATTCACAGTCTAAAAAATCCAGTTGCATTTGCTTTAGACTCGAAAAATTTACAACTTGGATACGATAGTGAATTATCTTTTGCAAAATGTTGTACGCGAATCTATATGTGTAATGGCGTCTAGTCAGTACCGCCTATGATATTATAGTACTAATGGCCCGCGCCCTTATTAACTGGCTACAAAAAAATAATCACTACCTGGAAACTCTAGTTCACTTTCCTTTATATTTTCTTTATTTGCTAAACGTACGCATTATTAACTTAGAGAAAATATGCTCAACACAAGAGAGTGCAATCTAGTCTATGATTTCACTAAGAGGTACTTCAGTCAGCTTCAGAGCTGTGCTTTAATAAAGAATTTGGCAAGGTAACAGCTCCCTTACCATCAGCGGGTGAGTTTTTCCCATCTAATTTATCATATCGGTAAGGAGGGACCAACCAACCAAACAGCAAATTGTGTATTATCATAGAGTCGGATATTATAACTATATACATAAACGATCATTGAGTGCACCGTGGTCCTTGGTCCACAATGACGTCATTTGACGCTCATTTCTTTTGCTTATCTGGCTCTCAAAATGTTCTGCTCCCTGAGGGTATTCGGCGTCAACATTGTGACAGACAGATAGGCAAATAGCGCTCTTCTTGTACATGGCCCAGTGCGCTTATTTATAGAAGAGACCGAACAAGTTTCCAATTCAGGGAGAAGATGTTATTCATCATGATGCTCCTTAAAAATCAATTACCTACATACACACACAAAAAAGAAAATTATATAAACCACCCGAAACGCGTCTCCATTTAAAGTGGTGAAATTTGGCCAGTTAGATTATCTACTGTTGATTGTGGATTCAGTCCCGCACTGTGGATCCAAACCCGAATTCTGGACGAGACCGCGTGTGTCAAAGACGGTGTCTAGGGCTTTGAACTCTGAGTTCCTCTGATACTGTCGATATCATAAACCCTTGTTATATTATTACTGCTGGCTGCTGGGGCCGTCATGTGAAATGGATAGAGAAAATAATTTCTTCAACGAAACCCTATTTTCTGCGCTCCTCGTCGTGGTCCTGCTTAGAAAAATTTCCCTTTCGCTTTGTTGATCTTCTGCTTCAGTTGCGAATCATAAAGCTCTGCTGTAAGAAGCAGTGAAAATTCAGTACCTGCACTGCTGCTAAGAGGAATTTCAAACTTTTTCATTGCTTAGATTTGAATTTGGCGAAGCGAGAAACTTGGTTGGCCGTTGCTTCTACTTTCGAATTTCTTTTCACCCTATCCCCATAGAGCGTGCAATACAATACGTCAAAACATATATCCCGTCATACAATATACACTTTGGGGGTTAGCTGCTTGCTTGTTTTTTTTGTGCGTACCCTTTGCGGGCGTCGATACAATACATAGAAATATTTGTGTCTAATTAATTGGTGCCCAACAATGGCCATTCCAAATTTCCTTAAAAAACTTGATGGACAGTGAAAGATAAAAAAATCTTTTCAGAAAGGGACCGGCTAATACAAGACACCTGTATCACATTAAACAAACTTTTGGAAGCATGCAGGTGTCAGCTGCATTCATTGCTTCAAGGTGAATCGATTCTTCCCTTCCTTCATTTTCATGACGACGTGGGCCTCTATGTAGATATGCAAGTACACTATGACCACCGTCGCTGAAATACACTATGATAATCTTCTCCTGAAATACACCACGCTAACTAACCATCAATTCATAAACTGCCGCTCAAGTTATATTCTCCATTGTAACCACAAGCAGCTGCCGGCTCTCAAGCACAGCCATCGTCGTGCATAAATCAAGCTCTGTGCTAAACACACGCCATGTAATTTGTTGGTATTGAAATTCTGCCTGACGCTCTAGGGCCTTCAGTGGGCTGAACTGTTGACTAGCGGCCAGCTCTGGATAGACCTCGCGTGGAGAAATGCTCTTGTAGCGTTGCGGTGCTTAGATTGGTGTTATTGAGTGGTATGTAAATGAATGCCTAAAAGTCTGAAAAATTATATACGGTGTATTGTATCTGTACGGTACTATACTGTATCTATTCTACGATTATAGATAGGTATTCTCCAACAGTGAATCATATCTTTTAGAGTGCCATACTATGAAAAAAAAAAAAAACGGAACAGCTAAATATTGTTAGCAAACTGGGTTTGTCAAGTAATTGTGAAATTTATATTACTTTACTTATGTTCTCTTGATTGCCGTGCTGTCTAATATGCTGTAACTGCGAAGAGACAGTCATGAATGTATGTAGATGTCTCTTACACCGTATAGCAACGGTGTATTTGTAAGAAGCGAACTCTGCAGGAATCGTGGCATAATGGTTTGCTTGTTCGTCCCTCCGTTCCCTCCTGTTGTTCTTTTCCTTCCCTACTTTTTTACGTCGCCTACGCTTTCAGTATCGGCTAGGAAATATTTTCATGTCAGCTACAGTGTCTGCAGAAGACGTACTTGCGTAGTTAGGATGGGTATGGCAATTACGGATTCTGACTTCAAGCGCCGTTCCAGTTTCAGTTGCAATGACTGGAACGCAGGGAATTTTTTCGTGGAAATTTTCTTTCGGCACGACGTGCGCGTTTTCTGTGAAATTTCCACTGGCCCGACTAGTAAGCTCATTTTATAGGGGGAGACTCTTAAGTTTCGTATACCTATACAGTTCAGTGCTTAACCCTATTTGTTCCAGTCTATGCTAGCTCTCAAGAGAAGTTTTTCTCTCGTACGAATAATAGCACAATGAGCCCATGCATCGAAATAACACGTCTTTCGATGAATAGTGAAAAACAGTTTCTAGCTTGCACGGACAGTAAGTTATTAAATTTTCCTAGGCTTTAGACCAGCATCCTGGCCGTACCAACTCGAGACATATTTTGTCCATTAAAAAGAGCCGCTCTTTACACGCCTGAGACCTCATGTTACCGATTTTCCAAAGGTTCGCCCTTTCCACGAGATATCTCGTATATCGTACGTCAAGTAGCTTATGGTGCTGTCATATAGAGCCTGTTTCAATATGTCAGAATATATTTTGTTTCAATAAAGGTCTTACATGTTCTACTAATTCCGGAAAAATAAATCCAGTTTGACCCTCGCGAAAAGAAATTTTTGAGGAGTTATTGTTGGCTTCGAACTAAGTTATGTACTCCTTTACGTTACGAAGAGTACTGTTATCTTTGAACAGCTGAAAATATTTACGTTGCAGTTGGACCAAGCAACATACATGTTAGAAGCTTTACTTATTCTGTGCCCGGATACTGTTGTATTAAGTCGTAAAGACTTGGTTCCAAACTCGGCGCAACAACAAGAAACGCAAGGGGTTTCTTTTCTCATCAAAGGGCCTCTCATTTGCATAGCCTTAGCCTCTTCCTCGTTCGTAAAATGAAGTGACGCGAAATATTCTTATCGTACCGACAGTTTATGCAGTTTACCGTCTCAGCCTCGACAGTGCAGCTTCTGAAGTTTTGAATCCCTGTAAAAAAAATTATCTATCGCTTAGCCAGGCTCAGTCTTCACCTCGTCAGTTCAGCTTTTAAGGCTTTGCATCTCTTTAAATTAAATTTTCTCCTATCACTCGTCCTGGCTCAGTCTCCTCCTCGACAGTGCAGTTCGTGAAGTTTTGAATCACTTGAAAATTTCCTCTATTACTCAGCCGGGTTCACTTGCCGCCTCGACAGTAAGAATCGCTTTAAAAGTTTATGGGCACGCCGAGACTGGCATATCCCTTTGTTGCACGGCAAGCCGTGCTGATTTTGGAACAACAATTTTATTAAGTGATTGTGTTCCCTTGGAGGCAAACACACTTTAACTCATCAACTGACTTAGCCGTGCATATCTGCGCTTCAGGTGCCTCGTGTTCATGCTAAATTTGAAACAAACGTAAGAAAAAATCAATTCCCTGACGAATATATTTTCTTAGGAATGTCACTATACTTGGAACGCCACCGAGCTGCCTTTCTGAGCAGTCTAGGATGAAATGAAGGGGGTAGGGGAGTCATTCACGGTACACATTGCGTACTATTGACGTCTGTACGTGTTGCTTGACCCCAACCATTTCTCTCAGTAAATGTCGCCGCTTCTGTCAACTCGCAACTATTATTGTCAACAGGGAGTCTTTACATCAAGCTCGGGCCTCCATTCCAATGTACACTTGGGACTCATCACTAGGAGTCGATCATTTGCGTTGCGATCGTTTAATGAAGACAAACGGTACACCTTACTAGCTCTGATTCACAGGCGTCCTTTGAGTCTTGGTCAGCTCAAAGATTAAAGAAATCTCCGTAAGCTGACTTAATAAAGAGTAATTGGCAGTTACAGTTCTGCTGGGCTTTGGATTTGCTATTGATAGCTAAGAGCTCACTGCCCACAACACTTCTATTCAAGCGCTGTATATCAGTGGAGTCGAGAAAGAAGTTAATTATAATGCTACGTGATGTTTCTACAATAAACGTGAACATGAATTAACTAAAATGTTGTGCGAATGTTGCTGCAATAAAATTAAGTAAATATTGTGAATATGGTGAATATTGTAGCGGTGAAGTCTAGCAAGAATTTAGTTTAATTCTGTTCAATTGGAATGAAGTTGAGCCAGAATATAATGTAGTGTTAAGGATAATCCTGTTCGATTGTTTGCTGCAATTAAATCAAGCAATAATTAAGGGGAACTTTGTGCGAATATAACTGCAGTGCGCAGTTCAGAAAGCATATCTGCAGAGGTCTGCGCAGTACTCCTTTCCGTTACACGTTGTTGAAGAAAGAAATATTGATGTTTTTTTTTAGCTTCGAAAGGTTTCTTTCTCTTACGGTATTTCTGAATTCCCAAGTTACCACCATCAGCGTAAGAGTTTATCGAATATATCCTTTTTTCCTAGTAACGGTATCTCTATCTACTAACCATAATTACCTTCACTAGTCAAAAGCCTTATCAAAAGCAACCGTACTTATCTCACGGTATCTTCGTGTTTCCTAGTATCACTAGCGTAGTGTAAAGTAAGGATTCATCGAAAAGTGCACCCTTTCCTTGACGGGGAATCATCAGCGAATGGGCTTATTGATGATCACCGAAAAGTGCACCCTTTCCTTGACGGGGAATAATCAGCGAATGGGTTTATTGATGATCACCGAAAAGTGCACCCTTTCCTTGACGGGGAATCATCAGCGAATGGGTTTATTGAAAATTTCCTTTGTTTCTCTGACTATATCGCAGAGCGATGCTGCCTGTCGTTATATTGGCAGAGAACGCCGTCGTGTGCAAGCGTTTATCAACTTGCCGCCTTCGTCTGTCGCTGAGCAATAGCGGTTTCCTGTGTATGTTTCCTTATGGGTTTGGTCAACTTCTTACGTGCTAGTCAGCAGTTGAATTAAGGAAACTTACCGGAAGTAATACCTTCACGCCTTGGCACATATGGATCTTGGTCCATCGATTTGATGCTATTCCTTCTGATGATATGACTCTTGCAAAATTTTTACTGGAGAGTGTTGAAGAAAATATGTAGCTTTGAACGTAGGATCAGAACCCTATAATATATATATCACTACCTCTCCCCTTGCCCCGAGAGAGCTGGGATTGTGGTGAAGGATAAGCTTATTTTCAATATACTGTATAGTTCTCAAGCAGCTCGACTTACATGCTCCTCTATATCCAGAATACGCCTGTGACAGGCGATATAAATTAAGCACAATTTCTTTATACTAATTTTTTTTTTTGCAGATTTTCCTATATTTGCAAGCAAAAATAACATACTTTGACTGCAGTTGGAGCATCTCTAGAAAAATGATTGTCCTTCCCGACGTGGAATTGGTTGCACTGATCGTTATTAACTTCATTGGAAGATCAAGCTGCAGCTACAGAGGGTGTAGTGCTTCCTCCTAATAGTACCAGTAGGTAACAGAACCATGACCACAATCATGAATACTGATGACGTGTCCATGCCCTTTCCTTGCCATCATTTTTGACGGCAGAGTGCACTGGCATTGTGAGAGCCGATCTACACGTAAGTCATGTTAACGCGTTCCCTCATCCAATTGTGCGAATGTGCTATTGTGCCGTAGAAACAGCAGAAAATTGCACAGTTTTCTGAATTTT
This sequence comes from Parhyale hawaiensis, assembly GCA_001587735.2. Lineage (NCBI taxonomy): Eukaryota > Metazoa > Arthropoda > Malacostraca > Amphipoda > Hyalidae > Parhyale > Parhyale hawaiensis. The sequence continues at coordinate 5,736,103 of LQNS02277217.1, read as the reverse complement.
AACAGCAGATTTGAAGCAATATCCGTAATTTACTTTGTAACACTTGCCGAGGAAACTGCTTTTGCGTCTAACATTGTAATAACTCCTTGTGGCGTACGCACAGTTGTTTCATTACGACGCAACAAAATATTCGAACAGCAGACAAAAGACTAACGTATAAGATTAAAGGATCTTCAACTGGAATGGTGATAATGATCACGGTTCAGCTCATAAACATTGAAGCTGGAATAAAGTATAGTGTAGTCGTGCTTCATGCAATGTAATGGAAATAAGATGTTGCAAATTCATCGGCAGAATTACCTCCTCTATATATATATATATATATATAGCATTGTAGCATATAGTAGCATTGTATGTGAGAGAACAGCTTGGCTCACACGTTCTACAGAAATTCTCGAATAGCATGTGTGAAATTCTAATTGTGAAAATAGAAAAAATTAAACTGGTTTGTGTGGTGTG
>LQNS02277217.1:5708692-5733088 GCA_001587735.2 Parhyale hawaiensis | reverse complement strand
TTTGGTCGCAAACTGCGGCACCACAGAAGACACCCAGCAGAGTGACTCCACACACGTGGGGTGACGTGAACAACGTCACCTGGACTTCTTCCGAAGACTCTCAAGGTAACTCAAGGTATATATATATATATGTATGTTGATTCGAAGATTGAAGGACTCCCAGAAGGCTTTCTTATTCACTTCTCCAAAATATATGTACGTATAAATGTATGTATCTCGGACTTCATTATACAATTGTTAACTGAAACGCTTTGAGAGAATTTGCTGCATGCAGCAAGATAACAAAACAAAAGTTAATATTTCGAGCTATTTTACACTGTTGCTTGGTGTTTGGTTTTTGGAGCCTGGTGTAATTAACTAAACGGAATCGGGGCTGTCTCGGTGACAGTGGGAAGTGCGGCCGCACTTGTTGGAATATTGTTGTCTTACTTTGTGCTATGTTGCGAGCTGTGGGTTTGCGAGGACTCTGTTGTGAATTGGAATGTAGCAGTAGTATAAAAACTAACAAAGCAGTACTGTCACATTGTTACCGTAGAGTATTGATTTACTTTGGCTACATGCAGCGCAAGAATCTAAAAAAAACTATGTGTTTTAAACTCCTTCACTGTGTTGTTGCTTTAAACGTATATAGAGCAAGGTTGGTTATGTACATCTCAATGATTGAAGAGTGACCTAACATTTATTTTGACTCCATGGCAGTTTTTCACCGTACCAATTTAAGTGATTATAGGTACATGCAACAAGTAACAAGAATTAACCCTGTTTGAAGGTATACATCGCAATTTTATTTAAGTTATAACGAGCGAGCTTCATTACATGCAACACATTAAACGAAGGAATGATCCCCTCTATGCAAACCTCACACTGTGTTGCCCAGAACGTGTCTATCGAAGTTGGATTATAATACATTATGTAACACACTAAATTGAAGAATGGTCCACTATGCACTTTCATCTCTTATTCTTATTCTGCAAATTACTGAGGAAATTTTGGTTACATGCAACGCTATAAACTAAGGAATGATCTGCTATGTATTTCCATCTCCTTTGCAATATTGCTTTTTGATATACCTATTGAGCTAAGTTGGGTTGGATCCAACACTATAAAGAGAAGAATGACTCGCTATGCATTTCGATCTTCTTTGCCATATTTCCATTGAATATACTGCGCAAAGATGGATTGCATGCAGCACTACAAACCTCTATCAATTACCAACCCTTCTGTGTTGCCGGGAACATATTGGACCTCTGCTACTGCAGTTGCTACACCAACTATCTCCTCACCAACAAATTGTGGCCGTCAGGCCGGGTGTCGCTTCTCGCTTCATTACAGCTACACTCTGAAGTGTTGGGGTCCAGACACGAGTGTTGTGCTTTGCACACGCGTTTTGTTGCGCACAATACGAGCGCTCGTACAATACGGTGAAGGCTACAAAGGCTCGTTCTGTTTCATCCGTGTTCCAATTATGACGGGCTTTATTAAGAAATTGGACGCTGTGTCAGTCGTAAGGTTCTGGAAGTAGAGCAATTGTGCGTCTATCGCGTGGTTTGTCTTGATATGAAAGCTGCACTGAATCCATGTAATTCTTGTAGGTTGCTTGTAAATTTGAATTTATTGAATGCTGTAAAAAACCTGATTTATGGCAGTCAGTCGAGTTTCCATTGCTTGAACCCCTCTTAAGGTCTCTTAGTAAATCTAGAAATGCAGTGCTATCGGCCATAAGTTTTCATTGCTGAGTGTCCTTCGATGGTGTGGTAGAGCAAACCAAATGAAGCATTGTGCAACTGTGAGAAGCCCGAAACTCTGCCAATTACGGAAAATTCATCACATAGCCATTAACAGCTGATTTAGCGAAATTGATTTGGATTTAGCTCCTTCAGGTTCGCATTCAATCCTCTTATAATTATTACAATAAAGGAGACGACACCCCTGAGCCCGACTTGCTCCCGGGTTATTTTCCAAATCCCCACACAGAAGTAGAAGAGAGATGGAGATAATAACTGAAAAGAACGAGAAAATAAGAAAAGATTTTTATTGTGCCATCAAAAGGTAGGGAGAGGAGCTAATCGTGGAATGCCGGGCACACTGCTGTGGAGGCAACCATAATGATCTCTCTGGATGCCGTACGTTGGCCTCGTGGAGCTCATCCGCCTTCCATGCCCAGTTATTCACTTAAAGGTTCTCACAACTCCACCTTCTCCTGGCTCATACCGTACGTCGACCAAGCGGTAGCTCGTGGCCAACGAGAAGGATATAAGTTTAGTCGCTTGAAGTCGACCCTACGTTAGTCGCCTCATACGACACGAGCATGTACGGGAATAGAATTACGAAGCCCCTACTTCAGTAAATCTAAGAATGTATTTTTGGGCATCCCTCGATTTGCATTGCTTAGTTCTCTTTGAAGGTGTTTTGCGAATTTAGAGCTCTGGTGTTGTCCGTCTACGAATTTTCAATGTTTAAATTCCGTAGAACCCCTCAAGGGGCACAGGATGGGAATAAGGTCATACTGTAGGGTTAGGTTCGTTAGGTTCGCCCATTCTATGTTATGGGGCTCGGGGACCCCAGTGGGCTCGTGTAGGTCACCTCAGGCATTAGCTAGGCCTCCGGAACGTCTGTCTTTCGGGCCCACTATGCTTTCTTCCCAATTTCATAATCCTACTTGCTCATGCTTTATTCTGTTCTTCCTCTTCTTTCCCGACTTGCTGTTCCCATGCGCGTTGATCCTGTGTGGGAACACCTTCGTGCATGGGTTCCCCGTTTCTATCGACACACTACATGTCCCTTGCTCTTTCCTCTGTGATATCGTTCCGCTCGGAAACGGAGGCTTAAACTTCCTGACTATACCTAACTAACATAATTCCGTAGAAGTTGTTCATTGTAAATTTAGGGGTGAAGCACTAGTCAATCAACGAATTGTCAGTGTTTAGATCCCTTTGAAGGTGTTATGATAGATATAGGGATGTGGTGCTCTGCAGTCCATAAATTTTCATTTGTCAGATCCCTTTAAAGGTATTATGGTATATTTAGGTTTGCACTGTGGTGCTTTGGGCTCCATGAAGTTCATTACTCATTAACATGTTAATGCTACGTAATATACGCTCTGTATGGAGACCTCATTCATCATTACCACCATAAATTCACAAATGCTTCTTCGCACGTAAAAAGATATCCAATGTGTAATGTAAAGCGTAAGAAACAGGAGTGGCGACAGTTACGGCCCAGCCATAATAGTAGAAAAGGCCGGAGGGCCGCCATAAATTGAACCTGCGAATGACAGACATTTCTGTCAGGGCTGCAAAATGACAACCGTACCAAACCTAACAGAATTGTTTTCCGCCCAGGAGCTGAAATCTTGAAACAGCTTGTGAGACGGCCGAACCTTTCGTGTGAGAAGGAGCCAGAATAAAAAAAAACATTATACAAAAGAAAAAAGTGCCATGCTCGATGAGCATTAGAAATACGGGTAAGCAACAAATAATACGTTATATTATTTAATAATTTTTCTGTGGTTACGAGTTACTGCCCTCCCACTTCCTCACCCCCTCCCCTGCAAGAAAACGCTGGACTAGATTCCCCCTGCTTCAGTTCTATAGTAGAATCTAGGACATCTGCAGCTGCTCTGTGTAGACAACACCTGGGTCATCCGAATGCTTGTCATTGCTCTATAGTCAGACATCTCAAATTTATTTGATAACGTACGGGGGTAATAGCTCAAGTGCACGGTAATGGCAGACCTAGCTACACTACCCACGGCTCTTGCTTGTTGTCTCTGCTACGTAATGTCATCATCGGGAATTGCTGCTGCATTAATCTGCGGCAGGGACTTTGCTGTTTGAACGTTGTCCTCGTCGGTCATGTTTTCTCTGCCATTAGGCTGGTCTAAAGCTTTCATCAAGTCTACAGCTGCGCGATGCCGGGCGCGCTGTCCCTCATCAATCTGTGACATGGACAGGGTCGGGCGACGCCTCCGTGCGTCCCGTCCTTTTAGAATTTGGTACTTTCTGCTGCAAGGAGTTGTTGCTGTCGGGGATGGAAGAGGATGTAGCTTTAATATTCTGTTGAGATGCAGCAAGTACTTGGTGCTTACAGATGGAGGGACTTGTCGCTCTCGGGAATGGTACAGACTGTATCTTTACTATCTCTATTCACATGCAACAGGTATTTAGAATTTGGTACGCACAGATACAGGAAGTTGTCGCTGTCGGGGATGGTACAGACTGTATCTGTACTATCTCTATTCACATGCAACACGTATTTAGAACTTAATACTTACAGATGCAGGAAATTGTCGCTGTCGGGGATGGTACAGACTGTATCTTTACTATCTCTAGTAACATGCAACACGTATTTAGAATTTGGTACGCACAGATACAGGAAGTTGTCGCTGTCGGGGATGGTACAGACTGTATCTGTACTATCTCTATTCACATGCAACACGTATTTAGAACTTGGTACTTACAGATGCAGGCAACTGTCGATGTAGAAGGTAAAAACTGTATCGTTAAAAATATCTCGGTCCACGTGCAGTAAGTGTTTATTTAGCTTGAATTAGGAATTGTAGGCAGGAACTCTGTGGTATATTCTATGTCAGATAGTATCTAGCTTATATCTGCAGTTGTAAACCTATACATCTCCAGTACAGCCTTCTCAGCAATATTGGCATGTGTCCGAAAATGTAGAGAGAAAATTCGAAGCACATCTTCCTCAAGTATTGATATAGTTGGGGTAAATCTAAAGCACCAATGCTTGGCATGTATCCTAAATGGTAGGCACTCTGTCTATCTAAAGCATGTTTTTCCACTCGTAATGTGCACAAACCTGAAGTGACAAACAGTACCTACAGTCTTAGCCTATACATTGTTTCCATTTTCTAGCGCCTTTCAGAGTTCACAGCTTGTATTCTTTTCCATTGCTGTGAAATTTCAATTTTCCGACAATGAGCGACCAACGATTTGCTAGCAATTGGTTATGTTACTGCACGGTAAACTTTCCCAATTCGTTATATAAAGTAATTGTTTTTTTTTTATTATTATGTAAGTAACTGAAGGATACTTCATTACGAAGTTGTCGTCTCCTATTTTTGTTATCTCGACCGTATTAGTTGATAGCGGCCAACACAGTCGTTAAATGATGGTAGAAATGATTGCTTCAATGAAACCCCTGTTGTTTACTCAATTTGAGTATTACGGTGTATTGAGCTCCAAAAAAATGATAATATCGTTGCGGAAGGAAGCTACATCAGAGGTATTTTTGTCGTCTTTAGTACTCAGATTTCAATATAAGGCAACGCCCTCCTTGCCGTTCAACAAATTAATGTTCTACCCAATCCTTTAGATCGGGACGAAGCAATCAACCAACCAACCGACCCCGCAACCCACCAACCAAGCAACTCACCAACTAACAAACTGTGTATTATTGTATATTCAGTGAGTTGATGTTTAGCATCACAGAAAATTGCTTCAGTGTAGAAATCTCTTTACCCGAGCCTTCGTTGCAAACTTTCACTAAACGTTAATCCCGCCTTATAAAGCGTGTGACTTATTTTCGTAACATGAAGTACTTTATTACTTCCCAGTCAAATGCCGCTTCCACTATTCACTGATAGCGTATCTGCAAAGGAAACTTGGTCACATTGTTCATGATTCCCTCTGCACGTGCTATTTTCTGAACATTGAGGAGAGCATCGCACCCGCCCTTCATCAACTTTTCTCCTCGGTTGATAAATTGGTGACGGCATGTCGCTATTCATTGCCTTGTCATCAGCCGTTAGTCAACCTTTGGTCTATTGAGGCACGAGCTACATTCCTGCCAGACTGTACATGATGTGAAACCTGGCTTTCTAGTGTAGTCGTTAATCAATTTTAGTCTTAGGTGTCTTGTGGTGCGGTCTACATTGCTGCTTTCTAGTATCGCACTTTATCTATACTAGATGTTGGTCTTTGGTGAAACCATTTACTGTATCTAATAATAGTCCTGACCTATTGTGAATGACGTACTACCCCTGCCTTATAGTTACCCTAGTTCTCATAGTACCATAATAGTAATCTTTTACGTATTTGTCCATTTACTGCTTTATTACTCTATTTTTGTGTGCCTTTAGCTTTAGTTATTTAAGCCTATACCCCAGTCCTCTTAGAATTCTAGCTTTTTAGAGCTACATGTCTCTGCAGCCTTCCATCTATGTCAGTGTTCGAATATCACTGCCCCAATATACAGCATGCATGTCGTTCTTTAGAAATCGAATTACACTTCTAAACCCGTTAACTCTCCATCCATCCCCGCTTTGAAACGCCGTAAACAGAAAATATTCTTCTCTGGAACATCGAACTACATTTCAATCCTGTCAATTCCATCTACGTGTATTCCAGCTTTTAAATATCTCAAAACGTTAACAATAACTATATCTTCTCTAGAACATCGACCTACAAGTCTTAACCGTCCAATCCCCATGCATCCCAACTTTGTCACTTACCTGCAGCTAACTACATGCTCAAACCCTCCATCTCCTTGCAACCCAGCTCAGTTATTTACTTACACCTAACTACATGTCCTTACCCTCCAATCCCCATGCATCCCTACTCTGGCACTTACCTACAACTAACCACATGCTTAAAACCTCCATCTCCTTGCAACCCAGCTCAGTTACTTACACCTAACTACATGTTCTTACCCTCCAATCCCCATGCATCCCAACTCTGGCACTTAGGTACCTACAACTAACCACATTCTCAAAACCTCCATCTCCTTGCAACCCAGCTCAGATACTTACACCTAACTACATGTCCTTACCCTCCAATCCCCATGCATCCCAACTCTGGCACTTACCTTCCCACCGGCACCGAGTCTCCAGCTCCGCGCTATCTCCCATCAAGACGTCAGGCCTGTCTCCCGCACCAGCGTCGCCTCTGATGTTTGTCCCTGATACGAGTGCTGTGATGAATTATGACAGATGTTAGTGACAGCTTTCCACGGATTCCTTATCCTGAATGTCAGGCGAGCTTTATATTGTAAAATTGAGCGCTGAGATAACAGTTTATCTGCTTGCACGCAGTCTCAATTGTCTATGCTTGCGCAGGCAGAAAATGTCTGCTTGAACGGATTATGTTACTTGAAACTTTTGATGCGACCTATCTGCCACGAGCTAAAATATTATGTTATGAACTTCGTTTACAGTCTTCTGTTCAGAATTTTCATAAAATACTTCCTATGCTGCGCAGTGCTAAATAGTTTAAATTTAATGATGTTATCAACGATAGCTCAGTATTAGTAACTCCAAAATTCTGTATTTCCGGTGAAAGACATAAAATAAAGTCTACCCTTGCTCCCAGACCGATATCTCTTTAGGGAAATAGTTTCTTAACTTGTTGGTTTCTAAAATTGCTAACAATATAATACCTAAACACATGACATTGTCTCTGCTGTCTTTCAAGTTCTTTTTCCTCTTCTTTTTCATTGCTATTTCATTTACGTATTTTTCATTCTATTTGTGCAGTGTCGCAAATCGCTTCAAAAAATGTGCAGTGTCGCAAATTCCTCTCAGAAATACATAGATCTGCTTCCTCTCTTATCGTATGAGCATTCCATGTAAATACGGTAATAATGTTCATTCTACTTGCGCAATGTCACAAATTATACCCGGAAATGGTTCACCTTCCTCGTCTTTCGCACGAGCATTCCTTGCAAATATTCTTCCCTTGACGGTGTCACAAATTGCACCCGGAAATGGTCCTCTTTCCTCTGCTTTCCATTCCAGGTAAATATTCCTCATTTGACGTCCCTCTACATAAAGTTGCATTTTGGCTTCTACCGATGAGAAATTCGGACCATTGAGCCAGCCTGTCCAATTTCTGCGATTGGCCTCCTTTGATTTCATCCGGCAGCGTTGTTGAAGTTCGGAAATTGCAGCCCCTCTTTCGATCCGGCGCTTTCAAATAGTGCTGGCCATTAGGGAGATCCTCAGTGGAGGTTGTTCCGTCTATATTTCTGTGGACTCACTCTTTGGAGTTTCTACGTTTTGCAACGTCCAGCTCAGTGCATTACATACCTTTGAAATTTTCAACGGCATTCTACCGTAGCCTTTTACCCCGAAAATTTGCTTTGTTTTCAAATTTCTTAATTTAGAACATCCGGTGCAATACAGTACTTTGAAGCTCATCACCAAATTAATTTTATATATAATATACAGTTCTTTCTGCAGTCGGATGTGCATTTATACATTGTTCTCTGTCATCTATTTCCCGCTTTTTTCTTTGCCACTCTACACTTTAACTTTTCTAATATCCTGTCATGTTTATATATTGACTCGTAACCTGCAGTGACTTTGCTCGAATTGAAAGAATATAATCATACAAAGTTGAGCTTATATAAGTACTGTATTACGTAGGCATTGAGCGATGCTTTAATTGAGCCTATCGCATTCGCTAACTCGTGCCCCCTTCGGTAACTATAAGAGTATGCGTCTGTAAAGTCTACGGTAATAAAGAACAGGATTTAACGTGTGACTATTTTGCATTGATGAGAATATTGTGTAAATACGAGTATTTATGTCAGAAGCAATTATAAAAAAATGCGTTTTATCGTGACTTAAGCCGTGTTGAAGCACAACATCTATGAAATATTCATACCTTTGCGTAATAGCAGAGCTCTTTTTTATTACGTAGTAATGAAAGAAGTGCGGAAGCTAGAGACATCGAAAAAAGAAAATATTTCCCTGCTATTAACATATCCGAAAACTATTAACTATCTCTGGTAGTGCGTCTCATTAATGTTAGAGCTATTTATTTGTTATTATCGCTATCGGGATTATGATTTTTAAATTACGGTGAATGCTACCTATCGTACTTATACTTAGCAGGCATTTGTTATCAGCGCCATTGTTATTCTCTTGATTTGGTTCCGCAATGCAAAACACACACACAGAGGCGCATACGCATCGCTTCGTGTTGTCCGCCTTGATGCTCAGAATTTCCTTTCACGATTCGAACGACCAGTTCGGACTAAAGAATTTACTCATTCCTAAACAGCCACGATTCCAATATCCAACGCAAACTTGATAATAATCCATCAAATTTATTGATTCGTATTATTTCCCTATCACGGATCTTCATGAGTTATTATGGACTTAATGTCAATTTTTTCATCGAGAAACGCGATGAACGTCACGATTTTTGGGCTATAAACATTGATGACGACCGCCGTAGCGTTGCTGGGCTCACCGTTTCTAAAATAAATGTGTGATGGCGAGCCAGTGATGGTCTCCCAGTATCATACCGCAAAAACAGTAAATATTTCCGTATTTTGGAGTAGAACATGTTTTAAGTATGGTACATAGACATAAATTGCACCGTTTCATTAAAATTGAGTGGAAGTGCAAATCTAACACAATTAGGCCTAAATGAGCGTTTTAGGCCCATCATCGGCAGATTTAAAATTAATGGAAATTGTTGAAAAGTAATAATGGAAAAAATAAGTGTTGAAAAAATAGAAACTAATATACCTACCGGGGGGCGTAATTGAAGGGGAAAGTAGTGAATTAGTGCGTTTTCCAAATGCCTTATTGTCGAATAGAAAAATATTTGTATTTAGGAATTACCAAACTGTACACAAGCTTTCCTATTATATCCAAACGTAGTGAGTCGAAACTACTTCTTTTGTGCTCATAAGACAAGTGAATGCCATACATCGGCAGGTATTAATTGCGTCTTATCGTAACGCTGTGCTTTAAGAACCTAAAAAAATACGCTAGTTAGTGATACATAATGTACTCGGTTCAAATTCAGCACTGACAATCTTTTGATATACCCTCAAAGCACTAACTTCAAACCACAGCGAAATAGATTAATACGAAAACGGTTGCATGCACTGTGGAGATCACTCGCTCCTACGCCATCTATTGCTGTTATGGCAACTCTTCAACAAGCTGGTGGTGTACGTAACGCCACCTGCACCTCGTCCGAAGATCAACTAACTTGTCTAATTAATTGAGTCATCATTCAGCGTTGGTGTTTTGAATTTCTGAAATTTGTTTAATTTACTTGCCTGGCTTATGAGAACATGGGTTAAGAAATTTGTTGCTCCTCGTTATACATCCGAAGTACTGAGAGTGTAAACTCCTAAGAGTGGCAACAGCTCGCAACATTTTTTTAACGCAGTTTTTCATAAGGGTTTTCATTAAAATTTTACCTTAGCCATTAGCTAGGCCTTTGGGACGTCTGTCTTACGTGTTCACTTTGCTTCTTTCCAATTTTTTACTCCTACTGATCTCTCTTCCATCTGTTCTTTCTCTTCTTTCCCGACTTGCTGTTCCCATGCGCGTTGATCCTGTGTGGGAACACCCTCGTTCATGGGTTCCTCGTGTCTATCGCCATACTATATGTCCCTTCTTTCGTCCTTTGTGAGATCGCCTTTGTTGTGGAAACGGAGACTTAAACTCCTGAATATAAAAATAATTTATTTAAATTTAATGTTTCCATCGCTGCAAGAAATGGGTAAGACTGAGCTAGTACTGCCACGACCCTTCAATTTCAGTCAGTGAATAGCTACTAGAGTAAAATAGTTAACCGTACACACACACGCACACAGATACTGTTTGCGTTTTTTGTATGTTAAGTCAATGATGATCAATATTTATGAATTAAAAAAGTAGCAAAAATGTTCGTCTTATTGTTTCAATTTCAATGAGTGTAAAATTTGGGTATTGCTGTCATAACGTTTTTATTGGCACGTTTTTATATTTTAATTCAGTCAAGTTAAGTACTGTGTGCAAGGCAACTGTCCGTTAGCCTTGGAATAGCAAGCTAAGAACTTGATAACAAGCTCGTATTGTTATTTCTTGAATGTTAATCACTAGGTTTATCATTACGGAAAAATCCAGTAATATATTTAGATATGTTTTCTCTCGCATGCGCATCATTGAAGCGTGAAAACCGTCTCTCAGGTTTATTTCATTATTGCACGCTTAATCTGCCTCTAAAACCTTTAATACCATAGATAATTTTAATTATAGAGGCCCTGCAGTTTTGAAGCAATGCAGCTAATGTATAAACACTTCTACTTGAGTTTTTGTTCGCAGATTTAAAGCAGGTATTTCTTCAATCATATTTACCGATTCACCACAGGTTATTGTGGCCAAAGAATCAACCTGCATAATTCGTGAACACTAGTCATGAAACTGCTTCGATTCAGGTAAGATTTTTTTTTAATTTCTGATATTGGTCGTATTTCCTCTGGGTAAATAGAGCGTTCATGATACGCTATCGTAAAAATTTTGCGGAATTAATTTTTGGGGATCAAAAGCATGAAACATCAATCACGTAGGTTTCATTTGTAAACGCATAACTTACATTACACAATTTTTTAGCATTTATCATGGACAAATATTCCTCTCTTCATCGGTAAAAATGATCACGTTTGAAGTGGAATTAACCCATTCACTACGAAAACTCTTCTTTATATAATTATACTTTAAATGCTGGTATAAGAATTACTTTTTATTGGTGACCATATCTCACCGATGTATATACAATAGTTTAAATTCTGTAATTAGGTAAGCAAAAACTGTGAAATTTTTTGACAAGTTATTGAAAATGCTATCGCAATTGTGAGCGAAAGTAGCAACTCTCTTACTATATTTTTGTAATGAAAATCTGATGCTGCTATCCGTATGGCAGACTTTCTGGTGGCAGTTCAGAGAAGCCTGAAGCTTGCACTTGTATTCGAGCCGTTTTTCCATTTCTCCAATTTTTTTATGCGGAGCCACACTATGTATTCGTACAGACAACTTGATGCGATAATGGGCCATTCTCTAGTTGTTCCGATACATATTTAACAGCATTGGTATCATGACCGAAGTGCTAGCGGCACATCCTAGCATCAGGTTGTGCGTGCGAATACATAGTGTGGTCTCGGTTTTGGTCACTTGATCATTGACGAGCACCACACTGCTGGAAAATTTGTATGTATTGTATATATGGAAAGCTAATAATTAACATCTAATCCGATATCGCAGGTTTTCTCGCGGTGAAGCTGTCAGTTGACTAGGTCGAGCTGGGAATATAGTGACCTTTTTTCAGGCTTATTATTTGAGTTAGCCCTACTAGAAAGCCATATATATTTATCTGCTGTCTGGAGAGGGGGACTGGGATAATCGCCTAAAAATTTCTGACTGGGAAGTAGTCGGGCAAGCCCACGGTAATACTCTGTACTCTGTATGATGAAAGCGCGCCCATAATTTGTTGTAGTGCCCTGACCTGCTGGAATTGTCCTGGACGGGTTAAGCGTCCGTCGATGCTTAACTAATTTAAGTTGTAGTGTCGAACACCGGAAAATATCGCGATGTCCTTTGGAAAGGTGTGTTAGATTCGTCAGAACAATGGACGGATCAAGATTCCCATACCCAGAGAGGAGCCGAAGCTTATAAATTCCTGATCATTCTTAGCTATTGCCGTTTAACGCTAATTACACGCGTCAATTGCCTGATTACCTTTTGTAATCACTTGCCCGACTGCGAATTAACGGACAACTTCTCTCGAAGATTGATCGTAAACGTAGGAATTTTTTCGATTTGTGTTGCCGTGTCGTGACGGGCAGCTAAAGTTGCTTAGGCTGTAAAGGCTTCGCGATAGATGAGAAGCGTCAAAATTTTTTCTCCGAGTGTCTTCGACGTCGAAGTTCCGGTGGAGGATCATGTGTGCGGCGACGGCGGTGAGTTCTCTTTGATCAGCGCTTCGCTATAGAGGGAACTTGTCTCTAATAATTATTAAAAAAATCATTGCCTTTGAAATTCATGTAGTAGATCCCACAAACATTAGGATGCTCCAGTGACTACGTTCCATTTAATGCTATTCCTACGAAAAACAAAAGTTTTATAGGGTTAAAGATGCCATTAATAGTCGGAAGTTATTGTTTTCTTGTTGATGATAGTCACCCGCTCGGGAACTTGCCTACTCAGTTGTTGTTTAAAAATGATTCCTAACGAAATTTTTGTGGTGAGCCCCAAAAGAATCTACGCAGATCATACACTATAGAGCACTCTGAGAGCGCATACCTCCGTCAAGCAAGGCATCGGTAACGAAATATTCAAACTGGTTTTAAGACTATGATTTCCTATGTATCAACACCAAAATCTAATCATATGTGCCTTTTGACGGTGATAATAACTTCATTAATTTTATTGAAGATCTCCTGACTTTTCGAGTTCAGCTTCTAACAAACATTATGACAAACATTGGTCAAACACACAAACAGCCCAACCGATAATTACCAAAATTTAATCATTTATGTTTTTAACATTATTAACAATTCCTGTTAATTTCATGAAGATTTGTTCTTAACTTTTTGAGTTATTTTGCTAACAAGCATGAAATCGGACACAAAGGCAAACAAACGAATCGACAGATCGTCACACAAATTTGGTCATTTGCTCTTCGTGGTGAACCTAACAACTCATGCAAATTTCATAAAAATCCGTCCATAACATTTTGCGTTATAGCATTAGGAAAAATTTTCAGACAAACAAACTGATCTCTAAACGGTAATCATATGTTCCTCCTAACATACTTAACAATCGCTCTAAATTTCGTCAAGATCCGTCCATAACATTTTGAGATAGGCTATCTTGGTGACAGACAGACAAACGACCAGACAGACAAACTCGATGAAAACATAACCTCCTTGGCGAAGGTAATCACGTCTTAAGCTGTGTTATTTGTACGGTAAACAAATTTTAATGGGTTACAGATATAGAATAACGAAGTCAATCGTTTGCCTATATGTAGTGGCAGTCAAACGCTCTGGAACTTGTATCCAATTAAGACATTATTCTTATGTGAAACTCTTCACCATAAATACCGAAGTCATCACTCTTCTCCTGGCGCTTTATGGTCGGGATTGCCTGGAATTAGCAATTATAAGTATCACGCGAATTAATTTGCCTAGATGTGTTGTAAGTCTTACCCAATGAACATATTGCTATGAAATTCGAAACCCAATTGGAAATTTATAGACATTAATCCGAAGTTATCCGATGCCGCTAACAATTTACTGGCAGACAGCCAATATATACCTATAATTTCCGATTGGAAATTAAGGTAATCGTTTGCCTAATATAGCTAGCTGACAATGTCAGACGAGTTTCTACACTAAGAATTTTGAAAATCTATTTCTCTGATACCACAACCCAATAAATTGCGTGTAACAACGCAGTTATTAGTGAAGAAGCAGTGAAATTATCTTAACGCCAATTATAAAACCGCAAAAGTTTCATTGCGATCAAGTGATGCGTGTTCTGTCTGAAGTGCTTTTGGAAATACATATATTTCCTATTTGTAAGAAAAACGAGACGTTTTTCATGCGTATAACGAATTCTGAAAAGTATTTATGTGACCGTGCACAAAAACTATCATATATATATATATATGTATATAAATATTTGTATATACACGAGCGAAAATTAAATTCTTATCGGGTGTTGTGCAGTAGGTCAGGAATGCCTTTATCTTCTCCAGCTGAAGGTTGTTTTTCATGCCCTAATTGGCCCCAGTTATCCTCGAATATTGGAAAATTTTCAATCGCAGGTTAACAAAAAAGTCGTGCATATCCAAGCTACCGACTAAAATGTATTTCTCGAATAATATTTAGTGCAGAAAGTAACTTGGAAAGTATCACCCGGTTGGTCCAGAGAAGTTTTATTTCAATCGGAGGTCGCTGTTTTTGCCTGAATTGCTTACCAAAAGAAATGCGTAGATTTTGGGTGGCGCCGTCAAAGAAACTCGACGATTTCTGATATCGAGGAGCTCTCTCATTCACAGAGAAGCTTTGAAGCTTTTGGTTCTTTGCTTTCCGTCCCACAGGTCGTCGAGTTCATCTAAAAACTTGCCACGTTGCTCGATGGTGGAAAAGAATACATTTTCTGACTTCACTCATATGCTTTCGCATGAATTATTGCGAAATGAAAGTTTTGGAACATAGGCCCCTAAGCGCTGCAGGCCATCGATTGCTTGGAAGACTTCGGCCAGGTTTGTCGATGCTCTCAAAAATAATCTTGCGCAGTTCATTGTCGTCCTTTTGTCTGTATTATTATCCGCTGCAAATTTCGGATATTACGTTTTAGACACCATAATGTACATGTCATAGAGTGGAGCAGAGTAATAGACTCCTCAATGTAATGCGGTAGACATACGTAATTAGCATATGCATTACCATGTTAAAATTCATCTCTGTTTCCAGCTCGACATTTGGCAGTAAGCCGCAGCAATCGACGGAAAAAGCCTATTAGACGCCTCAAAAACAGTCCAAAATAGACACGATGCACTTGGTGCTGGTAGTTTATTGTAGTTTTGCTGCCTTGTTTCGCCATAGTTGCCGAACAGCGACTCTTGAAACGACCTTTTTCCGACCCTAAGACGACTTACTCCTCGCACCTATAGAGCGGCCACTGGAAAGCGTCTAAAACGGCGCTGGTTTTCAGTTGCATGTAACGGCGCTGGTTTTCAGTCGCGTGCAAGCATATTTTACCGTATGGTATTAAAATCAGGTACGAAAATCCGCAGATTTTATGACAAGTATGTTGAATGCATTAATCTGAATGGAAATCTCACTCTCATATGCTAGCTGTGTTTTCATTTATATAACTGAAATGTTGTAGTACTTCATGATTGCATAGTCTTTTTACTTTGTATTATCCAAGTTGTGAACTATATCATGCTTACTCAACGCATCATAAAGTTCGTTTTCTAAAATTTTACTATAATGTTTCTAATTTATTAACATAGCGATATGTGCATGTTGGCAAAAAAGATAGAATTGTCCATAGTGAGATAATGTGTATGAAGAAAATTTATTTGTAAGCACTTTTCGGTCATTTTGGGGAAATAATATTCTCTTGGTGGTTATCAAGATATTGCTATCGTCTACCAGTTACCTGTACTCTCTTGTTCATTTTGCTCTGTAATACTATGAAGATTTACTTTTTATCAAGGTAATTAACTTTAGTTTCATAGCAGTCAACGTTAGGACCTGCCTGGCATTGCCAGTGAGCAGGGCAGTCTATGTTTTAAGTGATTATTAATATACATAAAAATATTGCAAGTAATAGAAATCTCTTTGAGCTCGGGGCGGCAGTGGAGGAGGGAGAGGGCCTCTTGACTCCTTCTGTACCTTCTCCATGCCAATTTTAGCCTGGAACAGCGGGAAAGCCTCTAGATTGTAATTAAGTCGAGAGCTCTTTTTGGACAGTTTGAGAGCGCTTCGCTAACTCACTTTACTGCTCTTGAAAACGTTGGCATTTTGTTAAAGCTCTCACTTAGGGTAATTCGTGCTGAAAGTTACCGAGTTATCTCGTTCCTGCTGTGCATAATTTATCCCCTGCTGGTGGTGGTGGCAGCTGGCCCGGGTGCCGCCGCAATGTCGCAATCTACTGCAAAATTCGCAATTTTCTGTTATGATTTCCTGGATTTGATATTTTGTGGCGTCACTATCCAAGTTTTAGTGCAATTCTATTTATTTTTTTTATATCTGAACCTATATGATGTGGAGCCCACTTGGTGAGGGAACCTATAGGATTCTTTGATGATGATTTTTTTTTAGACATGGGTGTGTGATGTCAGGTCTAGTTACTCCTCCGTTTTTTTTTTTTTTCTTGATTAAGTTAAATTTGAGTTTAACTGATTCCTTTGTTTTATCCAATCGATTTTATGGAAACTTCATTATCTACAGCACACACTTCACGTGTAGGCAGCAGCTGTACAGCGTGTGAGCGATGTGTGACCGCTGTGTAGCGTGTGAGCGACGTGTGGCCGCTCTGTAGCGTGTGAGCGACGTGTGGCCGCTGTGCAGCGTGTGAGCGACGTGTGGTCGCTGTGTAGCGTGTGAGCAACAAACTGTTGTCAAGAAGTTCTGCTTATGTACACGCTGCCTTCGCTCTCACGTCGCGATGTTGCCAACGCCGCTGTTGTTTTAAAGTCAACCGTAAAACGCCTTCATAAAAATCTTATTATTAAACACATTATTAGCGCGAGTCAGCGGGGCCATGGGAGACCCCGCGGGCCTCCTCTATTGCAATATTTTACGTGATTTTGCGTTGACTGAAGCCTATGGTTGGGAAATATTTCCGTTCTCAAGTTTTCATCCGCTGCTAAAATTGAGCGCCGTTTTGAAGTCAGCACATGGCTGTAAACAGCTACTCAGACCGCGGGTGGACGATTGGGCGCAGCAAAATTCGTTGCCAGGCTAGTGGACACGATTGGACTAACGCGGCTAAGGCTCGCAGTGTAGAGAACAGTTTCAGAGCTTTCTTTCGTGGCTTTCGCTGACTAGCCTTCTCATGGCTGATGGTTTTGTGTTTAGTGCCTAGAACTCGATTCCGAGTGGAAAATTGAAAGTACACCGTTGAGGAACAGGACAGGGTGATGCTCTACGAAATAGATGATTTCAATCGCTGTGAATGATTTTAAAACGCTTATATAAAGTTGAGTATGACAAGAAAAAAAGTTGTCCACCATCAAACCAGCATGGCTGTCCGTCCCCTGATTTCAATTGTAAAAATAAGTCTTGGTGTGGTTACACAGCACGAGACACTTGTCACTTTAGGTTGACGGTGTTCTCAGTGAGGGCCTACACCCAACGTGAAGCCTGTAACGAAACTTTTGTGTATAAATCTGTTATAAATTTCAGGATTGTCCAATTGGTAAAACATGCGATCAGAATTTTTTTTATTTGATTTTGATCGTAATCAGCAAAAACATGAAGCTTTTGCATGCAAGTTTTCCTAATACAAAATGAAAAAAATTGTTCTTCTGTCGTAATTTTGATGATGATTCGTAAACAAAAAGTCTCAAGTGTTCAAGTTAATGTAGTATATCAAGATTAAAGTTTTGACCTTCTCCTTGTATCTCACAATCACACTCGTGACTTTAAACCATGAAGAATAAACCTCAAATGTTTGATTTCAAGCTTCTGTAATATATAATGAGTATAGCTTTGACTTCGGCTTGCACTCGCGATAAAATAACATCAGGTATTTCATTTCCAGTTTATGTATACTGTATATCAAGATTAAAACTTTGCCTGCTGTCTAACAGTCATGCTTTTTTATGAGTCGAAAATGTGCTGCATAGGAATTGCACTGGTTGCATTCCTAAGATTAATTTGGCCTGTGGTAAAAGAGGAGACTAAATGAATATTCCATGGAATGATTTACGTTTACGGGAATCTTTTTCTTTTATATCCACAATACGGTTACAGTGTAAATGCCCAAGCATTTTCTCTAATTTGCAACGTCGACCACCGTTCCCACTCGATATGGTTTTTCCCATGTGTTCTTCCTTGTGTCTGACTAACTTCATGTTACTTGCTCTTTAATTTTTTTTTTTTTGTCATCGCTGTCGCGTAATTTAACTCATTAAGAACGATAAGGAAACAATTAAGTTTTCAGAAAATATGGGAGCTGATAACATATTTTGATGTCTACTCATGGTACCACCAAACATTGAAAGCGTCTCACAAATTGTATTGAATAAATATTTTATTTTCATATTAAAGTTGAATAAATTGTGACTTTGCTTGTCAAATAAGAAAAATTTGATAAAGTATCCCATGTTTATGTTTATATCATTTGAAAATACACCGCAGCTGTGGAAAGTTTGTCTTCAATGTATTATATTTGGAATATAAAGTACATTCCTCTCATGGACACAGTTTCTAGCAATTTAAATTTCCAATTTCAATGGTGTAGGTGCAGTATATATAGGCGGAAGAAGTGCAGGCATCACTGTTGCATAATGATAATTTGTTCTTTGGAATCCACCCGAGAGTTTCACACCACGAAGATTCAATGTAAATATTCCATTAGGGCTGAGTGAAGTTAAATTTGCGCTGTTTTTCCTAGGGCCGCCGAGATGGCGCTGCTACGCAAAGAAAATCCCTTCGGTCCGCTGGGCTTTGGTGCGATATTGGGGCCTGTGCGAGAGCCTCGCCACCGCCTAGTACTCATTTTATACCGGGCTCACTTACGCCATGTATATGATACAATATATTAACTATTTTTACAATTAACTATTTTACAATATATTAACTATTTTTATAATGTTATAAATATTGTAGAGGCTACATTGGGCTTTTATTTTGTTTCCTCAAAAACACCACTTAAGTTCAGGGTTCAGACGGTTCTGAAAAAGGGAAAACCGAAACAGTGGTATCTTTCGTGAATATAAAAAAACTTGGTGTAGAGCATGGTTGTTGTAAAAACCAAAATTATGTTAACGTTGCTTTCTGGACAAAGTAACCCTAGTCACGGTTTCGCCGGTTTTTTTTTTTTTCACTCTATCACATTTGGAGATTAAATTCAAAATGGCACATCAATCTCAGCCGAGAAGTTCAGACCTTCGTCGTTCCTGATAGAAGAATGACGTCATTATGACGTCCAGTATGTAATAGTGGCGTAGTTTTGTTACTGAAATTAAGATTAAATTTTAACAAACAAATCCGCGTCTTTGTGAGGTTACTTCTGTGTTCATTGCGATGCTTGTGTTTGTGACAGCAATTATTTCATTATGGTGGTGGTCCTCTGTGCAGCCTAAAACTGTTAACCACCCATAGCCAAATGCAAGTATGTCCTCAATGAAAGAGTTTGAGCTTTTCCCTTTACAAAGTATTTTTCAATTTTTCTGTACTGCCAGACAACTATAAATATTGTATATGGGATAACACTACGCATTCACACGCGCAACTCGAGTCGAGGATGTGCAACTTCCATGTCTATCGTATCTATGCTACACGGAATTCAAATACGTACCGGAAGTACGTGCGAGCTGAACATTCTCGCAGCAAGTTGTGCTTGCAGATGGGGAGTGTTTCCCCGGCTTAATAATAATAATAAAGCTATAGAAGAACTTCGGAATACATGACCCGAAGGTCCGCATTTCATTACCATTCTGTGATAACACTTTGCAAGGAGTGACGTCACCGCCTGAGTCAATGTGTTCTGCATAATAATAACAATAGCTAACAGTTTTTATTAAGAACACAATAGATTTTTAAATACGCCTACATGTACCTACATAGCAACATTATTATACTATATCTATGCCGTCCAGTCATATAAAGAGGAAGCCACGCATAGGAAAAATGCAGTGTTACACTCAGACTATACCCGCACATATCGTTAGCACTAAATTACCTAACAGCTTGTATTCACAAAAAAAAACAAAATTTACAAAAAGAAAGTAAGCACAGTTTACTGCAATCTTGCTAACACTTGCTAGTGACCCCCATACTTAATTACTCCTTTACCGAACTGCTAAAAGCACCTTTTTGCCTGGCTGGCAAAGGGGTTGGTAGCAATAATAATAATAATAGTATAAATTTTAATAACAGCGGAGTATAAATTTCATAAATTTTATCAAAGTATTGTTATCAATCTTCTCGCCCGGGCGTCAACAGTTGAGCATAAAAAAATTTTTGGATTTTCGAGACGTTACTGAGAAGAACCACTGAAACAAAAAGAAAGAAAAAGAAAGGCAGCGTTGAACGCTTCCAGATTTGCATAACCGAACACTATTCCTGGTAATGAATTCAGTGAGTTCTCAAATTATGCACCTGGTAATTGCGGCTTCAGTTCAGTGTGAATCTTAAACATTCTGTTGTAAAGCTTCTTCCGATAAACCAAGTTACTAGCACGAGCTGTTTGTGCCCTGTAAATCGAAGGACACAACATTCGATACAGCGCAGCTGCGGTAAGTTTTATTTCTCTGGAAATTTCATTGTCCAACGAGCAACGAAAACGTCTTTCTTTACTATTGTCATTAGTATATTCCTAAAGATTTAATTTCACCGTAAATACGAAGAGTTCTGAAATAGCTGTGTAAGGGTCCGTTCTTCTGCCAATAGCAAGCATACTTACATGAGCGATATTTCCGATAATGCCGCCCTGTGGATATTTCATTCCCATCTGAATAGGAATCATAGACGCATAAGGAATCTCCCGAATAAATCAGACCAGCAATGGCTCTAGTCCTCCTCGCGTACTGAGTACATTGATGCGAGGAAGCTCTAGACTGACGCACCCGTAAATGTTCCATACAATATTCCATGCAAATATAGAGCATACAATTCATGTGAGACATCACACGCATAACGCACCTTCGTAAATTAAGTATTTCTCTGCGAATACTGAGCACACTCACATAAGGAACCTCTAGAATGACGCAGCCCTACAAGGGTTCCATTTCTCAGCGAATATTAAGCTTGCTCACATAAGGAATCTCTCAAGCCAATCGGGGGGCACCGAAAAGCTCCCTTTAGCTTCCATGTCAGCCGCTATCAGGTCTCCGGAGTGACAGGGACAAGACTTCAGCAGGACAATGGATTTTCTATGATGCTCTGAAGGGTGTTTGCCTGCAGCATCCTATTGTACCTTGATCCTAAGCCTACGACCTGCCTCCCTTCACAGAAGAATACGCCTATTGATATGAAAATGACGGCGGATCTCAAGGGTGTTCCGGTGTATGACCTGTTCGTTCCTTAGAATACACTTATAGAAGGAACGCTTTAGTGGAATTCTGAATTGAAGATATTTCTGGCTTAAGCTGAGCGTCTAAAATGTCTTGAAGACTTACTTGGTTTGCAGAATTCGTATATTTCATTGCAAGACACTTGGCTTTTCGTCCTTAAAATGTTGCTCTGAATTTAGCATTGTGTCTTGTAGAAAATGTGAAGATTTCTTTGAAAGCCTTTATAGTATCTGTGCTCTTTATTCAAGCACGTGAATGCCGATGTCTGTTTTCGTCGAGTTTGACTGTTTGTCTGTCACCTAGGTAACTCAAAAACTTATTAACGGATCTTTACGAAATTTACAGGGATTATTAGTTATGTACGGAGGAACAGATAATTGACTGTTGGTGAAGATCCGTTCAACAGTTTGTTTGTTCGTCTGCTTCTTCTTTCTTAGTATCATAACTCAACCGTTTGTTTTTTTGTCTGCTTATTCTTCCTTAGTATCATAACTCAGAAAGTTAGGAACGGAGCTCTATGAAATTTACATGAACTGTTAGGTATATCACAAAGAGTAAATGACTAAATTGTTGTGAAGACCTGATAGTTTGTTCGTTTGTTTGTCTCTGTGTCTGATTTTATGTTTGTTATCAAAATAACTCAATAAGCTGTGAACGGATATTTAGAAAAATTACGGGAATTGTTAGAAATGTGAAAAGACCTAAAATGATAAGATTTTGGTGATGATCGATTCGTTCGCTTGTGTATTTTACTAATGTTTGTCTAAAAATAACTCAAAAAGTTACCAACGGGTTTTCAACAAAATTACAGAAGCTGTTATTACTTTCATAAGGCACAGATGACTGGATTTTGGTGCTGATAAAAATAAAATCACAATTTCAGAACCAACTTGAATTTTTCGTTAACGCTGGCGTGCTTGACAGAGGTATACGCTCTCTGGGTGCTCTCGTTGCTGCTTGTGACTTGACATTTTGCAGCGCTTGGTATACAGTTTGCCATTCTTACTACCTTCAGATGCATCACCATCATATATAGTGGCTCTGTAGGCTCGATGTCTGTTCACGACAACAAGAATAGTACCTAGAATTTTGCCCAGCGGGTCTGTGCTGAGCCTCGTGACTCCCAACTTATGATTGAGTGGCCTATGAACTTGTTAATCGGTAAATGTTTCGCGGAAGAAATTATACTCAATAAGTAATAGTTTTGTTAAGAAGAAAATCGAAAATTTGTTCTGCATTTAGTTTAGTTTGAGGTTCTATGCATTTAACAATAATCCACTGTTTGAGTATTGGTATATTTTATTTGCAAATTTCGTTGAAATACTAAGAACGTATGTATTGAGTAACTGTGAGAAAAATGCATCAGCACCAGCTATCTTTGATGTCGGACTCGCTTGTTTAATAACAGTTTGGAAGTTGTCTATTGACGTTTTAAACTTTTATGAATATACAGTTTTTATATTTTTAGGCAGGTTCACAATAGGTTAAAATTTGGACTAGCTGTTGAACGAGTTGCCCATGACAAACCTAATCCGGTGTAACCCCTTAATGGTGATAAAAGGAAAAATTTTCGTATGAATATCACTTTTGAAAAGACTCGAATGCACTTTTTCCTCATAAATGATCATATGAGAGATTGCAAACTGGAAAAGTCTTGTCATAGAGCTGACAGCAGCAGTGGAGTAGTAGCAGACGGTACGTCTTTCCCGGTTGCGGTGTCACGTCGTGTTATGGCCGTCGCTGCGTCTTTGTCACGCTTTGTTTAGGGGCTGGGAACGTCAGCGTCACGTCTTGTTGTGACGTTCACTAATGAGACGTTCAATACTCCTGTGCATACCTCCGCTGATAGATCCGTTACATTGGGCAAAAAACACCCACGGCCGTCTGTTTAGGACGGCATGTGTCGCGATGCTGCCGGCACTGGTGATGAATTCACTTCTCAAAACGAAATGCCCTGGGTCCTACCGGTGTCTAGTGTGGATTGTCACAATACCATTCATTGCCTATGATCAATTTACCTATTTATACTCTATATCATGAGCAGATCGCATAGGCATTAGCGTCTAATGTGGACGTATCACAATGTCCCCCTCGTTCATGATGAATTTACCTATCTACATGATACTCATAAGGGTCGTAGCGCCTATACTGAATGATGGCCTGTTTACGCATTGAAACACCGTGGCCATGGTTTATTTTGATGTCCAAAATCGTGAATCCTAGACGTTCATTATTTTCATTAATAAGATACGTTTAATGTTACGAGCACTAGTTTTGATGAAAAATTTCCGTTTCTAATGGACATGCTTAGGCTTTACTTTGGCGTTTCGTGTAGTAGACACGTGTCACAATGCTGATGCTGAATTATTTACGTATCTGTGTATCTGTGCAACATGCCTCAGTTTCACTTAGAGAAGTTTTCTTAATTTTGATGGTGATGACGAATTAAGCTTTAGTCACCATCTCAAATTGTGACTAAATGTGGGTTCGCAGTATCTTGTTTTCCGTACACTGTGCAAAGTGTTCAAATGAATGTTTTCTCCTCCTCGTAAACAATTGAGAAGTACTCAGCTTTTCAATTTCTCATTCACTCGAAGTTTAAAAACAAGTGACACTTGCTAAGCCAGGTGACAGGACTTCTAGCAGCTTAACAAATCTTTTGATAAAGAAACAATTGTGTTTAAAAGGAAGCAATAAAACGTTCGAACACTTTCTACACTTACAAGACTCTTGTAAAGCCGCTTTGACGAAAGGTGATGCGATGTCGTCTGCGGTGCGGCCCAAGAGGCCTGGAAACAAACGATCCTTGACTGTGACCCCAAGAGCGACCCCAGGAAGTTCTGGTCCCTGCTCCGCTCACTATCAGGCAAGCAGCCTTCTGTCCCTCGCA
>LQNS02277217.1:5667811-5706708 GCA_001587735.2 Parhyale hawaiensis | reverse complement strand
TCTATGGGACAGCCCTCTATCTGTGCATGACTTCTTGTCTTCCCTACCTTCATTCTCATACCTTCCGCCACACGCCCGACCCCCTCCGGAGCCGCCCCCTACGTAACTACAACAACAACAACATGTCGTCGAAGAATTTGCCAGTTTTAAATGATATGGACCAGGTTCAGACATTGAACCCGCAGAATGTCTGGGAATATCAAGTAATGGAAATTCGCCAGATTACCGAGTTTCTAAGTTTCACGTTTCTCAAATTTTGCGCTTAGAGTAAATAGGTTGTACTAGTAACGGGGTCACTCACCGTTCCAGTACTGCGTTTGCTTCCCTTCCTTTTCACCTCAGTATGTCGTTGCTTATATTTTCTTCAGATATCACAGCTCTTCTCACGCCTACCTGCCGAACATCTTCAGTATTGTATGTACTCTTTCCTGTTCAAAGTTCTTGTAAAACTTCAGTTGTCCTGAAGTGTAGCTGTGTTGCGAGACAAAATGGTTTGAAGTTGTCGCCGCCTCTACCAACTTCGACAGTAAAGTACCAAGTCCTGGAGCTGCAACGCCCAGGGTATGGCGAGGGAAGACAACTTCTCTAACAAGCTGTTTTGTCTTGCTTCTTTCATTCTTTCTAATATGGTGGCTTGTTTTTATCTCTTGCTTTCGCGTCTTTTTTCCTTGTTCTTTTTTCTTTCGTGTTTCTCCCTTACTTCCACGTCCGTGTCTTTTTCCTGCTCTTCTTGCTCCCTTGTTTCTCTTTCCTCTTTCTTCCGTCTCTTTCTCTTCTCTTCCTTCCCTTATTGCATTTTGGCCACTCGTGAAGCTGAGTTACGGTTTCACATTTTAGCTCTGTCCGATTTTTTTATTAATGTTCTTACTTGCTTTTTTCTTGTTTAGTTAGGTTTTCTTTCTTTCTTAATTATATCCTTGCGCTCTTACTCCAGTCTTACTTCAAGCCTTCGCCTCTTCTCTTTCTCTTCTTCTTTTGTAACTTCTTTCTTCATTGTTACCTCATCTTTGCGCATTTTCTTTCTTTTCGACATCTTCACCTGATTTAGGAAATACTCGATATCAGCAGCTTAGATCATGCCATTAACACAGAGAGTTGAATCGTCTAAAAAAGTTATTTGGAGTTTCACTGGCGTAAAAATTCAAAATCACCAGGTCGTGTACCTGACTATACAAAACGCGCAATACTTATCAATAAGGTTAGAGTTTTGCAATGCAGATATCTAGCAAGGTTCAGCAAAAAATTTGTCTGGAACGTCACTAACAAACTTTCTAGGACCATCGTAAGTGAAATGTACACTTTGTCCCTTTTTTGTATAATTGGATTGGGGGCTGAGTAAAAATCTCGAAAGACGTAACAGAAAAATGCCTGGAACATCATTAAAATGTATAGGACCGTCTACCCTGCGACTCGAACGTATTGTACATACCATTACTGTACTGGAATGCGACCCAGTAGGATGTTGGTAGAGCATAACCGGTCCCTCGATGAAGATATCATTCTCAGTCTCTTGTTATTTCCGCTCCTTTTTTTTGCTCATCAATAGAGCAGTCGCCAACTGCCATTTGCAATTTTTCCAACTTTAAATTTCGTTTTCCACTAGTGTTATGGTAATTTTAGTTCGGCAATACCATGTACAAAGACCCTCGCAGGATGTATTTCGTTTCTTAAAACAAGCTTGACCAGCAGTGACCTGGCGAGGTGAAGTCCTGTATCAGCTTTGTTCTTACTGCACTTGGCGTATTCTGTCGCCATTATTCTTGTATTGTCTTGTAACTTTTAATCGGCGGTGCAATCTCGGGTACACGCGTTTACACGCCGTCCTTATCGTGCGGTGCGACTGCAATTAGTCTCACCCTGTGACCAAAAGTAGCGGCGGTTGCTCGCAAATACTGGCTTGTCCACCGTCGGCTTTGGTTGCCAATTTGAACTTCCTCGTCTTGCGTTGTTTCTTTGTCAAAAGTGGTTTTGGCTGTTTCGCTTTAGTTACCTTTAAGCATTCTTGTTTTGCGCTGCTTCTTTGTCAAAAGTCACTGTGGCTGTTGGGTTTTAATTACTTTTAAACATTCTTGTCTTGCGTTATTTCTTTAGCAATGGTGGCGTTGGTTGCTTGGCTTCTGTTACCCCTGCTCAAGGCCCATCCATTCGGATACTCATCTACTAAATATGACTATTTAATTAACAAATCTTTCTTGTCAACTCGCACTCCTCAAAATTTTTTTTCATGCACATCTCAATTCTTCTCAGGTATACGCAGCATCCAAGGGGAAAGTACTTTTCGATAGTCACTCTGTTATGCTACCACTTTGCGAGTACTTCTCTGGAACCATCCGCAGCAGCATTTTCTCCCGTTTCAGAAGCTGTTTTACGGTTTTAGTTTCTGGAGAGGCCAAGAATTTCATTAGAGGCCGACGATACGCGATTTTTCTGTCTACATCGCCTGTGTCCGGTAATGTATAACATCTACCGCCTATATTACTGATCTTCCTGCGTCCAGTAATGTACATCATCTACCGCTCCTATAGCAAGTTTCATTGTGTCCAGCGTGTTACTGCTCTGCCTAGCTAGGTCCAGTAATGTACAAGATCTACCGCCTGTATTACTGGTCTCCTTGTTTCTAGTGTTGTGCAAGATCTACCTCCCACATTGCCGGCTTTCCTGCCCTGTAATGTACAATTCTGCCTGTACTACCGGTCTCCCTGTGTCCAGTAATGTACAACATCTACCGCCCGTATTATCAGTCTTCTGGTGTCCAGTAATTTACAAGATCTACCGCCCGTATTACCGGTCTCCCTATGTCCAGCAATGTACATCTACCGCCCGTATTACCGGTCTCCCTATGTCCAGCAATGTACATCTACCGCCCGTATTACCGGTCTCCCTATGTCCAGCAATGTACAACATCTACCGCCCGTATGAACAAGAGAAGACCTCAGTCATGAGGGACGATGGACTATGCCTCATGAATTCCCATGATTTATGACGTGTACGGGCTCGCGACATTATGCATCATTGTATGGCCCAATGATGTATGATGCCCGTTGTGATGCTCGACGTTACATGATCTATTCTCTGAAGTATGATGCATGATGCTCCCCGTGAAGTGAGCCTTCGCGTATGGTATTATTTTTACGTGACTCTCACGACAAGTTTTTAATATCACATTTATCTTTACAGCTTTGAACGATACGCTTGTAGAATAGACAAATGAAAACCCTTTCTAACGTATCAGTACTCGCGCGTGAAAGCGAGTGCATGAACTGTTTTATAGAATTCATATGTAATGGATTTATTTTTACTGCAAGGAAGTGTGTAGTTTTAAGAAGTATTTGAGTATTTGCAGCATTCGAAACAAATGTATCGTATGATACATTTGATTGATTTATATTATGCTGAGGAAAACAATACCCTCTTTCTACCTTTGTCGTGCGTTCACATTTGGTACAATACTTGGAAAATTTAGAGATAAACATAATGTTATTGATAAACTATAGCTTTTTTTGGGTCCGTTCCATTCATGCAGTAGGTACCTTGTTTTAATTGAAGTGCAAAATGGTTAGTCTGACCCAGCTGCGAACCCAATGTGATTGCCAAATTCTCGCCAAGCTTTCTGCAAATAAAAACTAAACTATTATTCATGCTGGCAACCATGGTACACCGTCAGTAACATTGAGTTTAACTACCATTATCCTTAATTGAATTTGCACTCAGATGTCAATAAAGCTGCCAAATATGTAATTGCAGCTACGGTATAAGCTGGTTATTATTTCTTATGTTAATTCCCCGTAGCTCTCCAATATCTTGCCAACATTTATACACGTAAGATACATTATAGTGTGTGGAGAAAAGTATTGTAATCCTCTTTTCTACTTAAGCTGTTAATTATTGTCCAAAATAAAGTTAAAATGGTACTAAAATACGTATAGTTTGAGTTGTAGTATTTGCAGCATTATCCATTTAAAGCTTTAATCCCACAAAAAAAAAATGGAAAAAAACAAAAAGAGACATCGAGTCATTTATATGTTGGATTTTATGAGCTGAATGATTTCTTGCATTTCTGAAAACCGAAGCCCGTAATATGTAAAACTCTAAGTACAAACAATGTTTTTTTAACTTTCCTGCATTTTCTATAATATTTTAACTATTTTTGACTCATCACAAGCTGGTGGGGTGTTGCACATATGCGTCAACAAAACATGACTTTCTATAGCTCCGATAAAATTCGTCATATTACCAATTTTTAGGATTCTTTCCGATCATTCGTTCAATGTTCAATTGCGAAACTGGCATGAACTGAAACATGTTTTTTACCGTTATTTGTTTATTTTTTTGTTGCGAGACCTTGACAAGTTGCGTCCTCTCCCCAGCATAAAGGATTTTTTTCTAATTGCTGCAATGGCTCCCGTTTAGTGTCAACTATTGCATTTGCTTTGGCCTATGTGTACAGTTAATGACAGTACTTGTAGTAATATTGTCTGTTCTTAATAATGAAAATAATAATAGGAGTAATATATTTTCACACGTTTATCATTTCCAGATCGCGGTAGAGAAATAGAAAATGCAATCACAGAACAAAATATATAGAAACTCACATCGGAGCCCGTAAAGGCTTGGATTGTCTGTTATAGGCCCATGACATTTACGCGTCACTACAACTAATGGCGTCAAGTGCCACATCTATAAGAATATCACTCTACGCTTTTTTTTTCAACATCACACACACACACACCTACACTTATGTCATCCCGCCGATTTAATTGTTTGTTCGCACCGGCTGCCGCCGCGCTCCTTTTGCAGAGATCGCAGGAAATTGCTTGCCGTCTCGTCAGTGCTGCGCGGAGCTTATTTGCGGTCCTCTGTGAAGCTGTCGTAATTTCCGCCCCTTGTGTTTGGGTGCAACTAGGTAGGTATTAGGGATATACATAGCATAGAGCGACCTACGCTGTGTCACCCACTAATTTACACATGCATTTATATTTGTTATACTGTATATTTCTGTTTATGATCGTTTATATCTCTACCAGCTGCAGCCTGAACTTGCAATGGTTGGCATATCCGCTAGTAAAAGCGCGTTCACATGTATATATATATTTTAATTTATCGCAGTATTAACTTATATGTACACTGCCAGTATAAAAATACTTTTTCAGTCCTATACTCAATGTATTAAAAAAAACGGCTTACAGAATACGTGATGTAATTGTAGTAATATATGCTTTTTTGATTACCCCAAACGTTTTTAGTTTTCTTGTGGCTATGCAAATATATCGTTGTTGTGAAATGTAATTAGAAATACTCTAACCTTTGTATTGCGCATCTATCTATCTATTGTATCTATATATTGTATGTCTATGTATAGTAACTTGCCAAACCCATGTCTGCACGCTAGGCAATGCCAGATGCTGTCGGCTCGCTCCTGACATGGACAGTAGCTTCTTCCTGGAATCTTGTCTGCATTTTTTACTCAACTGTCGACTGTGTTTGCTTAGTGGCTCTTAGAAACCCGTTTAATTTTCTGTCTCGTTATACACTCGTTATCCTTAATAGTTCAGTCTTAAGTAGCTCGGAGAGTAATTCCGTAGCTCACTATAATCTTTTTTGCAGTGTTGTATTTTAGGGTGAAGATTGGTTCCCAGTCTTGAATCCTAAACCTCCAATCGGGCTGGAGTTAACCTGAAGTTTATAGCATCCACAATTCCATTCATAGGTAAAATACACTTGACCTTCCAGAATTCTATCAAGTAAAATGTACGCTAGCTATGAGAATTTAATCTTTGGGTAAAAAAAATCATTATATAGATTCCACATCCTTGGGTGAATGCGCGTTAGTTTCCAGCATTTCATTCTTACATAAAAAATACATCTATACTTATAGAGTGTATATGGTTTTCGGAATTCCGTACCTAGGTAAAATACACGTTAGCTTCACGATTCTAGCCCGTGTTATTGTACGCTCTTGCTTCCAGAATTCCATTCTTTGCCGGAGGTTGCTGTTTAGGTTTCTGAATAGATTTCATTCGTTGGTATCCTCTAGAAAATGCCTAATTAAAAACTGCCTGACATTCCAGCTTCTCATTATATGAGGTGCAGGATCCTTATTCGTTGTCAGTGACTTGATGCTTTGCACATCCGTCGGTGATGTCAGGACCTATTCAGAGCCCAGCGTTTGAAGTTCTCTTCGTCTAAATGTCATCGCGAATTTCAGCAGATTGTGCCTCAGATAAGATTGGGTTCAATAGTTTATGTTGTACAGTAAGTGCGATATCTATGATCATAAAAACGCACTGTATATGCATAGGGGGATTCATCCAACACTGGGTATTGCTGAATATAATCCAAGTTGGACGCTGCTGGCTGATTTTAAAAGGATAGATATAGCTGATATTAAAGCCTTGTCTTAGTGTAGATGGTTAGATGAAGTTATGAACACGTGTATATCGATGCTGAGGGATGAATAGTAACAAATAAGATATCTTATTTTTAAGCATTTACGAAATAGACCTTAATGACGCATAAATAATATGGAGACGTTTGTTATTATTTTGCGCAGCTGTCGGTACCGTACATTCATTCAAGACAGCTTTGCTGCATACAGTCGTTAAGATTCATGTTCGTACATGGCTGAAAAATGTTTTTCTGTCGAACTTCTGCTGTATACAGCAGCCGGGCTCGGTTGTTACCTCCGCCAAGGAGGTTATGTTTTCGTCGCGTTTGTCTGCCTACATGTTATTCTGTCACCAAGATTGCTCAAAAAGTGATGAACGGATCTTTACGAAATTTACAAGGATTGTTAGACATGTTAACAGTAACAGATGGTTAACTTTTGATGAAAATCCGTTCATTTGTTTGTTTGTTTGTTTGTCTGTCTGCCTATTTTTTCTCATTACCTTAACTCAGCAAGTATAGAAAGATATTCATGAAATTTACATCAGTTGCTAAGTATATTACGAACAGTAAATGACCAAATTTTTGTGAGGATCTGTTTGTTTGTTCGTTCGTTCGTTTGTTTGTTGCTGCGTTTGATAATATGCTTGTTAGCACAATAACTCAAAAAATTATGCATGAATCTTTATGAAATTTACAGAAATTGTTAGCAGGGCTAAAAGATATAGTTTATTAAATTTTGGTGATGATCTGTTGGTCTGTTTGACTGTTAACAGCTTAACTCGAATAGTTATGAACGGACCTTCAAGAATATTATAAAAACTGCTAATACTGTCAAAAAGCACAAATAATTAGATTTTTGTGTTGATACAAAGAAAATCATGGCTTCAGAACCAATAGAATTTTTTTATTACCGTTGCCTTGTTTGGCGGAGGTATGCGCTCTCACAGTGTTCTAGTTCATACTGATACTGCATTCACATTCAGCCAGTGAAGTAGTTCATATTTATACATATTTGGTATGAAAAAATGCAATACGTTAGAGTCTGTCTCTGACGTCAAATTTATGTACTCATATAATAAATTACCAGCCTCCAGAAACCGATTTTTCTAGTATTGATGCATATCAAAACTATTTATTTGTTTAGTTTATAGTTTTTAATCCTGCATATTGGTTAGGCTCAGATGTTCGTGCTCATGTATAGCTAGAGTAATTGTTCTTATATTTCTTACTTGCTTCCTTCGTACTCAGCGGCCATGCAATTTCCGACATTCACATCAGTGCGGAGCTAAAACTGTTGTTTATATTTTTCAGGTTTTTATGGTACCCAGCAGCAGCAGGTTTCTAAGCTAACAGTTGACCGATGAGGTCACGGCTCAGGTTGTCTGTTGGCATATCGCATTTCTTTAATTTATGTACCTACTTAGCGGACGCTAACTTGTCCATCCGTGTACGTCCGTCTGTGTGCCTATAGGTACTACGGCAGTGGCAAGGTCGTGTGTGATGGAAGCTATTTGTGGTGCTTGCGTCACGTGCTGGAGATGGTGTGTGTGATGTAACAGGTGGTATGTGTGATGTAACAGGTGGTGTTGTAATGTAACGGTGTAGCAGTGAAGTAACAGGTTTTCCAGTGTGATTTACCAGGTGGTGACGTGATGTAACTGGTGTTGCGGCGATGTAGTAGCAGGTGGTGCATACTGTGTGATGTAACAGGTGGTGCTGCATCGCGCAACAGGTGGTGATGTGCGATGTAAAAGGAGATGTGTGGTGCAACAGGTGGTTGTGTGTGGTGCAACTGGTGGTGCTGTATGATACAACAGGTGGTGCTGTGTGATGCAACATGTGGTGCTGTGTGATGCAACATGTGGTTCTGTGTGATGCAACAGGTAACAGGTGGTCCTGTGTGATGCAACAGGTGGTGCTGTGTGACGCAACAGGTGGTGGTGGTAGTACTAACGCAACAGGTGCTTCTGCATAATGTGTTGCTGGTGGTAGTTAAAATCTCCCGCAACTTAACTTAACTACATCATTACCATACTCGACTACTTTACAAGTAGAAATACTAGGTACTGTCAGTGCTACATACTTACAATTATTTCTTCTGTGGCTGCTGCATATAGTATCTGCAGTAACTTAATTATTACCATACTCTACTGAAAGCTGGGCTGCTGTGAATGCCTCTAAATCTCTAGTATCATATTCTTTACCTCACTGTTATACTCTAAGCAGAGCTACTACAACCGCATGCAAATTTCTAATATCATATTCACTGCTACACTCTACTACAAGCATAGAGCGCTTCAACTTTATGCAAATCTTTAGTATCTTTTTCATAATGGCACTGTACTCCCAGCTGAACTATTTCTGTGACTGTCGCTACATAGTCTCGAATATGGTCTTTATCACCACACTTTTAAATTCCAAGCAGAACTGGCTCAACAGTTTGCAGTTGTCTGGTATCTTATTCATTACGGCACTATACTTCAAGCAGAACTACCTCTGTGACCGCCGCTAATCTCCTTTCCGTGCAGTATCTTATTCATTACCGCACTTTTACATTCCAAGCAGAGCTGCTGCATGCAAAGGCATGCAAGGTCTCCCGTTTAACATCGAAAGCTCTGTCGCCTTCTTAATCTATTCCGCCGCCACTAGGGGGCCGCTCTATTTTCTGCAACTGTCTTAAGATTTGCATATTTCCGAGGTCGCCCTCAGAGAAAAGCGCCAGCCAACCCTAGAAATTTTCAAGGCCACACACCATTTTGTGGAGCCTTTATGTGCAGCTTTTGAATATTTTAACTTCTGTAAGGAACAGACACGAGGCGCTCGTTTACCCTCGAGGAATTCACGTTTCAGCGTCAGTGATGACCAAAACTTTGCAATTTAATGACCAGAGCCGTAACCGGAAGTACTGGACTCATGGTTGAAAGTTTTCTATTGTTTTTTTTTTTTTTACTGGGAATGAAACGGGCAAGACTGTACTGTTTATCTACAGTACTTGTGGATATTCAAAATGGAATTTGCGGTCACGGTAACTTTACCTTTACTTGTACTTGGAACTGCTTCCGAACTATAGCATTCCAAGTTTTTCAGTTTTATGACATAAACAAATTTTGGCTGTCTTAACTGATGAATATGTAGTCATTAGACTCATTTTTATATCATTTTTTTCATGAAATTTTATCTGGAATGTTAACATGCTGGTACTTAACTTGACGTTTTTTCTTGTGCATTCCTACTGTTTTGATTAGATTAGATAGGCAGCAGTAGACGAGCCAAAATGCCCATTCCCAAACAGACCCCGGAGCTTGCGCCTCGGCCCTCTATAAGCTATTGTCATTATGTTAGTAGGATATAGATGACGCACGATAAAAAAGAAAAAAAGGGGAAGAATCTCAGCCAAAGAGACGATCATGACTGCACGGAAGCACGATCAATAGCCGCTGATATGCGGAGCTTAGAGATGTCAAGCTGTGTAGTTGGAGCGGGAGAGAAAAGAAGACGGATTAACGTGGCCTCGGAAGCTTCGGCCGTTATGAGTTTGCAACTCCTGGAGGAGGAGTTCTTAGCTGTGGAGGATGTCTCTCCCACTGTACGTCAAGACCATTTTTAAACGCATTGACTCTCTCCGTACCAACAACGTCGGAAGAGAGCCTCTTCCAAATGCTAACCATGAAATATGGAAAGAACTGCTGACATATGTTTGTTCTTTGAGCTTTATGCTTGAGATTTTGACTGTTGTTTGGCAAGCGATCAGTAACGTCTCTTTCAAAGAGTCCCGTTGTAGGTACGTCGTTGATGCCGTTCCAATACTTGAAAGTTTCTATTACTTGCCCCCTGAGTCGTCTTTGTCGAGAGAGATCAGTCCCAGTTCTTTTAGGTGACATTCATAAGGCTTGTTTCACAGCTGAGGTACGGTATCAATTTCGTTGCTCAGCGTTAGACTCTTTCCATGTTATTGATGTCTTTACACAGATGTGGCGACCAGAATTGAACAGAAAATTCTAA
The DNA here is from genome assembly GCA_001587735.2 of Parhyale hawaiensis. Classification (NCBI taxonomy): domain Eukaryota; kingdom Metazoa; phylum Arthropoda; class Malacostraca; order Amphipoda; family Hyalidae; genus Parhyale; species Parhyale hawaiensis. Next base: position 5,696,319 of record LQNS02277217.1, on the reverse strand, counting down.
GTGTGGCCGCACTAACGCTTTGCACATGGGAATGATGACGATTTTGGACTTGTATTCAAAGTTTCTGATGATGAATCCCACTACTCTGCTTGCCATTTTCACACTCTTGTCAACTTGCTGACTGTGTTGTAGCTTGTTTGTAATAGTGATTCCCAAGTCACGTTGTTGGGTGACATCAGTCAATTCCGTCCCGTTCATTTTCAATGGAGTTAAAGTGTTCTTCTGCCCTACTAACATTACTGAACATTTGTTGACATTAAAGCTCATCTGCCACGTTGTGCTCCACTCCACGAGGTGGTCAAGGTCTTGTTGGAGCTCAGTTCTTTTGGTGTTAGGATGTCATAGTTTAGTATCATCCCCAAATTTACTGAATTTACTTCGGATGTTAAGATCGAGATCATTGATGTAAATTGAGAACAGAAGTGAGCCAAGCACGCTACTTTGTGGAACCCTTGATGATATGTGCGTTCAGTCGCTCGTCTCTCATTCTCATACCATTTTCGAATCTTGTTTTTCTGTGTAGAACACCTCTGTACCATATTAGTTATGTTTTCTTTCCGCCCATCGTATCAAAAGTTTGCTTACACAGTTTTTGTTGCACCACTTAGTCAGTTACCCATGTTATTTTCGTTCCAACTTTTCCATCACCTATGAATCCTCTTGCCCTCCTCATCATGCAAAACCTGAACTTGCTTCTCATTAGGTGTGACAGATTGAAGGCGACGAGGGCTCTGCAAAAATTCCTCTCTTCTCTTAGCCCTCTCCATAATAATCCTTTTGAGAAACCCTTGGTGACAAGAGTTTTGCCTCCGAGCAATCCGGACCTTCGTTATATGTCGCGAAATTCTTGAGACATTTTATGCGGAGCTCAGCCATGTTCGTGTTGTCGCTCATGCTTGAGGGGGATGGCAAAACTTAGCAAATATTTCTTTCAAATATACAGCAATATCTTGCCTTAGTGTGGGTTTGTTGAAATAGAGCCGAGATTTAGTTCTAGTTGTATCATATTAAAGAGAATCAATGTACATATGGGTGGTACTATTACAAGAGTTTCAAGTTTAATGAAACTCTTTATATGTTATACCATTTGCAGTATGTTTTATTTAAATGACCAGTAAAACGTATTAAAAAAATACATATTTATTTTCTTAAAAAATATTCCGAATTCTTAACCCTTTCGGTTCCGTCAGTTTCTCTTGATAGTAGATTCAATGTCTTATTTCAAACTAGAGCGTTGTTTCGTTTTGTGGAATTTTTGCCAGAATTTTGAATTTCTTGGCTAAAAGCCATGCCAGTTTCTGCTAACTTTTTAAAATTCTCATAGAGTTGAGCTTCCAGCATCAATACTTCGAATATCGTATGAGCATATTGCTGTTATGACAACATAGTTTCCGTAACGAATGGGCTGTTCACGATTCACTTACATGGTTGAGATATCTTATTGTACATCAAATTCTGTATAATATTATACGCTACGTAAACGCACCATAACATGAGCTATATACTGCGGCGACTAAAATAATGACAAAATATCCTCAGTTAGTACATAAAAATATACATAATTACGTAATGTTTCACTTTTCTTAGCATATGCTGTAATTTTAGATTTACAGACACTGTATGTCAACTGAAGAGTTATTTTGGAGTTAACAAAAATGCCATATTCCACTTTCTTAACTTATACAATATGCATAGTAATATTGTTTCCTTGTATATGTAAATTTAATCGGGTTTTATACACGTTCAATCCTACATTGTATAGGTTTTTTATAAAGTACATTATTATATTCAACTTGGTGCCTCTCCTATATGGAGAATGTGTATGTATGATACCACTTCGTTGTATATAATCGTCGTCAATTTTGAAGTTTTGAGAGCTACTTTCACCTGATGATTTGAAACGCTGCAAAATAAAATACAGAAATGCCCTCTGAAATTTAATCAACAACCTTGGACACCATCAGAAGAATTTAGAAAAATTGAGAAGACAGACAAGAAATTGTCAATAAACAAGTATCTCTGGTCTATAATAAAACTTGTCCCAAAAAAAAAAACGGTTTCCTTTCCATCTTATGTCTTATGTTCCAATGTACACTTTTGCAGTGGTGAGTGTAAGGCAGAGTACCTCTGGAGGTGTACTCTGTACCCAAAACCCTTCGTTCTTGGAGGACTTTTTGCTCGTCGTGTCGAATGACTCCTGGCGCCCTAGAATATACAGATAGTGATATTTCCCCCAACAACTATGCTTGCAAAAAATTAACGTTCAGGTTAGAGGAAATATAACTGGAGAGGCTCAAAGTCAACGTTGCTGGAAGCGGCAGCCGTAGAAACTGGTTAGAGCTCCCGCACCTCCAATATCTTAACATCAACAGCCAACCTGGCTGAGTGACTGGCTGACAGCCAGTTTCCCGGTGCAATTAAGTTGCCTGCATCTCATCAACCAATTAGCCACTTATTAAAGCACAAGCTTGCTCGCGGATTTGCTTGCAAAATGCTTCAAGAAAAGGCAACTAAAGGTAGTTGGGTAAATTGGATACCGAGTGCTATATTAGTTTTGTCTACTAACGCATTTTGAAATCAAAATTTAGCACGCGTGGAAAAATTTCTGTAGCTACGACAATTAAAAGACAGCACGAGTCTACTGTTTTTAAAGCTAAAATGAATATCAACACGCATCTACGTCACCCATTTCAGTTAGCTTGCCAGTTCGTTCAGTAAAAAGTGGACCGCTGGTTTATGAAGATTAAGTCCCTTATGTGGCTTGCCCCTATACTTCCTGCGAGGCATTAAGTACAATGACTGGACACGTTTAGGTATTTTTCCAACTGACGTATTGTCATTTCTCAAATAAAACATCGTGCTTTCGTTCGGAGAAAAGAGCACATAGGTACTATAAAACTGAGCAAACTTGTATTTGGCAGAGGAATGCACAGGACTCTCCAGCCTCTGGTTGTCATCGATGCTCCAGCAAAGTTGTATCCGTTAGGCTTGATTTCTTCGGAACATAAGACATGAACGTCATGTTCGCTGTAATCGGAGTATACTAGAGTTGATTGAAAACTTCGTGTTGTTATGGAGCTGGATTGAGTTTCTCGTCTTGAAGGTCATCAACGTTTAACGCGTGAAGCTTGATTCAGCGGGTCAAAGCCAGCGCCTCTGTCTCAAGTTCCGGACGAGTTAAGCCCGTTGGGCTTCATATCATTGGCCAATCGATGGCCTCCTTTGTTTGAGGATAGTCTTTGCTGTTAAAGGCTAATCCTTCATCGTTAATCCGTATATGTTAATTTTGTAAATCTTAATGGTTATAGGTTAATCCTTAATCGCTTATGTTTAAAGATAACCCTTTATTGTAGCATTCTTCGATGTCTTGTTTTCTATTTTCAGAGCATTTTTCTCTTCCTATGAGATCTTTCGTGTAGTTCCACGTAAAGTAGCACAAATTCCTACTATTTTTTATTTTATAGCGGTATTGTATTATGCTTGGTGCCGAGACATATATATTCAGTTATTCAGTGAGTATATTCCTCCTTTACTTTCATTTCCGGAAATATCTTATTAAGATGCGTTGACAATTCTACAATATTATTCGGCAATGTGGTGTCATACGTCCGTCCTTTATTTATCTCTCTTCACGTTACGCTTCTAGTATTGGAAAGACGCAAATTAGGCATCGTTGATACGGTCTCGGGTGGAAACAACAACCATCAGATTAAAGCCACTACCGCTCACGAGTCTACCAGAAATACTGCCTCACTTTGTAATATATATTCATACAGCTCAGCTAAGATACCAGCCCGGATATCAACTACGAAAGAAGCTCTTTGTGGGCGAGATTTCCACAGATCTCCTTTAGTTTATTTATTGTAATAAAACCACGCTTTCCCAAAAAATCATATCAATTTGTGCACGTCTGTAGACGAGTGTTTGGCTTGTTATTCCCATGCAGTCCAGTTAAGAAATAACTTCCCTTCTCCCCTGCGCTCTCGGGCCCATGCAGCGACTGACCGAGTGCCTGCGGCAACGTGTTGTTTTAGTGGCTTTTATGACCCTGTGACCATACTGAACTTGTTGTCCTGTTCTGCTCAGCAATGCATGCGATTAAAAACGTCCCAGCACGTGTTTATGCGTCCCATAGGACCGTGCAGAGCTGTTAATAAACATAGATTATAAGACGTTACCGATGTACTTGTGAAGTCCCTTCGTGGGAGTTTGACAGTGTGATGTTATGGTCATCCCCTTCCTCAACTGTTATGGCTTGTGCTTGATTAATTTATTACGATGCTTATAGTGCAGGGCTGTTTGGCAGCTGCGCGACGAACTCATCGTCTGCGTGCGCTTAAGCTTTCACTGCTTGTTGTGCTTCCACATTCCGACACAATTTTACTTTTTTATTCTTTGGTTGACGTGTCAAAAAGTGAAATAAAAATAACTATTACTGGTTATCTTTTTAGTTTTGGAGTTGATAAACATTTTAGTGTTCACTAGACTTTCGGTTCCCGGTTAGACAAAATTCAGTTTCGGTAGCTGTGTCTTATCATGTAAAAAAAAATAATACAATAAAGTAAAGTAAAGAGCCGTTTCTGGTAGCCTTTTTTGACCCTCCGCTCTAAAAATTTTACTGTTCGTTAGCTTCTTATCCCCCCCACCCCACTCCCTCTCGTTCTCAAGTACCTAACTTTTCAGTCCCCAGTCAAAGCACTATTTAAGGGTTCGGGAACTTCTAGATTTCCCGGTCAAACAATACTTTAATCTCAGGCAACGTTTTCAGGTCCAGCAGAAAATTTAACTTGGGTATCATTTTCTTTTTCGGTCAAGTAAAATCTCAGTCTTCGGTACCTTATAGTTACTTCCTTCCCACAAACGCCACTACTGTATGTATCTCGCAGCACGCAGCTGGCCGATTGCCTCTATTCCGCCTTGGCTCTGTTTGCTGATGATTCTCACATTGCATCGCTCTTTTGACCTAACAATTTAGTCTTTTCATTTGCTGAGCGGAGACAGCCATTGAGTGGCCCATTGTTGCTGTGCCGCAATGCACAGTACAACCATTGTAGTAGTCTGTGCATACACATTTCGGATCATCCTTAACGCAGCCTCAAACAAGATGTAGGCGCGCTTTGTCCTGGCCATCAACTCATGGGAACATCTCGCGTACGCATGGTACTACTAGAGACAAGATGTCTTCCGATTCAATTGATGGTTCTCTTCGTTGCAGACATCAATCAGTTCATGGGAACAGTTGCTCATAGTACTGGAGACTTGATGTCACCCATTTCACTGACTGTCCTTTTCGCTGCCGACATGAGTTCATGGGAACATGGAGTCATCCAAGTCACTGATTGCTCTTTTTATTACAATCATCACTTCATGAGAACAATTGTTGCTCTTGGTGCTGCAGACTTGTGTTCATTGATTGATTTCTTCCCTGAGGATGTTTGTATATTGAAACGACTTTACGCTCCACTGTTTCCATGAACAAAACTTCGTAGTGAAGGTAATATATTACTATATACTGTATACCGTATGTGCGGTGTGTTTGAAGTCCTTCCTGGATTCTCGATTATGTATTTTGATTACTTACTTGATTACTTGATGATACTTCGGACGAGGTCCATGTGGCGTTATGCACGCAACCCATCTCGTTATGCACGCTACCAGATCGTTGGTGTAGAACTATTCATAAGCGTCGTAGAGCGTTTTTTCTATCTTAGGCACAAATTCAGTAGTATACTTCATCCCATTTATTCCCACTCCAGTAGTATGAATTAACGTCTCCTTTCTTGTAGTGCGGTGCAGTGTTGACCGTTCATTGCTTAGCGATCCGATGTTTTCCTTGTGCGACGAAGGTTTATTTTAAAGTCCTTGGAAAAGCATAGCTAGGGTAGTTATCCCTTTCCAGACAGCGCAGCGTTACGAAGTCCACCGATTGCCTCGCCTTGGGCATTTTTATGATTTAATCGTCAAGGTAGCTAATGTGGTGGTCTCTTTCTTGCAGTGTGACGTTGTGTAGTCTGCCAATTTTCTCACCTTAAGTATTTTTATAGTCATCGCAGCCACATAAGGCCAGAAAAGTGTATTCAACATTATGAGTGTCAGATCATTCTATCGGTACGTGCAGTCTCCCAATCAAGTGCACAGTCTTAAAAAAAAGACATACTGTCTTCGAAGCAAGCGCACAGTATCCAGAGCAAATTCAGTTTTTAAGGAGAGCGTATAGCACCTACAGTAAGCGCACATTCTCCAAACAAGCGCATTCTCCAAGCAAGCGCAGTCTCCTAGCAGCGTATAGTCTCCAAAGCAAGCTTATAGTCTTCAAAGCAAGCGTATAGCCCCCAGAGCAAGCACAGTCTTCAAAGTAATCGCAAAGCTTCCAAATAAGCGCACAGTCTCCAAAGGAAGCGCACATTCCATACGGCAAGCACACGGTTTCTAAAACAAGCGCACAGTATCCAAAAGCAAAAATAATGTCTTCAAAACAAGCTCACAGTCTCCAAAACTACCCACAGTCTCCAAAGCAAGCGTCAAGTCCCATTCAGAGCAAGCTAGCAGACCCCTCAAAAGCAAGCATACGCACACAGTCTTGAAAGCCAGCGCTTGTACAGTCTCCAAAGCAAAAGCAAGGGACTGTCGGGAATCGTTAAAGACTCGTAGTGGCTCGTAGCAACCTTCGCACCTGACTTCCCTTTACGCTCGCTATGGTGCCGTTCTCTTGAGATAAACTCCGCAGATGGCAACTGAGACGCACATAAACAGGACTTCTGGAGGCTTTTAGAATAGTGACTGTTGCTCGGAAGTTTATGTCGGTAAACGTTTCCCCGGCAGTGGCTTGAATCGCTACTATAAACGCTGCAAACGATTTGGAATCGAGAATATTGCGTGGAGTTTCTTGGGTAACATTTTGCTAGTTGTTTCTTTCATTACAATAAACGCTGCCAACGACTTGGAATTGAGAGCATAGTGAGGATTTTTCTTGGGAAGCGTTTACCAGTTCTTTCGTTCATTACAATAAACGCTGGTTGTATTCTTCTCTCCCTGCCCTCAAGGTTTTTGGGAGAGCGACTCGCGCTGCGTGCGGAGCGCACTCCTTCACTTTGGATGCTGTCAGATGTCGAACTAATCAGTTCTGTCGGTGCTTCGTGCCCTGGTCGGCTAAGGTTTGAAATTTGTTGCCGGCATCGGCCTTAGGTCGTATTGGCTTGCAGGCGTTTAAGTCAGCTGTGAATGTTTTTTTGGTGGATTTCCTTTAGCCGCGTTTTGGGCTGCCCGGTGTTGCAAGATGCTTCATTTGGGTTGTATTACCCGTCCGTGGGAGCTCAGGCGTGAAGTTTTCATAATAATAATAATAACGCTGCAAACGATTTGGAATTGAGAGTATAGTGAGGATTTTCTTGGGAAGAGTCTGCCAGTTCTTTCTTTCATTACAATAAACGCTGCAAACGATTTGGAATTGAGAGTATAGTGAGGATTTTCTTGGGAAGTGTTTGCCAGTTCTTTCTTTCATTACAATAAACGCTGCAAACGATTTGGAATTGAGAGTATAGTGAGGATTTTCTTGGGAAGTGTTTGCCAGTTCTTTCTTTCATTACAATAAACGCCGCAAACGATTTGGAATTGAGAGTGTAGTGAGGATTTTCTTTGAAAACATTTCACCAGTTATTTAACTCGCTGCAATAAATGTTATTCGTGACTTAGAATGATGATTCTATTGCGAATTTTCGTGTTAAGCGTTTTATCAGTCGTTTGTGTCACCACAGTAAACGCTGCAAGCGATTTGAGATTGACATTATAGTGTGAATTTCAATTTGGAAAGGCTTATCAATCGTTTTTCTCGCTACAGTAAAAGCTGTTATTTTCTTTTCGAACAGTGTATGCTGCCACGGAGTCTTACATCAGCAAGCATTTCCTAGCCGCTTGAAATCACACAAGACACTGTACATTCATCATGTACCGTATGTGTAGGAGGCTTAAATTAGAAATATAATGATAATAATAATAATTATTGCACGTTCGACGGGTACATTCTCACTTGAATGCGCTGGATTCAGAGCTGCAGCATCCAATAGTACAGTGGCATACAATGGAGCGATATGAGGCGGCTTTGATAATACATATTACATATTTCGGCTGAATTTTTGCGACGGTCTCGCGTCCCTCTTATGTCACTTGAAGATGCTCCTACCTTGCGGTACCAACGGAAATGAGCTCCTCACATACAAGGACAAATTACAGCCTTTCATTTCTCACAGTACGGTTTGGTACACAACTTCCTTCGTGTGTTCTCTGTGCATACTGATTTTATACATAATTTGGTTTCTGTCATTCGTTACTCCGTATAATACTTTACTAGCTGCATACTTTACCAGCTTTCTTCGTTCACTGCTATGCAGAGAATACTGTGATACGTAGCTTTTTACATTCATTGCCCTGTATAGAATACCGTAGTACACAACTTCTTTCAGTCGCATCCTTCATATGGGATTTCTCTCATCTTGGTTACCGGCAGCAACAGGATTAGCTAGCGCCGTTTCATCAGCTCTGGACGCCCCATCGCCATTCATTGCTCCTTCACTGAAATTAATCGCTGCCTCACTCAATAAGTCTCTGTTGTCTACAGGAAGAAGCGGCTTTGGCTCATGGTTCTTCATGGGGATGCGCGTAATTACTCATTACGGCATTCATTTTACACTTGCCCTCCTGCACACGTGCTCTCGCGCATTGTCTGCTGCGCCTTCTTTCCTTGAATTATTAAGTTGTCCGAACGCTGCTGCCTGCACCGGCCCTTGTCGTTTGAATTATGTAGGTAGTTTCAACACCCCTGCAGTGTTCCTGCTTGTTCATACACAAAAACTTGGCGTTTTTGATGGCGTGAAGTAATTTGACTCCTCATGTAGGGTAGCTTGGCTATGCAATTTATAACTACATGAGCAGTGTCCTTTGCCTCTGCTATATTATACGGGTGTAATATTACATTTCTCCTCTGACACCTGAGACCGCGTTCTTTCCTTATTTGCCCCGGAGTAATTATAAGTTATGTAAAGCATTTTATTGCTGGTAAAGGTTTTGTTGATTTCTGAATTAATATAAATCTCACATAAGTGAAAGTTGGTGTCCTGAAGCACAGTAACTAGGCACGTTAACTAACCAGATGTTTGGCTCGTATTCGTTCAATATCTAAAAGTTATGAATTTTTCGGAATTGTGAACTAATTCTGACTGTACTGTAAATTGTTTTATTGCAGGTCTCTGAAAAACCAATGCCAAATGATTTTCATGCACGGCGAGGCCTCATCCCATTCATTGCTTCGTTGCGTGGAACTCTGGGTATCCGAGGAGAACATCTTACGACTTGACCACCTTGCTCTCCTGGCCTTCATGCCATTGGACCGCTCTGGTCCATTATGAAAAGGGAGTTTATAAAGGAGAAATCCAATTTACATCGAAAGATAACCTCTGTCTAAATATTACGGTTGTTGCTGGTTCCATATCATCATCTCAAGTCCACTGACTGACTTTCTTAGTAGACGAAAGACTGTTTAATGTAATTTCTAAGAATGAATGTTATATCGGCAAATAACTTGCACCTCTAACGGAAAATGTTGAGTTCATTCGTCATTTTTCTTTATATTACTGAGCGGTTCCTTTTTTAGAATTGACTACAATTATGATATTAAAACACTTTTATTACCCTAAATATACAGATTTAGCAATCTATAATAAAGCGGTTGATAATTAAATAGTTTACCTAGCTAGTTGTGATTTTTCAGGGCACCAACTTTCACTCTTGTGAGATATACAGTATATTGCTCCAGATATTAACAAAAAGTTCACCAACAATAAAACGCTTTTCACAATTTATTATCATTTTCAATTTATGTTCTATGTCGAATTTTTGTTCTTTGGTACTGAACGTCTCCGTATCAATCGATTGTTTTATAATTAGAAGTTTTTTCCTCTTCCGCTAATGGCATTGGAATATTCATTGTGCTGTAAAACAATAAATTAGGTCCATTAGTGTAATCGCATCATATGCCTTTGTCGAAACACTGCAATTCAGCGCCTGAAGTCTTTCGCTTTGCCATACAGTATTGTGATTGTCACTTGTGGAACCATTCAGCTGTGCTTTATGAGACTTCATGCCTATTACGAAGCACACAGTTATCATTTCCCCATGAGACTTCTAGTTCCTTTTTCATTTGCAACACCAACTTTATTCATGAGACTTGACGTGACGAAGGATAAAGTTACCGTTATATAGCCATAAGACATCTAGCGCTTTTCATAGAGACTAGATTGAACGTGTACTTTTGTACTTGCCTTTGCAGGAAACCTAGCAAAACGATTTGTATCCTACCTAATAGTAATACGCTCAGCACGATGTGTTTCTTATGTAATATATATACGCCGAGCAAACATGAGGTTGAAGAACCGTGCTGTTCTTTCATCAGCACTCCAAGGGAGCCCTCAGGGGTATATTCTGGCGTGCCTTTTCCCTGCCACAATATATTTGGACCTCACACACCCAAGGGTCCCGAGTGCCTGTTCCGCAGGAGATGTTGCAGCTTGGCGCAGCTCCTGCTGACGAGGTTAGTTTTGTGAAGTTAGGTAGGCTCTCGATATACTTCCCCTTCTGTTTCGGGAGGTGAGCTGCCGATCTAAGTGACCGATCTATTCCCGCTAGACTTCTACCTTCTTGTATTCCGTTTCCTTCCCCTGTGCGGCGTAGCTGAGCGAAAGCGTTCAGCCGTGCCCGGGGTGTTGGAGATGCTCAACTTGCACCTCTTTCCTGTCAGTAGCGCACTGACCGCTCAGACCTCCCGGCAGAAAAGCCGAGACAAAAATGACTGATAATTCAAATCGCGTCCTAGTGGCGCATGAGCCTGTGTTAAACCACAGGAATAGTTCGGCGCGATACAGACATTGTGTCCCTGATTTGTACTACTATTACTACACTCTGAAGGAAACCCTCAAGGAAATACAAAGTTCGTCTATTAACCTGGGATCTCCAACCGTGACCCCAGGAACTCCTCATCCAGATATTCTATACACTCTAGAACGGGAACAATCCCACGTCCTCGCATCGTCAGACTCTATCAAAGAGAACGCGTGTGAGGTCATCCAGAGACCATTAGCCTAAGTGTGAATGTCCGTTTCCGTATCGAGCCGTCAGTCACATCCCTACAAACCTCAGTACGGAGGATGTATGACAGACAGGCTCTGTTTAGTTCGACCTGCATCGTCCTCCGACCTTGACCTGCATCCTATTAGATCTTTGTAGAACACGGCGATCCGTCCATCCGTCATTCATGCTTGAGCTCGTGCTTTAGAAGAGCTTCTTTTATCTTCCTGATGTTTCTTGACAGCTGTTGTGCCTCCCGACAGACAGGCTACGTAGTCTGGCGTAAGGCGAGACGATCGGCCCTGTCTGCATCCTGTGCTTCTGTGCAAGAAGGGCACGCGTGCGTGCATTTGCTACTCCCACTGTGCTGAAAAGCAACGCCGTGTGTAGACACCGAGGACTTACTGTAGCTAAGGCCACAAAAGGCATTAAGAAGATGCGTTTTGATTTCCAGAACCATGGAAGCTGCTAGTTTTCTTCATCAGTTACATATTAGCTGGGGACAATAGATAAAGATAAACTCGATTCTCGATTTCGCTGACGATAATTCTGACTTAGATGACGATAATCCAGCCTACGATAAGGAAACTCTCGCTTAGAAATCGATTACCCAGACTTCGATGCCGATAATTCCCACTTCGATCACAAAAAAACCCTAATTTTGTTAAAAGAACCTCAACTTCAACGAAGGAAACACCGACCTTGATAAAGATAGATAAGCATGATTTCGAATACTATAACCCCGAATTCAGAAATGATATCCCTCGTTCGATGATCATAACTTCGTCTTCGAAAATGATAACCCTGACTTCGATAACGACGGGCCCAATTTCTATAACAATAATCCCGACCTAAGGAACGATAACCTCGACTTCGACTACGGTACCTCGTACGCTTCTTTTTTGGAATCGTTATCAACTGGCAATACACAGTTTGCTGGCTTCGCTCTCGCAAATAGAGACCAATTTGCGTCGTCGTGGGCGGAAGGCTTGTATTTCAATTGCGCCCCCTGCCCTCCCCCCCAGTAACTCTTTCTCGCTTCAGTTGACTATGAATGACAGAAATGCTGACCACGATATGTTGAGCACCAAGGCTTTCATCCTTGACTTGGGATAGAACGTCCTGCTTCGTGACAGCAACTGAGGCAACATCTTTGACGCCTAAGCCACTGGGAGTATTATTGTTGATTTCGTTTTATCAGTTAATTTTGTTTTGAAGTAAATGAATAGAAATTACAATCCAGTTTGATACCCACGCACTATTAAAAAATTCAGTTTTGAGCTACAATGTCACAGTAATTGCAGGCATTTAATTATAATCTTTTGACGTAACCATTGTCCATCTAACTAACCACATGTCAAGCTGGCTGTGTTCGAATGCAAAAACGTAGCACAAAATTGTACTAAAGAGAGGCTTTTGTTATGCTTCATCAACCTTGTACGATGACCACTCTTTTTCCAATGACAGTTTTAAGCGACGCTCAAATTTTGCTTTTCAAACATCCCTTTTCGTCTGCTTTATCAAACGAAGTCCTTCAATCGGTCTGCAGGCAAAGCCATGCAGTGCTTGAATATCTGCAGCTCAGAGCGAGCTTGTCATCGATCTGAAGAGGAGGAATTCATTCTTCATTGTCCAAAGAAAGATGAAATCTTGAATTTCTGTTATCGGAGAATCTTTTCATTCACCTTTTGGCACAAAATGCTTTTGTCCTCTTCGAAGCGATGCCAGTGTGTTCCAATATTTGTTTTAAAAAATGAACTTCACTATACGCTCTCAATGCACTATACAATCCAAACTATAACCGCACTGAAATTATCTTCGGAAGCGAAAGACATGATTTATATTGTACCGTGCAAATAATTGAAAATGTGGTGGAACTTGGATGTTTTGCATGAAGGTACTTGATAATTTTTGGAAATTGCAAATGAGGAATCTGTGTTTAAGACATTGACCGCAGTGTGCGCCACATGTGGTATACATTGTGGTAGGAATACTATTACTGATTCTTTGGAATTGAGGTCAGAGTGTTACTTTGCCGGACTATTGTGCATATTTTCTGATAAACAAGGAACGTGATGTTCTTTCTTGTAGATGGGGAGAGATCTAGAGAGGCGATTAGCCTAGCAGTTATACATCGTACGGTTATCTTGTACTCGACGGGGCAGGTGTTCCTGTCCAGAGAAGTTCATTTGTACATCACTTCGCAAGCGATTCCAGAAATACTACCATGCTACTGTGCCTTCAGCTACAGCCTTATTTTAATTGAAGCTCCTGCGGTTTTTGATCTAGGCCGAAGCTTTCATTACATATACCGAGAGGAGTGCCGCCTGAAAGCTAGGACACTTTCCTGTTCACAGATGGGATTATGTTGCCTTATAGTGTGCTCGTGCGGCACACCTATGCGGGTATTGCCCATCTGGGCACGGGAATGCGTGCTGCCCAATCGGAAAGTTATAGGCATTTAACCGATGCTATCCGATACCGATCGCTATTTACTCATAGGCAGCTAATATACGTCAATAAATTTCCGATTGGTTGATAGTGGGACACTTCCCTTAAAACAACGGTTGTGTTTATTCTGAAAAAAAAAAAAATCACCGCAAAAAATTTTTTCGTCCATTGCCATTTCGTAGAGTATTTGGGAGATGCCTGTTGCACATGCAGCATTACCAATTATGGATTTTTTTTAACTGAATCGAAGTTATACATTATTTATGTTAATTCTTGAGAGGATTGAAGAAACGTACTGGACATGGCACCGAAGTACTCAAGCTCGAGCTGTATCATATAATTCAAGATGATAGACGTACTTTGGGATCCCTTGCCTGCCTACCAACAGATGACTGCATCAAGAACAAGACCTAAAATATCATAAGGTTATTGCGTCGTTGTTCATTTAGTCATTAGGAAGCTATTGCAAGGAAGATATAAAGCCCAATTAAAGGCTATCGCTGGTACTGGTGGCTTCAATTTGTTACTGTTGCACGGTGAATAATTACGGATAATAATTCAAACTGATTACGGCGCCCAGTAGTTAAACTTTTTATGGTAAATGGAGCTAATGACTACATTACTCAGTTCTAGAACCGCTTACACTGATTTTCCTCAAGGACCTCCATGTTGCTCACATTAGTATGTGTGCCATCCGCTTGACAACTACGTTCAAGGTGCTGTTATGAAGTATGGGAAATAGCCATTTTAGGAAAAACAGCCCCGTTTGGAAAACACACAACGAAAACAGCCCCGGTAGAAAATAGAACCGACTATCGTCTAATGTACATTTATTACCTCAACTGATTTAGTTTGAAGTACATTATATTAAAGTAAATTAAATTGAACTGTAAATTGCTTCTCTACTCAAACCTAAACTATTCTAGTCACTACTAACATTACCCTAACCTATAACCTAACTTAGTCTAACCTAATGTAACCTAAACTAACCTGACTTGACAAAACTTGAATCCACCTCAACTAACCTTATTTTTTCTTCCAGTCCCTTTTTGCACATTCAAACGCTGGGTAAAATTTAACTTCGTGAAGTATAATTTAGCTTACCTGCTTATAACATAGGTTCGTCAAAATCACTGAGTTGGATTCTTAAATATTCCTCTAGAGAGAGGCATTGCTTTTTTCCTCAAAGGCTTTTTCTATCATTCCTTTCTTGTTCAGATTGCCTTTCGATGTTATTTTCGCCGTACTGGTGTATACTGTAATGACTAACTGTGCACTTGGTTTAAAAAAAATTATGGTAAAGGAGTTGCGTCATCATCTCCCTTCGTAGTTTATTTACGTCGCCAATAATCTGTTTTGACCTGCAGCAGCAGGACGCTCGAGTATTGGCTCTCAATCGCAAATTGCGCAGGTTCGAGGCTGCAGGCAGCAGGCATTTTCTTGGGCATAGCTCGCTGAGTCGGCATTGGTGCATGGATGCTGCTGCGGGGGTACTGACCCTAACAAGAAATAGAAATAGTCTGGGAGTCGCAGGTCGTCAAAATAAGAGCCCTTCGATGCTGGCGTCCTAACTCTTGACGATCTGTGGTCAATTGCAGTCTGAAACTTTTTTGGTGCCTGTTGGCATGATCTGCAGCACGAAACAGTGCTTGCGGATTTCTCTGTTGGGGAGTGCAGTCACGTTGACAGTAGCTACATTTCCTTTATCACTGCTGTCAAATGTGAAGAAACTGTACAAAGAATTTCTGATCAGTAAACCTCCGTGTGTCAGGCGTACTCTAGGTATGTATCAAATAATATTGTATGCTTTTAACCACAGAACATAAAATCAAAACTGCGATCCCTATATTCCAGCACTTGCAAGCTGAGTTCGAAACAGATTCAACGATCAGCAATTAACTTACCGACTGCATTGTAATTGTGACGTGTCATGCAATGTGTAAATAAATAAGCAGTGGTCTTTGACAGAACATTTTAATAGTTGAAGAGCCGATTCCGCTTGTCCGGTAACTACGTAAATTATAGAAAATAAATGATTATGATTATTTAATGGGTTACTGCACTCGTGCAATAACCTCAGTAACAACCGCTTGATTACGTCCATGTCTATGCTCATTGTTTTCTTCCCTAGGTCCAAGTAAATATTGGTAAACATTTTTTTCTGCTTGCGGTGTTGAATCAAAATCAGGTTTTGTTCAGTATGGTCCCGTGTTCAGTTGCAAGCTGGAGTCTGCTAGCTGCGCAAGTTCATTAAAGTGTCGCAGTCTCGACGACTGATGAAATCAACTTCGGCTTCTTTTGTTCCCAACTCCCTCTGCTTCCTTAGCATTCTTGAGCAAGTTTTGCATTTGCACTCCCCGTCGTGGGGAGCGGCCAGGATCTCTTCCTTTGGCGGGTGCTGCTGTGGTGGCTGTGATGACGAGTTCTTCTCACTCTGCAGTGGTGCAAACGGTGCTGTCCGTGACTGAAATAAAGCGCTCTGTAGTTCAGTCCGTGGCATCCATGGCTAATTGTGACATGCTTTCCTCACTCGACACTTACAGAAGCTGCGACATGCGTTACTGAAAAATATGCGTCATTATAAATATACTGTTTATACTTATTCCTATCCGATAGTCATAGCAATTATCCGATGTGTCTAAACCGAAAGTAGCGGATAATATCCGATAATTGCCTATCATTACCCGCTCAGGATGTAATTCAGGCGCCCGATAAACCTAGCATCTTACTACATGATACATTTATGTAGATACATTACAGATACTACATACCTAATTTTATGTAAATGCGTATTGCATGCCCATTATTCCACACAAAATATGCATCATGTAATATATTATAAATGCGTTTATACGTTAAACCCCAATCTGCTTGCCATCGGATTACATGTTGCGCTTCTTCACCAAGAAAGACTTTTCCGCGAAGCACGCTGAATATATTGGATCTTGTTGCCCGCCCTCGGACTTCTGAATGCTGCAGATATCTTGTTAGCGACCGCAATTCTCGGCTCCCGGGAAATCTGCGACCTTTTCCTTATTTTTGCCGTCGGGAATTGCCTGAGGACGGGCGCTCTGTTTTCCAGGGCCATGATAAACAACCTCAAATCAAGTTTAGAAAGCCTGGTGATTTCCTTTGGCCAGTCTGGCACCGATGGAAGTCGTTGTTCTTCGTCTTCTTCTTCGTCTTTTGGTTTTGGCATTCGCCTCCTCTTGTCGTTTTTTTTCGATTGCTTGTGACGCAAGCAAAATGCAAATGTGAATCGAGGTCGATGCTCGAATTTGCATCCATTTGTAGGGAATTTACTCAGTCAATTTGTTATTCCTATTAAAAAAGTTGCAGGCGCTAGTGGAAGTTACATTATTCTTCTTTCTGCCTCTCCACTGTTTTTCTAATATATAATCTAGCAAAAAATTGACATAGTTTCCGAATTTAAAAAAGATATGTACAGAATTTTGGACGAGGTATAGTAGCCTTGCATGTTCTGTGATTTTCTCGACACATCGTACCATACAATATTCATAGCTGGGCCGATGTCAAAGTAGAGATTTCTACCTATTTATGGTCAGATAATACATCATTTATTTTAGGTGTATCGAAAAGTTTTCTCCGCGTTTCTGAGACCAAACTAAAACATCAGATTAAGTCGAAATAGCTGTTTTCTAGGTCAAACTAAATGCCAGGCTCACAGTTAAAATTTACATTTAATTAAATCTCCTCTAATTGATAGTTAAACACGTCTATAACCAATGGAAGGCAAAAGTTTCAAAGTGTGCGTGCGTTACTGCATATTGTAAAACTTCCACAAAGGTTAACTTTGAGTTTTTGGAGCAGTGAAAGACTGTGACTGCAGCACTTTAATAACAACAATAACAACTCGAACGACGTCTAAACCGTCGCTGCGTACAAAATGTCCTGCGCTAATGAACAGAAAAGGAGTCACTTAATTTACAACGCGATAACGCTAGACCCCATTATGCCAAACAAACTAAAGAAAAAATAAGTGCTTTGGTTGGTAAGTTCTTCCTCGCCCTCCATACTTGCCTGATCTTGCTCCATCAGATTTTCACTTATTCCGATTTTTAGAGCATTTCATCATTTGAACATGATTCATAAATGTTCATGAGGTTCAAGCGCAGTTTAATTCTTTTGTTTCTTCCAAAGATGTTAATTTTTTTGAAAATGGGATTAATGAGCTCCCAAGTAGATGTACTAGGTTGTATTTAATGATTGTGATTATTTTGTTGAGCAATAAGGATTTGTCACTAATATTTCTTTCAGTTATTATTATTCCTAACAAAAATCTGGACAAGACTTTCCGGTACCCCTAATACTGACGCGTATTTTTGTACTGTCTAGTGCTTCATTGCTTCAGTGTTCTCTATATCGGTGAGACTTGTTTTATACAGGCCTTATTTAGGTTCAGTTTTTTTTATAGTTTCTGGTGTTTTTATATATGTGCTCGTGAACAAGAATATGAACGGTATATCGGACAATTTGAACTGACACTTTTAACCTTAAATCAAAATACTTCATAACACGAGTACGACTTCTTCAACAAGTACGTCTTATAATTGCAATTTGCATGTATTCTGTTCATAAGACTTAGTAATAACCCTTTACCGCCTGTTGAATGTTGAATCGGAGTACTATTATTTAAGTCTTACTTGCGCATAAAATAATATAACGTGAAGATTTTTTTTTTTTTGCATTTCATTCACAACAAATTTCTTCTGCAATTGGTTGAAGCTATGGCGAAGCTATCATCATGGAAAAACTGGTGTTTCTACTGTCGTGGAATAAACCGGATTTGCAGTTTCAAGATGTCCGTCGGGAATCCTTTGTTCATTGTTTCTCTGTTATCGCGTCCGTATTTTTCAGTGCTTGCGTTGCTATCTCGCTCTCGCTTCTCACCTTTCCTCTGGGGGGAAATTTATATTTTTCCATATATTTTTACTTTTGTTTTCTGATTCGGGATTGGGACTTGAAAGTGGTATGAGAAATATTCTTGGTCTCCGGTACTGATATTTTATCGGCTGTCTATGGGAAATATTCGTTGCTACTTGAGAGAGGAATGACAAATACTCACTTCGACTTCAGATTTGCAAAGAGAATATTTGTTTCAATCTTAATTATAGTGGGATGGGAAATATTTGTTTCAATTTGAGAGTGGCATGTATAATATTCGTTTCAACTTGGGAGACGAATGGGAAATGTTCGTTTCGAATGAGAGTGGCACGGAAAATATACGTGTCAACCTGAGAATGGAATGGGAAATTTTCGTTTCAATTTGAAAGTCGTATGAGAAATATGCATCGCATCCGGTTCTGATATTTATCGACTGCCTTTAGGAGATGCGGAAGCATTCGTGTCGTTTGATCCCAATATATTTTTAAAGCTTTTGAGAAACCTCCGTTTGGACTTCAGTGACATCGAAAATACGCGTCGTGACGTAAGAGTGACGTGATAGAGAATCGCCTCGTCTTGTACCAATGTTTTATTGACATGGTTACGATGCATAGTACGCATAGTACACATACCGAAAATGCCCATTCGAGCCCTAGCAGAGCGATAACTTTCTTAGATCCAAATAAAATCGCAGCTTCTAAAAGAATTTCCGTTGTTGTAAGCGGATGTTGTTGTGAAGGTTATTGGGCGTTATGCACGGCTCATTAAGTTAGTATGCTTCTCTAACATCAGTTAATACAACGTTTGTACCCCAGCCTATGGTACGCAGAGAACATGAGTTATTTAGTTAATGGAATCAATGTGCTAGAACAACTAAAAAGTTGATGCATTGCTTGCAGCCATTGTTGCAAAGAAAATGTGGCCTGTAGTTTCTAACAGTCGACTTTAATGTTTGATTGCAAGCTTCTGGTATATGGAGAAAAATAATTGATAGTTAAATCAACGCACTTCAACAGTAAACAATTCCTTGTTTGATTTTCCAGTTATTGTTGCATAAAAAAGTAACCTAGATACCTTACCTTGATGATTCTTCGGACGAGGTCCAGGTGGCGTTATGCACGCCACCTATCTTGCGCAGAAGTGATGCTGCAATCCGTGACCAGCGGGATGGCTAACAGCAAGTTATCCCCACAGTTCACGTAGCCGCTTACAGCAAGTTTATCTGGCACTTTCAGTAAGTATGCGTCCAGTAAGTTATTAAACTTTGCAGTTTCTATACCGGTGACATTTCGGATGTGACGTGGCATTTTGTTGAATAATCTCGCCCCCCGAACCGCGAAACTATTAGAATACTTTGTGGCGATTGCGTCACAACCAGTTTTGATCGGAAGTCGCACGTCACGAGTGCGACCAATACGGTCTGAGTGTCTGGGCTGGATTCGCCCATTGACGTTGACAGTAATTCCTTCTAGAATTTTCCAAACTTATATGATCGAATTTCCTCTGAATGGAGTACAGTCTTCCGAGATAGTTTAAATCTTGCATGCCCCGGATTTTGGCAGTAAACGATCGCTGGATAGCCTTAAAGCGTTCTAAGTCTTTCCGTTTGCTTGTCATACAAAGAGGTGAACAGTATTCAATCCTCGGTAGTATTAGTTGTTTCCATAAGGTGAGCATTGTGTCTTCCTCTCGTGAAGAAAAAGTTCGAAGCCCCCATCCGCTCCACTTCTTGCCTATAGTAACAACTGGAGCCACAGGATTTTCAAAAGTGGCATTATCTTGTATTCTCACCCCAAGATCTCTTAAAATTTGCTCTCTCTCGATTTCGCTCCCATCTCTCGTCTTGTAGGACGTGGATTCAGTAAGGGAGAAGTTTTTCGGTACCGTAATAGTTCAAATTTTGAATCGTTGTAGGTCATGTTGATAACCGATGTCCAGCGAAAGATGTTGGTTAGATCTAGTTTCATATTCCGTACGTCTGGCTGCTAATATCCCTGGAGTTGATTAAATCATAATTTTCATCAGCAGTGTTTTGTAAGCCTTCCATTACCAGCTTTCGTACACATGGGAAAACGATCGGTATTTACAGCATGGGAAACCCAGTCTCTTTAACCATAAATGGCTTAATTTCTACAAGATCTGGTTTTTCGTGTTGCACAATGTAATGCATTTAGTCAACACGCCCTCCCCCCATTCCCAAAGAAAAAGCAACCCTCCATGTGCATGGTTAAAGTGTTTTCGGGTGTTGTAGAGAGAGAGAGAGGAGAGTCTTTGGGCGAAGTTTTGTATCTTCTTTTCGTATTTCTGTAGTACTGAAAGTTTAAATTGACCGAAGAGCTGTAGCAGTTTTTAAATAGTTGAAATCGCTACTTAGCCGTTGAAAGACCAAGTAAAGTTGAAGTTATTTCCTAGCATATCACTATTTATGATGACATGTGTAAACGAAACAAACTGTAGTGATTACACAAAGCAATTTACGCTATTAATTTTTTAAATGAAAAATATCATTTCTGTCTTTTGAGGTGAGGAGTATTAGGAAACTCAGTGCACATGTATTGAACGCAATGTTTTGGATGTCCTATACAGGCCCTTCATAATTTTCAAAAGAGACTTTACCGAGGCTAAAACTGGTTGTGTTAAAAATTGTACATATTAATAATTATCCACAATAAAATGTTATATATCATAGAATGTCAAGCTGCGTAAGTAGTATTTTTTAGCCGTATAATATCGATTATGTCTCACTAATAGCAATTTAATTGAAGAGTAGTAGAAATTTCCATTTAGTCCAGTATTTTCCCTGTAATCGGCTTCAATAAGGTAATGATCTTCATGTAACGAATTATATAATGCTCAGTGTTCTTGGATTCAGTACATCGACTCAAAATCACGTTTTGACCAATACTACTACTACTACACAAAGTGCTTCCTAGACCTTGTGCATTATAGGTTAGGCGAAGCGCTAGCTGTCACAAGGTAAATGTGGGCTAGACAAGATGCGTCAGTGTTAGCCCAGTTAAATTGATATTAGACGAGGTACGCTAGGATTAGAAAAATTTGTTCAGGTTTAAACTAGGTACATTAGGGTTGGAGGAGCGGCGTTTATACTAGGACAGGTGGGGATTGCCCAGACTAGGTTCTAATTACGATAGCAAAAATTCAACTGTTGTTTTTTCTACTATTTTTCATAACATTAGTGCGTTATGCTTGGACGATTTACAATTTCAGCAGTCTGTCGTACAATAAATTTGTTGTTCGAGCAGTTTATTTTTTAACTACTTCTATGGATTGATTTCGGATAATTTTGCCATGTAGATGTTATATCCCCTGAAAAAAATAAAATATTACATCCTACTATGTAAAATTATAAGAACGGCAGTAATTTCTTTGTATACCAATACGATATGACTGTGGAAAATTATAGCAGCTACATCTCCTTTTCCCTCAAACAAATATACCATGACATCCTGCTGTGCAAAATTATAACTTTTGTATGCTACCTGTCATGTCCCAAGCTTCCAAACCAGTTTGGAAGCTATGCAAGGTCTCTCTCATAATGAACTCATAGATCTTTTCGACGCATTATTGCTTCATTTTGTCTGCCCTTCTCTCCAAGCTATATAGAGAAGGCACTCCAGTCCTACTTAAATTCCAGAGCAAAAAAATACCACCGTTCCATCATCACTGATTTGTTCCCTACGAAAAAACAGGACCCGAGAGACAGATCAACGCTGCTGTTTCGGCCTCGTACGAATAACATTACGAGTTGCATGGACTGCTGTTCTTGCTCACAGTTCGGAACGAAACTTATGCTTCTGGGTAATTTTTGCGCTGCCCAATCATGCTAGATTGGCAAAATTTCAGACCAGGAAGTATTTTTCTTCCATGTGCAGGCGGCAGCTTTAGTTGGTTCATAAGACTTTTTATATGTACTGGGAAGTATCTTTGTTTATTGTCCGATCTCAGCCGTTTCTAGCTTTCGCAATTTCTTTTTTAACATTCTACTGACCAAAAAGACCACTCTTTAACATTTAAGAAAGTGCTATGTGAATATTGATGTTCCATTGTTACCTCCGCCAAAGAGGTTATGTTTTCGTCGTGTTTGTCTGTATGTCTGTCTCTGTGTTTGTCTGTCACTAAGGTAACTCTAAAAATTATGGACGGATTTCAACGAAGTTTGCAGGGATTGTTCGGTATGTTAGGAGGAACAGATGATGAACTTTTGTTGAAGATCCGTCAGTTTGTTTATTTGTTTGTCTGTCTCATTTTTCTTGTTGCAATAACTCCAAAAGTTTTGGACGGATTTTTATGAAACCTGCATTAGTTGTTAGGTGTACTGCGCAGAATAAATTACCAAATTTCTGTGATGATCTGTTTGTTCCTTCGTTTGTTTGTCACTATGTTTCACATTATGCTTCTTAGCACAATAACTCAAGAAATTATGAATGGATCTTTATGACATTTACAGTAGTCGTTAGTAGTGCCAAACGACATAATTGATTAAATTTTGGTGATGATCACCAAAGTAATAGCGTGAATCTTTCCTCATCTTCATAAATAGAAACTACAATATATCTATCGAGTTACAGTTGATCCATATTCATATGTATGCTTTACTGTTGCGTGTTAATATATTTAGAAAAATACCCTAACAGATTTCTTGGTCGCCTCAGAAGCTGAAATTCTAAAACAACTTCTGGGGCGGCCAATCGCGTCTAACGTGACTCAATCATTTTAATTTTTAAAAAATGCTTGAGAAACCAAAACTATGTAAGACTATATACACTGGCATTTGATCGATATATATTTTTTCAGTAAACTGGCAATATATCATGCAAATTAATTAATGGTGTGAAACATCCGTCGTTGACGTAACACATAGGATATAGGTCCAGTGTGTCTGGCGTATACGCACTCTGTACACTTCTGTGTAACACTTGTTCGTCGCCGCACTTGACATAGTCAAGTCAGCAGCCGTTTTCATAATTATTATTACTATTTAAAAATAAATGCTGATATACAGTTTTTAATTATTATTATTACTAAAACCAGACTATTTATGCTATACTATATTTATTCTGGTATAGTTGATATGTACATATCTGTAATATTTGTGTGAATTATTGCACCACATGCATTAGTAGCGCAAAATTTGTGCCATATGCTTAGTTATCTTATACACTTTAACTATTTAAATTCGGTTAGTTTGTAACATCTCTACTTAATGCTTGCGCAGTGCCACGTGATATGTTGATATGTAAATCAACAGCATGAAACTTTGCTTATCTACATATCAAATGTATATTCGAAACTCATCATAATTGGTGGTTAATGATGTGAGTAATACATGTGCGTTACTGTACCATGAAAATTAATAGCGTGAAGCTTTCATCATCTGCCTGTCGTAAACGCTTTTCGGCCTAATATGTTGTCGCCGTCATAATTTATTAGGGCGCCTAAAATGTGGCGGTGTTTGCAAGTTTTAATTAATGAACTCTTCCTTGTTAACGAAGTCCAAAAGTTGAGAAGCTGGATTTTCTTCAGCCCACTATGAGCTCTAATGAAGCCCTCTTAATTAGAAGCTCAGGCAACTCATGACAGCCCTAACAAACTGTGTCCTCGATCTCACAACTCTGACATAGCAGAGTCTGCTTGTGCTCAGGACTGGAGTCTTAGGCTCTACCAAGTCAGGATATTAATTCTGCGTCTAGGGTAGTTCTGTAGCCAGGGTATTTTTGGAGCATGGAGTTTTATTTGAGTTTGCGACAGAGATTTTTTCTGCACGCGGGGTAATTTTAGGACAGGTGTGATTCTGCAACCTGGCTATTTTAGGCACGTGCGGCGGTTTCTATAACTAGAACAGTTTTGAAACCACGGTATTTTCGGCGCGTAAGGTATTTTTATTTCTATATCATTTACAACTTGGATCTTTTCGGTATCTGAAGTAAGTTTCGTTGCTGGAATAATTTTGAAACTAGGGTATTGTCGGTTCCTCAAGTACTTTTGTGATCAGAGCAATTTTACAACGGTTTTTTTTCTGCATCGGGGATAATTTCCAGGACAGCTATTATTTTTTCACGGTAGAACCTTTTCCTGTGACTGGAGTAATTTATGCGATGTGTGTAGTAACGGGGGGGGGGGCGGGGTTGTCTAAAAGATTTTTCAACTTTACTAATATCTTGAAAGGGCCTGTAGACCCGCTGCCTTTGCAAAATTCGGTACAACTCATTCGGAAAAAATATAGAAATTTAGCTGTATTATCGCACTGCTTAGCTAGCTGCTGGCCATGTAAATGACTTCCTTGAACTTTGATTGCCGCAAGCGAAAGGCTACTCAGAACCTCTTCAGTCAAATCTTTTTGCCATCAACTAAAAACGTTATAAGCTCCTTCCTCCTCTGTGCCAAAGCTAGGTCGGATCAACACTTAGCTGTTTACCAAAACTCGAAAATTACCAGTGATCTTTCATCTCTTCGTTACTAAATCCAAACCTCAAGAGCTTGAAGCATCACTCTTATCTCTCTTCGTCTCTCAATGACTTATCTCAAGCCTTGCCAAAACTTAAAGAAAGTTCTTATTTTCCTCGCGTGTGTCCAAGATTTAACGCGTACCTACGTGCCAAAAGTAAAAAAATTTGTAGTGTCCTTCGTATGCAAAAGATTCAAATCACTCCTGCTGCGTTTATAAAAAAGAGAAGAAAATTTAGTAAAAATCAACCAGATTTAGCGTTCCGACCCGCCGATCAACTCTCCCAAGAAAATGTTTCTGCTCTCATTTGATGCTTTATGGACGAAAAGTTTTAGGAGCGCCAGACATAAGGTTTGCCTCGAAATTTTTTTCTCGAATGCAGGGACGAGATATTAAAAAAGTTTCCCTATTTCTAAAGTGCCATACCACTTTTTAGAGCTTGTCACATATTCTGAAAGTTTGAAGATATTTAATAGAAAAATCTCAAAGAATTTTCACAAATATATGAGATTTATGTATGATTGTTTTACTATGGGATAAGTGTTAAATTTGTCTTGGAGAATGTATAAAACTTTGTGCACTACAATATTATCATCTGAAAATTCATAACTTCTCTCGTAAGCGTTAGCAGTTTTCCAGAAAGAAAATATCTATTTGCAAGAGTATATTATGATATAACACTTTTTTAAAGTTTGTTTTGTCATTTTCCAATGTTGGATCTTTCGTTACTAGAGTCCTTAAAATGTTTTAGAGGCATCGTAAACCCCGGTAAGATATAATCTTAATTTTTTACTCAATATGAAGTAAATGTTGGACGTAATGGAACAACTAAAAAAATGAACGACTCATGGCAACCGGGGAGTATCTACCAAATAGTTTCAGTTTTGTCATAGAAAGAAATATATGAAAGTTGCCATATTATCTGAAGATTGTAGGTATTAGTCCTAATAAATGGCACCTAGCTGTTTGGAGCCAAAACCTCGACGAAACTGTTTAATTCCTAGTGTCTAAATTGTAAGCAATATTTTTCTAGAGGTCAAATACGCACAATAATATATTATGATATACAATTATTATTTTAGACTGATAGAAAAGAGGATTAAAGTTGAAGCGAGTTAAAGAAAGATGTATCTTTCCAAGAACATTCTCTGTGCTTAGAAAAGCGGTAAATCGATATAATCGCTCGAAGTAGCATTGATCGTATCTCACTCCGTGGTTTCTGACGTTATATTAACATGCTACATGCCACGTACCTGGAGTGAACAGCGACCGGGTCCACCCTAGTGAACTGGATGACTTGCTCTACTGAAACAGACACGATATGGTTGCGTGTCTCTCAGAAATAGAGTGGCGTTTTGGATCGCCTATCTCTGTGTCAAACGTGTTTAGTTGTCTTCTTGTGTTACGCTATTCCTTATAGGGGGCACGGTCGGATTAGACTATTGATAAGACCTCAAGGCTGTCCCTCCACATACCAGAATCCAACGTTCGCCTCTTGGGAATACATATTATCCTTGTCAGAATTGGACAGTGTTTGGACCCGGCGCCGTACCTGCACTGATTGAAGTAAGATGATCTGTCTAGCGAAGGTTTCGATCATGACCTTTAGAGATGCTTGGATGTCGATATGGCCCCGTAGTCGTTTTTTGTTTGCCACTTTGCTGCTGAGAGTCTTGCATTGCTCGCCAATTCAATGGCTGAAAGTGAAGCTTTTTCCTGGAACTAGGAAGGCAATTTGCTCCCTATCTCCCTCCAACCCTCACGATTTGAAAGTTGCGTGTTGATCTTCCTGAAACGAGCAATACTTATACTGCTACTCTGGCAGCAGTATGCGCGCCGGAGCTTCATGTTTTTTTATACCCGCACTCTTGCAGGCGATATGCGAGTATGGCAAGCTACCACTGTTATGTTCCACGTAATGTTATATCACTAGTGTCTCTAACGTCAATAATAATCTGCAAGAGACGAAGACCGCTCTGTTAGGTACACTCGTAATGGTGGCCACTTAAGAACGTGATAGTTTGGTTTGGTGGCTGCAGAAATATAATGAAGCATAATCACTATCAGATTATGTGCGATATTCTATATTCCCTGGTGTTATAGGCGTAATAGGTATTGAATGCTGAATTTTTTTTTATCTATTCGACGCATGTTCATTCTAATTATAATATTAACGAGAGTGCCTGAGCTGTCAAAAATGACAGCAAGAATTTGTGACGATCCGTCTTCATTGTTCATAATAACTTTCCTCAGAATGCTAGGGCTGTGCAGCGCCAAGCTTTCCTTCGGTTATATGCTGAAAAGCAATGTTTTTTTTTTTTTGCCCACAGTGAGAAAGAAGAACCCAAATTAAACCAAATTATTTGCCGAGAATAAATCCTCGCGCTTTTTACCCGCCTTCTTACCGCTGAAGAATATCTTACCAATTGCTTCGATGCTTATCCAATCAATAAAAGCATCAATGTTAACTCAGGGCAGCTGAAGCTCGGGCAAAGGAAACCTCAGAAGAGATTACGAATCACGATGCAAGAGGGTGCTTAGAGAAGTTGTGTGTGTCTACATTGAATGGAATTTAACGTTGGAAAAGTAAGAATTGCATTCAGATCTACGTACGTTTGCCATCATCTGCATCCTGGCTTATTTTCTACCTATCAGTTTTCAATGAAGCAAACAAACATATGTTTCGTTCTATAGAAAAAGTGACAATAAAAATCTGATTCCATAACACTGCTGAAGAAACTGAACATAGCTTCAATATTTCGCTGTCAAGAACTGTTTCAAGTATGAAATGCATTGAGATAGTAATGGAATGATTATCCCACTTTCGCTATTGTCTAAATACAATCTGGTCTTCGATCTCCATGAAAACGCAACCTATTAACAAAATCTGCAACCTGGCCTATTTTTCGCCTGTCCATTTCTTTAAGGGGGAAGACGAAAAACTAATATATACAGATATAAATCTATAAACAAATGAACACACGACTGCGTTTATTATACAGTTTGATTATCATATAGCCGTTGGTAAGCTCTAGCCTCTTTTGAAGGCTTTAGTTGAGCTGCAACTACACAAAACGACACTGTATGGCACATCTCCTCGATAGTTTCATTACAAAAATATTTTAAAATTACTTTACAGGTGAAATATATGACAAAATGTTTCTGTTAACATATTAATAATTTTCTATACAATCAGTATTATAAAACATGGCCAATCAAGTCAACAGAGACGCGTTTCCTTTCAATTTCTGTATCCCATCTCATGGAAAAAGTCCTTCGAGTTCTGCTGTAATGACGCTTGTTGCACCTGAGCCCGTAGTTCCATTCTGCTACTATGATGGTGCGCACTTTTGATTTTCTCGTATGTGCAAACCCTAACTTAATATGAAATTACTGTCGATGAAGCTTTAGAGTACATATCTAGGTATATTAGGTTTGAGCATCAACCCCGGGGGGCGAATTTTTTTTCCTGAACCTTTCAGCAAGTACAGTCTCAAGGCAGCCAATGGCGTGGCAGGTCACAGGCCACAGTGGGAGGGGCGAAGGGTGATGCTCAGTGATGGTGTTGCAC
>LQNS02277217.1:5645758-5666430 GCA_001587735.2 Parhyale hawaiensis | reverse complement strand
CAACACCATCACTGAGCATCACCCTTCGCCCCTCCCACTGTGGCCTGTGACCTGCCACGCCATTGGCTGCCTTGAGACTGTACTTGCTGAAAGGTTCAGGAAAAAAAAATTCGCCCCCGGGGGGGGGGCGCCAACGTTGGTGCCAGTTGGTTCTTGGTACGTTTCTCGAAACTTCAGGAAGCTTGTTGAAATAAAACATGATGCGTTAGGACTATAATATTCTACTGTGATCTTGAGATCTTACGCAACTCAATTCCTGTCTCAGAGAGTTGAAGGCTCATAGAGACCTAGGTCTTTGATATCCAAATGCACAAGAAGTTCGTTGGGAAATAAAGTTCTGGAAATACTGTGTTACTACTTGTCGGTTTGAGCAATCAGGTCGCCTTCGGTTGCATCTCCAGACCCGCTCCTTAAATCAGCTTTATACATTCGATTCAAAACATTCGGATATATAAACGGATCTGATGCAGGTATCACAGTGCTACAGAAAAAAACATTCATATTATTTAGACACTTTGTGCCGATTTGTATAGTTGCCTCTCTAAATGTATCATAGGACGGTAGTAATATCGACTATGTATTTTTTAGTTAGGCAGAAAAAAACTTTTTCAAAGTCAAAGACTTTTTCAAAGTCAGAAATAGAACTGACGCCCCCAAGAGCCCAAGAGCTCCTGCAAAATGTCAAAACTTCTTTTACAAAGTTTAGAGATGGTCAGAAATAGAACTGACGCCCCCAAGAGCCCCTGTAGAATGTCACAGCACGGTTTACCGTTCTGCGCCGAAGTCCAATTTCATAGTCACGGTAGAGCCAGAGTAAGCACGGGATACCATGAACCAGACGTGCCCGGACGGGAAGTATTTACTGCACGTGATCATGCAACACGATATTTGCAGTTTCGTGCTACACAGGCATGCCGGTGCTGCACTTTTCTCAGTTTTCTTACAGAACTATGGAACTGTCTGTAATATCTGCTTCAAAGGTTGACTAGAGACACGATAACGTAAGGTAGGAGCAGCACCCTCCACAACTTCGAACTTCTCCTCTGGGAATCATAAACTCCATTAACACTTAGATAATTTAGGGCCCTTTTTTTTCCATTGTTTTTCTTTTCGCATCTAATTGAACGTCTCAGAACAATGCAGACATACTGCAACTGATCATATATACCTGCAGAGTCACTCCCTTGGCTGAGGTTTTCCGTTATGTATCTGATTTTTTGTTAGTACAATTTTAACATATCTGATAAGGGGCCGGGGCGAGAGTCTCATCTCCTGTCTATAAATGGGCCTGTTGGTCCGTCAATTGCCAACTATCTAAGCTTACGTAAGAATAGACTGTATAGACTGTACAGTATATCTTTGGGTACTCATAAAATTTTGCAAAACTGGTAGACAAGGTGCTTCGGTTAAAGATCATCCTCAAAAGCCTCTCTTGTACAAAATATTTCACATTTTCTTCACAAAATCACTCTGGTTTTATTAGTGCAGCCTTCACCAATTTCTAGAGCTAAAAAGTTCATTCCTAAAGCTAATAGAGCATAAACCGTTAAAGAAGGCTTGTGTTTTAGAACTGGTTCCTTATCAACAAATCGTAGACATCAGTGTCTACGACTGTGGAAGGGAAATATCGAATAAGTGCCTAAAAATTCCCCGAAAAAGTTCAAGCAGACTTTCTGGGCATTTTAAAATGTCGAAGTGCTGTGCGCTCGTCCATGATGAAGCCAAAGTCCCCATGAGATATTAAATTATCTTCTAGTTAACTTTCTTTCCCTTTCCTACTATTTTTGTGTCGTTATCACTCTCAATTTAAGCTTCAACTGCTCGTGGTATCTCAGTACCTTCCGTCGCCAGGTGTTGTAGAACAGGAAGTGACTCCACAGTCGGATTCTATAACCCAGTGCGATTTGCATAAAGTAGGCAAGACGCGGAACGTGTACACGCACCTCTGAGGTCAGCGCGATGCGGCTTAAATTTCGCTGGTGTCTTTCTGCCGTTGCCGTGGCAGACGCTGGATCGAGGCGTCCCGCTCGTTGAAGTAAATTTTTTTCATGTTTTACAGTCGATGGGTCACTTACGATCGAGATATCACGAACGTTTAAGTATATATTTTTTTTTACAGTCGTGGAACACTTACGTACTAGACGTTGTGCAAACTTCAATATATTATTACAGTCACGGAGTACCTGCGATCAAATTGCTCGCTTGGTACACCACAATCATTGCATCACCCACAACTAAGTGTAAATATTTTTTATTTTACAGTCAAAGAACAGTTAAAGCTGAGAATGAGTCTGGGATAAGATGCACATGGAAGTTCTGTTGCTTCATAGTGAGTAGCCATGAAATAATACGAAAATGGAGGACATCACGTATGTTGGAGTAGTTTTTGTTTTTACCATACCATTTGAAATGAATGAAAATATATTCAGAGCTCGGAGCAAAAATATACCTTAGTGCGTCTCAGACACCGTCGCTGGAAGTGGCTGCCGTAGGAACTGGCTGAAACTACCCCACCTTAATACCTCCAACTTCCGCGGTCAACCTCGCTGAATAACTGGGTGACAGCAATTTTACGAGGCAATTTAATTGCCTGCAGCACATCAGCACCAACTGGCTTGCAGAACCTGCTAGAAAAGACCGGGATGGAAACTTAAGAGGTGAGGTAAATTGGATACCGAGTGTTACATTCATCGAGTTTTCTGAAGAATTGAAAAATTAGAATTTAGTACACGTGAACAGTATTTGCAGCTAAGACAGTTGTACAACAGCACGAGCCTAATATCATCTGCCTTCTCCCTTCACACCACTAACCAGAAGCTACGGCAAATAGGCACATTTGCTTGAATGGGAATTAGCAGACGTGCGCGCTCCAGTATATATTTACTTTGAGGTTCGAAGTCGGACAGAAAATCTTGTATCCATTACCTGCAAGCAGTAGCAGCTGAAATTCATACCTGACTCCTGTTGTTGCCTCCCGAGACCGTATCAAGGGTACCCTAATTAATTTTCCTTCATCTATTTCATAGTCAGCATTTGGAATAGACTCCCTTCCGACGTCGTTAGTGCGGAGTCGGTCAACTCCTTTAAAAATCGTCTTGACATACATTGGGAGAGACATCCTCCACAGCTAAGAACTCCTTCTCCACGAGTCGCAAGCACTTAAAGGTCAAAGCTTCCCCAGGCCATTTTAAGCTGACTTATTCTCACTTCCGCTCCATCTCTATATTTAAGCTCCGCATATCAGCGGCCATCGATCATGCTTGCGGGCATTAATGACCATCGCTTTGGCGTCAAGTCTTCTACCCTTTTTTCTTCTATTTTTACTCAT
Organism: Parhyale hawaiensis; assembly: GCA_001587735.2. NCBI lineage: Eukaryota > Metazoa > Arthropoda > Malacostraca > Amphipoda > Hyalidae > Parhyale > Parhyale hawaiensis. The sequence goes on along the minus strand of LQNS02277217.1, from coordinate 5,663,102 downwards.
TTCTTTTTTCTCTTTCGTCTTCCATTTTTTCTCTTCTCGTTTCTTCATTCCTCTACATTCTACTAACATAATGGCAATAGGTCATAGAGGACCGGGGTGTAAGTCCCGGTGTCTTTTTAGGAATGGGCCTTTTGGTTCGTCTACTGCCGCCTATCTAATCTAATCTAGCTGTGAAAGTGTAACGGTCGACTAACGACGGAGGAAAGGAAAACCCTTTAGAATTTTGTGTATTTTTTTTTATTGGTCGTCATAGCGAACCGAAAGCGAGCATTACCTGTAACTTATGTTTGTCCGCACCGTCTATTCGGGGCCCTGTCGAGGTTGTGTCCTGCGGGTCGTGGCTCAGTGGACGTCCTGCTCTGATTGTATGAGATAATGGTAATGTCAACTTGACCACACCCTCCACTGAGAAACGCATACGCACTGGTTCGTGCTGCGGGTATAAGCTGACTGGCAGCAGAGGAGTAAATACGGCTGCAGTCGAGCACGGGTCATTAAAACTATGGCAGCATCGACGAAAAGTTCAGTAACCGGCGCCCCCTGCTACCCCGCATTTCTGGGTAATGTAAGTGCCCCACGGTAACTGTGCATACTCAGCAATTGCTGACCAAGCAGCACAAATAACGCCCATCTGGCATGTTACCGATCTCGTGACATTCAGTGCAATAGTCGAGCACGCAAGTCTGCACCTACCGTGGGTATTCTATGCTACCGGCTGTGGGTTTTCGCGAGTACTCAGCTTATTTGTATTCTACAGTCTACGAAAACTTGAAGTTGGAGAATCGCGTACATTGAAATACTTTTGTTTTTTGTGTGCCTATTCCAACATACATTGCTTACTATTCCTATAATACATACATAGCACACACATTAATAATCGCCTACTGTGAATAGTATCACCTGCGAGCGAAGTGAGTGCGGTGATACTGTTTTCGTTTGCGGTTTGTTGTATGTTTGTTTGTCTATCTGTTTGTTTATCCATCCAAAAAGAGGCCGAAGGAATTGAACCATCATCTCAATCTGTTTCAGACAGTCAGGTGGGTTGACTGAGATGTGAAAATACCAAAAAATCTAGAGGTAGCTGGCATACTGTCCATTGTTTTACAGGAGCACAGGAATATTTATGCTGCTTCATTTTACAGTCACGGTACACTTGCAATTAAGACATTAATATTACATAAATGCAAGATCTTCCCATGGTTAATCTGGCAAGATCTTAACAAGGTTATACCTTGTCGCTTGTAAGACCTAACACGACGATGCCTTGTGTTCTCTGGCAGCCTTCTCTTCTAATAACGCGTGCACTTTGCTTCCGAAGTTCCAAGAGAGTTTAAAACTTCCACGAGGAGTGATATTGCAGAACTTGGAATCGGGTTATGGTACGCTACTTTGATAATATTTAGCGCTGCGCATGACATGTAAGCTGATGAATGAATGTAACTAAGCGTATTTTGTGATAGTGTTACGAGAGTGTTATGCCTCCTTGATATATTGAATACCATGCAGATGATATATATGTAAAGCGCTGCTCGTGGTGATTGATGCAGAAACATTGAACATGTAAATCGGATTGATGCCAGAGAATGAAATGAGGCAGTCACATAAAAGCAGGGCAAGATTATTTATATAGGAGAATTGCCGAGAGAAATCAAATGAAAGGAAGTGCTCATTAGTTAATTAACGAGCTTCGCGAGGGAATTCTGTAATCCGCAAAGAAAATAATCCTGCGTTACATTATTGCACATTCAAATGCAACAAAGCAAAGGCAATTAGTGCTCGCCATGCATGGCAAAGCTACGAAGAAAAAGATGGAAATTGCAAAATTCCCATCGCAAGCGAGGCAAGCGTGAGAAAGAGAGAAAAGGGCAGTCCCGCTTAACAATATTTTCTAGCTGCCCCGGGGACAGTACGAGTACATATAAAAAACGAAGAAACTTGGAGCCGTTTTGTAAAAGCATTTATAAGGAACGTTTCCTTGGCACGTGTCTCGTCAGATCCCTTATGCAGCGCGCTGTATATACCGTCCCGTGTTGTGCGTAAGTTGGTGCGGGTCGAGTATTATTATTTTTAAAGTTCCACGCTCAGGCCAGTGCGAATTGGTAGTGCAACCTAAACAAAGCATTATGCAACACCGGGAAACACTGCCAAGGGAAATCCGTTGGAAAGCTATAATAGCTGACTTAAATGCCCTCTGGCCAACGCGACCGAAAGCTGATTCCGGAAATGAATTCCAGACCGAACGGGACCAGGGCAGGCACCACCGACCGAACTGACGAGTTCGGCACCTAACAGCCTTCAATTCTTATTATTGCGCATCAGCTGAGATGCTTGTGCAACATGTGTGCCCATAATTTCGGTTAAACACCTATGCTAGCAGAGCCAAACCAATCCGAACCTAGTGTAACCTAACCTTAGCTAAACCTAACCTATTATGATCTAACTTAACGTATACTTTGAGGTGGCAGCTGGAACCATTATTGTGATATAGCTGCAATTGATAACATTCATTTTATATTTTTCTTTAACGTTATTGAAGTTCAGTTATTCCCTCTAAGATATACGTGTGAGTAAGCATGCGCCTTTGCTCTCCTCGTCACAACTGTACAATACGAATTCACTTTTTTAGGGGGTGGTGGGTATGAGGGGAGGGAGTCAAAAAAAGTCAGTTCGTTCTGCACATTGTGTCACGATACTCTTATCCCGAATCTGTAAAGACTGCGCCGAATTACAGCCTATCATCGACGAGATCACATCCCTTAATGCCATTATTGAGCGGCCATTCTCAACGCACCTCATTATCAGCTTTCCAGACTAATACCTCCATAATTCCCTCAGATCTTCTTGATCAGTGACAGGCATCGACGAGAGGAGCTTCTTTCGCTGATTGGTAGCGCAATGCGAGTTAATTTAGCGAACTTATTTCTACCGCTTCCCCAAGTCTCAAGAAGAGAAAGATAGCTGAACGTTAGACGTGCTGTAGCTTGCATGGCAATGTTCATCGTTTTTTATTGACCATAACACTATGGGGAATTAAAATTTAGGTGAGTATTTTATACTGAATTTCACTGGAATGGATATTTTAAATTTCTTGTTCATCATATTTTACATGAATAGATATCTTATCAACGTCAATATTTCCACATTTATTGTTAAGTTAAATGTGATGTTCTGGATAAATTTTAAGCAGGCATATAAATATATGGAAGCATTATTAAGTTAGGTTGTGTGGCGCGTTGACATGTTAATTACCTAAAACAACCAAACGTCATCTACAAAAGTCACGTTCTTATTCGGTACATGACCTACCTAATCTAACCTAACCTGATGTGAAATAACCTAATCTAACCTAACCTAGTCTAATCTAACCTACCGCGGAGATCGCATACCAAAAACAGCACCGTGATAAGCATGTGTAGTATTAAGTGACCCAATCAACCTATTCATACTCCTAAAACTATGGAATCAAACCCTACGAGCTCGGTAACTCAACTAACATATAGGACATGTTCGATTGGTCGCCAAAATTAAGTCTTTTAGGCTTGGCTTGTTGGAAGCCTTACGCAAGTGCACTGGCTTCGACCCCACTGAACTGCGTTTCAGGCATGGACGTCAGTGATTGGGTTACGCTTGAGAATTCCAGAAACTCGATCGTGCTCCGTAAAAAGGAGTTTTCAGCCGGCTCGATGTAATCGCGTTACTTTTAATTAATACTCGCAGCTTCATTCAAAGTGACATATCCAGAGCTTCTTTCTCAAGTTTTGGACAAGTCAAACCTCGAAAGTGTAATTTCTGCGGCCAATCGAACGCGCCCCTCTGATTCTTGCCTCCTAACATCTGGAATCAGCCCCAACTATTTCGTTGCATTACAATAATACAAGTTAACAAACTTTACCTAATTAAATCTTAATGACAAGCACAGTAATATAAGTTAGCGTTCACTTTTAAAACCGAGCCCAACCTAATAATACGAAAATCGATCTGATTTAAATAAAACTGAGCCTAAACTAATATTACCCTAGTCCCAGGTAACCTGTAAGATGTACCTACCTTCGTCGGCAGGCTCTGGTACCTACCTTGCTCTCCGTCTGCTGGCCGAGCTGGACTCCTTCCTTGGTGATGAACGAGCGTCGCTGCTTTAAAAATTTGCATTGGACTTCAGAATTGACGGATGGCTTCATTGTTAGCATAAATAGTTAAGAAGGCTTTTCGAAACATTCGGTGTCAATTTAAATATGAAACGCCTTCTGGGAACTGCGCTCTGTGATTCTGTACAACTTGGATGGGCCTAACTTCTGCCTCTTCTCCCACAAAAAATGGAAAAAAAAAAATAATAATAATAATAACGTTAAAAGGAAAATAAAAAAATATTTTCGCTGTTATCACCGTATTGTTATTTATTTATTCACATCATTTCCTCTGTGCCTCATTAAGTAAATAAAATAGTCCAATTTATATATTGTATAAGCCTTCTGGAAACTGTTCTCTTTTATTATTTCTTCTTCTTGTTTTAAACCAGTTGATTTGTTGTGCCTGATTGTTTTCGTAAGAAATACAAATCATGCGCTTCCTTGGCTTTCTAGATTATATCCTACAACTTTTTTTCTTCCATTATCTTGCCTCTTAAGATAACGGTTTGTATTATACCTTGTAATACTTCGCTATACAATGAGAAAAATTTGCATGTGCTTATGTGTTCCACAGATAAAAATTTGGATGTGGTTATGTGTTCCACAGAGAAAAATTTGGATGTGGTTATGTGTTCCACAGAGAAAAATTTGGATGTGCTTATGTGTTCCACAGAGAAAAATTTGGATGTGCTTATGTGTTCCACAGATAAAAATTTGGACGCACGTAGGTGTTTCATGCGTAGTGAAGTGTACTTGTGTATCATCGCAACAGATACTGCAGGCAGAAAAACGCCGTGTGATGTAAGAAAGTAAAAAAGGTTGGTAGTTTTGTCACACGTACGAAGAATTTTTCACTACAAGATCTCTTAACTTTTACAATTAAGGCAAAAGGTATACCTCGTTTGGTGTATTTTCTGTATACGAGAGAAAAGATTATTATTATCATCTATGGTACATTTAGCTAAAGTACGTCGTGATGATGGATGCATCACATTGATAATGCACTTTTATGTCTCGGTTTTAAGACTACTGATGATTCATATCAGTGTAGCGAGAAAAACGCCCAAAAATTTATTTCAGTGTACTATTACAACAAATTTAATGCTGAAAATAGGAACACTCCAAAGATACCATGTAATTCTTCTCTATACGATCGTAATGATTGTATTAGTGTATTGCCGAACAGTGGAACATCCTGAATATCAACGGAGACAACTTTTGGCTACTTGAAAACCAGTTGCTAACTTTTATGCATGCGACACGTGAAATCCAAATACTGTTTGTCACAGATAACGGTACTGGCATTCATGCATAGGCTTCTCGTATACGTACCTGAGTTTTTATTGTTTCCTACATAGTTGCTGGCCTCAGGGACAGAGATGTTTTTACCCAGTGAGTCTGCAACATTTTGGTGAGGCCCATATTGCATGAGTGTCATCGCAGTCCCATCTGTATGGAACGTTGCGTTCATTATCATCAGCGTCTTATGCACACCCGGTACATGATGCGCCGGCGCAGTGTTATTGTCTTGCGTATGACGATTGTTCGTTGCGAAGCATGAAGGCTTCATGACATGCATGGGATTTGGAATCTTGCTGTTCATAACATCATTTGAATTTTTCCGTTCTATTGCCGCTGCGAGAATGATAGTTTTAAATTGTGAGCAATAGGCGCTTGTGAGAACCAAGGTCTGATGACGTCCATCTGCTTTCGAATTTTCTTCGTGGCTTTTTCTTTTTCAGAGCTTGTTCGTATTTTGCATAATTTTTTATTGTCGTCTTTCGTATCATCTTTTAATGAGAGATCCATGATATCACTTAGTTCTCTTTCGCTGTTGCGCCTGCTTGGGCAACTGTGTAAGTGCAATCCAAGGGATTTTAACTCTTCTGTTGACAACATCAGCTGGTCCTTCCCGCTATGTTGTGTTTACGTGAGTGATATTCTTTGTGCACTCTCTACAATGTGAGCAAATGTTTCATGATGAGCATGCGTTTTAAAGGTCTTTTAAAAATATATGTATAAATTTCTTCTCAGTGTTGTACCTATACGTCATGTAACGTAGAACGCTCTTGCGTTCGAAGATCTGCGTTTTTCTGTTTGACATCCAATAGAAAAATTACACAAACTGTTATGGTGGTCTGAAGTGTGAGCCACATCCCATAGTCGGCTTATAATCCCTACAGGAACATACTTCAGGCCTCCTCATTTAATAGTTATCTTATTTTTTTTCTATAATTACATAGACATACATTCATCCAAATATTACTTTATTCACCTCAAGCATCCTGTATCAAATTGCAAACAATCCTTCTGTGGGTAAATTCTCATTCACTCCCATCTATTTGATGCACACTTATGCTATCTCAAACTGCAACAAATTACAGCAGTCAAGAAAACTTTGTAAGCATCATCATCGCATCATCCACTTGAAGTGCTACATACGCAATGGCTGCCCCACACTCTCTATGGGTCAAGCATGTTCATAACAGCTTCCATCTTCCATTGCTAACGGTGTTCGCCCGGTCATCTTTTGGTCACGTACCCGTAAATGACGTAGACGGGCCTTTTAAACCTCTCGTAAAGCCCGCAAAATAATGGAGTCAACGCCTTTCTGTGCCTTGTGAGGTCTGCAGCGCGGGAGTTTATGCTTCTTTCGTTAACCGGGCATGACTTAGGTAGACTTTAGGCCTTGTCGAGCATGACTTGTGGTTGTGGCGAACACTCGCGGCGGCACTGTGCCCTGTTGTGCGAGAGTGCCATGGATGCGGTACACCGATTGTCCTAGCTGGGTAGTAAGGTGCGGGTGGCTGGCGTACGTGTGACGCGGTACACCTGATTCCCTAACAGAATTTTGGCCGTACCAAAAGCTGTTATGCCAATTTTAGGTTCTGGGGCGGCCAGGAGTTCGGTTAAGGTTGTCCTGAGCTGTGTGGTGCAGCTGCCTACATAGCATGCGGTACCTACCTGAGAAGGGTTTAATGTGTCCGTTTAAATAGCACATACGCTCAAACTCTCAGAGTTGTAGTGCGCTCAAAATTTTGAGATATGTATCCGAAATGTAACTAGTGACACTGACTTAGTAAACTAGCTTGATGGTTAACATTTTAATAACTGTTTCTGCAGACACAGCTGTATCTACTACGAGAGCTCAACGATACGTTGCGGCAATTATGTGTGGAATTCATTCGTTTCACCCTCGTGTGAACCTGGCTTTACACCAATACCATGCGGTACTTACACTTTATTACTAATAGATATAAAGTAGTAAGGTGTAGCTGGTTCGCTTATAACTGTTATGGATTAGTGAGATGCAGCTCGCTGGCACGCCGTTTTGTGCGTTGATAGTTTGAGGTAATAACGTACGTGCTGCTTACTGACATGTTACGTGTTTTTGAATGTTCGACGTCGTAAGTTTGTTATAAAATGTTCGCATAATTTTTTTCTTTCTATTTTAGATTTTATCATTAGCAAAATGACAAAGCCAGCGATAAGAAGTATTTTTTTTTTTTTTGTTATTCGTATGGAATTCACTCTCACCTTATGGTTCCAACAGGAGTATCTATTTTTATGGAGCCCCATTTTTTATTTACAAATTTGGCTTCTCTTAAAATCTATATCCATTAAATTTAACAGCTCAAAATAACAATTTTATGAGGTCGAAAAGAAAACAAGTAGATTATAATTGACCTGACTAAAATATGTAAAGTGGTTAGTGTTCCTCAATAATCTATATCTCGATCTGTTTTAGTGCATAAATGAGCTCTACTGAGTTATTTGTTGACAGTAGAAGTGCAAATTATTAGCCGCTCCATACTTCTTTGTGTGCTATCAGATGCAGTCTGGACGACAAAAACCTAAACACAATAAATCAGTAATGGTACTGTAGTTTCAGTTGGTTTTGTGACGTCAGAGAGACATGAGATTTCCCAAAAAATTCAGTTTTAAGCCGTCACTCTGCCGTCTTGATTTAGACGAATCGTAATCCGAAGGTAGTGATTTTAATATCTGTAAATGGGCTGCTTGTCATTCTGATCTCACTAGACCTACTTTATGCCTTTCTAACGGCAGAGGCCCGTAATGGATCTTTCATAAATTTGAGTAATCCTAGGACATACTAGACTACATCGATGCTCTATAGCATCGAACATTCTCTAACCGCATTTGGAAGTTCAGCACAATGTATAAAAGTAACCTAGTGTGAAGGCCTCTTTAGAGCGTCTTATTATGTATATCTAAGAAGTATACTTGGCGGTGGGGCATTTTCTTGGTGATGCCTCTTTTAAAGCATTGACCTTTGTGGGGGCTTCGGCTTCAACCAGTGACCTCCGTTAGCTAGACCAAATCGTCAGCTCAGCCAGTAGGCTGTGCGCCCAGAATGATTTGGCAAACTTGTCCCATACGCGAAGATTTGCCTGCTTTTGTATGTTTTGCAAAGTTCACAAGAAGCAGGACAAGTGGTGACATTTCTGTGTCCCAGCCCTCACGGTCTTGAGGAGAAATACCCGAGCTGAAGCTCATCTCTTTACACTGGGGTTGTGAAGTCACAAATGCGTCAGTTCAGTCGGTGCCTCACATTCACGTCTGTGTTAGCCAGGAGTTTGTTGCCAGGATCCTTGTGCGGCCGAGCAAATCTGCAAACGTTCAATTCAGCCGTGAATAGCTTTTAGGTGATTATTTTTAGCTGCTTTGGGAGGGAGGGAAGTGCTGCATGCTCCATTTGGGTTTTTTGTCACCCTTTACTTGACGCCCAGGCATGTAGTTTCAATGATGGTAGCAATAATTTCGATTTACAATTCTACTTTGCTGATGTACTCACGCAGCTCCCCTGCCTGTGAGTAAAGTTGATGACTCCAACCCGCAAGTCTTCCAGTACATGCCTATATATATTTCCTCCATTGCATCCCGTACTGTACACGGCAGGTCAGAGATGACTCGGCGTTTTGCGATACACATGACAAGAATGTGTTTACATTTGTCAAAATTGTCAAGATGGCGTGGCTTGATATTCTCCCTGGCCCTTGTGGCTCTTGAAAATGTTTTATCCTGTTGGTAACCGTCGATGGCCATGGATGCTTTGCGAAAATCCCGTAATGTAAACCGTCGGATTCCCAGATGGGCGTTAGGTTTGGTGGCTGTGCGTAGAGCCCATAGATATATGATTTCGCTTCAAAGCTGCTGTTTCTTCTTAACTTAAAGGAACTGAACTTCAGTTTGAAACTTTTGAAAATAAATTTTACACTTTTAGTGTATTTGACGTAGGTACCTTAGTTATTATATAAAACTTTAGTAAAGCTCAACAAGGCCTTCATTTTTCTTTCTTGATTATGACCCTAAAGTATTTATAACTGTGCGGAAGTGTGGGGGAAATGGAGAAATAGAACAACCAGAAAAGATTAAGAGGCCCCAATAAGGAAAATCGCTTGTAGGGAGGTAACGCAACCTGAATTAAGCTAGAGTTAAAATTAAAAAAAAATGTTTACAATCGAATCAAATGCGAACTCGGACGTTCTGGTAAATCAAACTGCTCTAACAGGAATCAGTTTCCTGCTTGCACCACCTTTTATCCTGACCTGTTAATGATGGGAAGGAAATGCTCGTATGGCAGCCATTGCTACTCCATCTTGCGTATCATGCAGCAATTCTTCAATGTATGGGAATTGCTCAATGTAACTGCTTTATTCACTCCTTCTTGCGTAACGTGAAGCAACTGATGGCAGAAGAAAATTTTGACGTTTGACTCTTCAGATCTTCAGGAAGAAACTATGGTTTTGTCGCTTTGAATCTTGTTGTCAGTGTTAGAAGCAGTGCCGTTACGTGCAGCTGGCTGTAAACTCCACTTTATACAGCCAGATTGGGTTGTACAGTTCTCTGAGGTGTCGGACTAAGAGTAAGCGCATGAAATATTTCAGCTATTCAAAATGAGCGCAGCTGTGTGACGTTTCGGACAAGTCAAACGTGGAAGGATTCGTTTTGCGGCCCAATTCATAAAATTATTCCACTGTTACTAACTCGACTATGAGTTTGCGATTCATCATTTGTTCGGAATGGAAGCCTTGCTATCCATGACAGGAAACTTTCCAACCTAATTTCATTATTTCGCCTGATATCTACGGTTTCTAGCTCGTTTCTTCCTTTTTTCCGCTGTAATGAGATTTGTATTTTTTCTACAAAATTACTATATTGTGTCGATAGTAAAATGACAGTTAACTGTTAGATATGCTACGCGTAAAGCCGCAATTCGGCCCATTGTGCTGTATTACCTCTCGATCGTCACCAGTTGCAGTTCCCCATTTATTTGGAAAGCAATATATTGTATCTTTAATAGGAAGAAAACTTCGCAATCTCATTATTTCTATAGCTTCAAATAGCCAAATAGCCTCATAGGATCGGCTCATTAACGCCCCTTCATTTTCTCCTGCGTAATCAGATTTGCCTTTTCCCAGGGAGCTCCGCGATTTCGATGGCGTGCCTCCTTCCACTTGGGAACCATTTTCGAGGCGCCCAATATAAAAGCGCCTGTGCTTCCCTCTCTCTTGCCTCTAATTGAATCGTCTTTGCTTGCTAAAGCTTCTCCAACTTCCGTAATCGACTGATAAACTTAATTTGCCTTTTTTCACTTCTTGCTCAATCGAATCATCTTGGCAGCGTCGATGGAGCTTGCGAAGTCTGCATTAAAAGCTTCTTTTCGAGGCTCCCACTCCGCGGATCAGGTTTATGAGATTAGCGTGAATCATTGTCTTCTTTATTTATTCGTACAACGCCATCCCAGTTTCCTCTTGAGAGTCCAAATTCGAATTCGAAACCTTAATAAGTTAATCCCAAGAGGTCAGAACAAAGACTAAGTGTACAAAGGCACAGTATTGCCACCGAAAGTCTGTCACTTTGGCAGAGCTGACGAAGTAGTCAGTCTTACGTCACTGGGACATCACTCCCACTGAAGGATCTCGTTTTGGCGTATTCTTACTATCAGCGTATAGTGTCTCAAAACATACTTTATGTTAGTTAATGTGTGCATCTATTGTACTACAGATCATTGATGCTGTCGAAGGATGATTAAATTGTTAGTATGGTTATTTTTGCAAAACAGTTCCACAAAATTTTTACTTGCAAACAGGAGTTTTGTATCTCGCTGAACGAAAACCTATTGATCATTAATCATTCAATGCACTCGTACTAGCGGGATAACTTCTACAGCGGTATAACTTTTTCTTGGTTTATAGATATACATATATTTGAATTATTAGGCTATTTTTCTGAGCTATCACTTATCCATTTTTACCTTGAGCTTACGAGCTTAATAACACATCCAACAACCCCTTGTGTCATTATATTTAATTAACTTGTAGCTTTTGAAACTTTACTCATACTCTGTAGTGCAAGTTAACGATATACACTTCTGCAGATGCGTGTACAGACGTGTTTACGTTTATAAAGATAAAAATTCTTGGATCGGATCGGGTATATTAAAAAATTACTCATTGACTGTCATAATTTAACCACTAAATTTTCGGGAAAATAAGAATTGTTCTCATCTTGTTACGTATAATCGCGCCACTTAGCGTCGGAAGTGTCACAGGAATTAGGTAGCCTGGTTTATTTCAATCTCATACAAGGAACGAGTGAATGCGCCTCGTTCTTGAGAAACGTTAATTAATTGTCTTACAACCAACGGCTACTGATTCTAGTTTACAAGTACGTCCCAACAATGGAATGTTGGCCTTTAATGGGATACGTTGGTAAGTTGATCGGGCCCCTTAATTGTGTCGACTCCATCTATACAAAGAAAAGGAACATATATATATATATATATACATAAACTGGAGCACTCTGAGAGCACATACCTCCGCCAAGTAAGGCAACGGTAACGAAAAAGTCAAATTAGTTCTGAAACCATGATTTCTTTTGTATCAACTGCAAAATCTAATCATTTGTATCTTTTAATAGTATTAACAGTTTCTGCAATTTTTGTAAGATCCTTTCATAACTGTTTGAGTTATACTGCTAACAAGTATTATGACAAACATAAGTCCAACATACAAACGAACATACCGATCTGCTCCAAAATTTGATCATTTATATCTTTCAACATTACTAACAACTCCTGCAAATTTCATAAAGATCCATTCAAAATTTTTTAGTTATTGCGTAACAAACAATATGACAAACACAATTCAAACATTGAAAAAAATGAGCCGATCTGCACCAAAATTTAACCATTTTTGCGTTTTAACACTATTAACAACTCCTGTAAATTTCATAAAGATTCACTCAAAACTTTTTAAGCTATTGTGCTAGCAAACATAAAATCAAACACAGCAACAAACATACGAACGAACAAACAGATCATCACAAAAATATGGTCATTTACTTTTTATGATATACCTAATAATTCATGTGAATTTCATTAAAATCCGTCCTTAATTTTTTGAGGTATGGCTTTGAGAAAAATGAGGCATACAAACAAACAAACAAACGGATGGACGGATATTCACCAAAAGTTATTCATCTGTTCTTCCTAACATACGTAACAATCCCTGCAAATTTCGTCAAAATTCGTCCATAACTTTTTTAGTTATCTTGGTGACAGACAGATCGACAGACGAACAAAAAGACAGTGTAACAATCTCCTGACAAACTTTATCAAAGGCGTGGTTCCAAAGAAGTGGAGCAATTTGCGAACTTTATTAAAATCTGCACACGTTAGCTAAGTTTTTTCAAGTTGTGGAGTTGGGTACAGGTGGAGTTTGAGTTTCCCTAAAAGAAAGAAAACAATTCTTACTGATAATGAAATGATGCAGAAGCGTTCTCTATTGCTTTAGAATATCAGATAATGGCATAGAAATTCACAGTCATTAAGATAATCCTGAGAATTCTGCAAATATAAAGATTTGTTAAGTTTTTCATCATATGCTCACATTTGAAGTTCGGAACGCCAACAAGCCCTACACCAGAACGGTACTGCAATATATGATTGACCAATCTTTTCTATGGGAACTGATTTGTACCGAACATTTTTTGGCGCAAGTAACATTCCATGGAATAAACGGATGCACCCCAAATGTACTGTGGAACGTATGCCACAAGGTTCTGTGTTCCTACAGACAGACAAACACGACGAAAACAAAACCTACTTAGCGGAGGTAATAAGTCAGAGAGTGCATCTATGACTTGTGAAGAAGTTGCTGGACACTGACTCCTGTTGTTTCCGAGACCATATCAAGGATTCGTTACTTTCCCTCGGTAATACTGAAAGCGTTATGCCTAAACGGACAGAACTGCTATTAACCTTATTTTTCCATATGTAGTATATACTGAAAGTGTGACGTTCAGACGGAGGAAACCAGAAACAGAATAAAAATATTTTCTCATATATGGCAATTGACACGCAGTATCTTAATGGACGGAACCACAAGCAGCATTATTATATTTGTTCATATGTATTACAAGAATCGTAATGTTGCAGACGGACGGAACGACAACTAGAATTATTATAATATATATTTCACTACTCGTGTCTCTTGGTGCTCTATAACTAAGCGCCATACAATGTTCTTCACAATTTTCCCGCCTTTCCCGAGACTGCGACCGTTAAGCCATCAGATCGCTGCATTTTGTTGGTTTTTCCGCTGGGATTCGCTCAATTTACAGTAGAGTTACTGCTTTTTTACGGCCTGCCGGCGCCGTGCATTAAGCTGATAGAAAAGTGTACACAAAGACTCGAGTGGCTACAGCTGCTCCATCGATAATACAAAGACAAGTCCATTCATTTCCCCAGACTAGGTAGAGTTTTGCTTGAATAAAGGACGAGCCATTAGAAAAGTCGATGCTGACTGCAACACCAATGCGATGCAGTGGATCTAAGTATGCGGAGCTATGACGCAATGGATTAATATATACGCAGTGGGGAAGGCGATTAAGTAAAGGGTACGCAGCTGTGACTCAGTGGATTAAAGGATGGTACAATTGATTAAAGTGTGCGCAGTTGTAAAGTGTTCGATTAAAGTCTGACTAGTATTTTTTTCTTTTTCAGTTGAGACTGTTTTTGTAGTTAAGTGTTGTACTACAGAGAACAGTACTTATTCTGTATGAAAGAAAGTTTTCAAATGTTTGTGAAAATTGTTGCCGTGTCGACTTAAAACTATGTATGGTGTTTCTTATTCGGTAATATTTTATTGCACTTTTTTTATGATCTTGTAGAGAATATTAATTTTAATGAGACAGAAAGTTCTCAGGTGTGCTTGAAATTAGGCTTGTATTATGAACAAATTGATCATAACTTCAATGACATGCAGCTGTTCATCAAAGATAAACTCTAATTTGTGTCGTGAACTGTATTTGTTTATTTTCAGTATTACTGTCCCGTACTTCTATAATTTCCATTGTTTTCCAACGGTAAACTTCATTTTTTAGAGAAAAAAAAGGGACGAAAGGCACTCTTCCCCTATTTTTGTACTCTCTGCTTCATTATTTGCCTTTTATTCCGTGCAATGCTTTTTTATTACATGGCGTTCCCAGCTATCCAATTTCAAATTAATCGCCGTCCTTTTCATAACTTTTCGCAGTTTATGGTCCCTGTAAGCGAGAACGTGTTTTTTTCACGTCTGCTGCCTGCAGTCGTGACGGCTGCAGCGCCTGCAAGCACCTCTGCCTTGCAGAATGAGTAAGCTTCCCGTAACTGAACTTCGAGAGACCAAACCCACATGCTCAGCCTGTAATTAGTATTTTATATTACATTATTCTGTACTTTTGTTCTAAAAGTGTGCAATTTTCACCATGCAACAGTAATTTCCTTGATTTATTCGTGTTTGCAACGCTACTCGCAAGTGCAGAGAAGTAGCGAATTCCGACAGTTTACCATCGACCCAGATGACGTC
Source organism: Parhyale hawaiensis (assembly GCA_001587735.2). Taxonomy (NCBI): domain Eukaryota; kingdom Metazoa; phylum Arthropoda; class Malacostraca; order Amphipoda; family Hyalidae; genus Parhyale; species Parhyale hawaiensis. The sequence goes on along the minus strand of LQNS02277217.1, from coordinate 5,648,101 downwards.
AGAGTTGAGAAGGAATGGCTGGGACTTTCGACGCTACCAATCGTGAGGTTAACTTCTTCCGAACTTCGCCCATTAGCTACACTCCCCATAGCGCCTAATCCCAAAGTGGAATGCACTGCTCCTTAGCAACAATGGAAACAGCTTCTTCTGGGTGTAACGGCTACATGCAGCTATTTTGGCAATTTGAGACAATGGGGCGGGAAATTCCTATTTACTGCCAATAACAATTAACTAACTCAAATACAGTGTCGCTCAATATTTAGTCCTAGCAAATCACAGTACAGAGAAATTTGGCCTGATTGCCAAATTTGTAATATTTGGCTGTGCCAATCTTCTGTTTATATATGCACGTGGTTCCAGTTTTTTTTTTTCATTTGCAACCTCATTCACTTATTCTTTCTTTTGCTGGAAATCAATCGATCTCTCTATCCCGTTATTGACTATGAAGGTTGATCTCTAACCATTCCTAGCTTTTCTTTACGCTGTAGCTTCTGAAATAATTGCACTACTTTTAGAGTTATAATCAGAACAATTAATAGCATCTGCAAGTGGCTCGTAAGTGTGTAGTTTTGAATTATCTTGTCGATATTGCACTTGCTCTTTTAAGGGGATAGTTCAAAACCACAGCGTCTGCAGGAGGCTCGTAAGCCTGCAGTTTTCAGTTTCTTGTCTAAGGCCGTGTGCTTGACCCCAGACTGCGGGCATCCGTCGGCCCATCAAAAAGAACGCTTAAAAAATGAGAGATATGCCCATCGTGACTGCCTAATTTATTCGAGTGTTTTCTAGCCCGGCTATGAATACCGGTGGTTTGCCGTGCACGCGCCCGGCGCTCTATGGTCTTCTTCTGCTGCATCAGAATGTTTAGCTGCATTTCACTTGCATAGGAAACTTATACTTCTGGTGGGACAGTTGCTCATATGGCTGAATGTGTAGCGGCTTTCTTTGATGTAGGAAACTTATGTTTGTTTTACGACAGTTGCTCATATTGTCGAATGCATAGCGGCTATCTTTGATATAGGAAATTTGTGCTTGTTTTACGGCAGTTGCTCATACATATATGCCGGTTTTTGTAATATGTTTGTTTACGGCAGCGGCTCATATTGCTGCCTCTATGCCGGTATTTTGTAATACTGTATATTTGTTTTACGGCAGTTGCTATTATTGTTGACTGTATGACGGTTTTTTAAAATATTTATTTTACGGTAGTTGCTCATATTGTCCCATACGTAGATAGCGGCTTTCTTCGATGTATAAAATTTATGCTTATGCATATCGGCCTTCTTTGATATACATATAAACGTGTGTTTGTTTTAATTTATATCCTCATGTTGTATTGTCCAGCCACTGTTCTTGTTTCTGATACATGAAATTTACTGGTGGCTCTATCTTACAGAAAACTACACTGTTTGTTTCCTAAGGTGGGCGCTTGCGGCCGCTTCGGGCTCAGCTACATGATTAACAACCGGCCGGACTTTGCTGATATCCAAACTATATGACAGACCTCTGTATCGAAGTGAGTCAGGGTTGTCAAGAAGTGTGTGTCTGCAGTGTCTGTTCGGGGTTCAGTTAGATACCCTAATAGACACTGTGTTTTCAGCGCAGTGACTTAGTGTCAGTCATGCTCCTGTCGGGTGAGGTTATGCTGTGCCGTGGATTTCCGCAAGGACTTCAGTTTACTCTTGCGGCGATGTTTTGTGACAGTTTGTCAAATTGAAGATTCCTTTCTTGAATAGAGCGCCATATAGTGTGTTTTATAGTTGTTTGTCATAATGCAGTAACCAGTATTTTTTATCCCCTACGAAAATAGTGTATTTCATGTTTTTATTTTCATGCTATGTAATCGTGCGCTCAACTTATCGAGCGGACCTTCAGCTCGCACGTCGTTCATGTTGCTATCTCAATGCTGCCGACTTTTGCTTTTGGTATATCGGGACGACTTACGAATTCGACGTTCAATCATCAAGATTAGTATACGCTTGCTTCCTGCTGCCGCCGCAGCTTTACGGTACTGTCGCCCATACAGTGTATTTTCAAGCTTACAAAAACATCCGTGCCGAAGTCACCCTATTGATTCGTAGTTACAATTTGATACCGGCATGTGCAGTTCGCAAATCGTTCATGCTACCGAGTTTAAATGTACTCACCCTCGCATCAATGCGTGTGCTCGAATGCGCGTGTGGTCCCTAGCTGCATACCTTTGATACCTTTGATACCTTTGATGATACTTCGGACGAGGTCCAGGCGACGTTATGCACGCCGCCCATCTTCTGCAGAGGTGATGCTGCAGTCCGTGACCAGCGGGGTGGCTAACAACGAGTTATCCCCACAGTTGACGTAGCCGCT